>CM029393.1:11412631-11505131 GCA_017165825.1 Hepsetus odoe
ATTCCTGATGAAAGGACCCCCTCTCACGCGTTCCTCAGGATAACTGATGGATACAAGTATACAAATGTCACAATTTTGAAAAAATATTTAACAAATATTCACATGCTTGTGGAATGCATGATCTGAAAATCTCAGAATATCACAAAAGGGGGCCTTGCTTTCGTTCATTTTGTTTTAGAAAAAAGGTGAAAAGTTAATCCCTAGGGTTGGCCTGGATAATTCCAGGATTCAGCTCTTTGTTTGTTTTGTTGGTATTTGTATTTTCCCTTTTTTAAATGTTTTTTCAAGCTACAGAACATAGTGTGTAGATCTGCTGTAGTTTAGGCTCCACATCCCTTAGCTGAAGGTTCCATCTCAGATCTGTTTGGTAACGATAGGAGTCAGGAGTCTCAGGGAGGGTGATGCTAAAACTGGGGGCTCAGAGCCCCAAACCTGCCTCTGGCAGTCGCTGAGATAAAAGCAACTTAGACGAACCAAAACGAAAACTCTGACGGTGGTGAACAGAATTCTGTATCATAATTTAATGCACTATAATTCTGGTTCATCACCCTCTTCGTGTCTTCATGACTTTAAAAGAAAGGAGAGACTACAATCGTGGCTTCCTCAGCAACATATGGTGCAAACCTGCTTACAATTCTGACAAATTATAAAAAGGCAATGTCGTTTTTATTGATTTTGAGAACAGATTTTTGAACACTTGTTTTCCGAAACACTAAATGCTGTTCAAGGCCTGTGAAATGCCGGTCGGGTCAGTCCTACAAATCAAACAGCAGCTTTGCTTTATTGGGCTGTTGTTGGTCATTTGTGTCATTATGAATTCCCGACAGTTTCACTGTGTAACTGAGGAGAGCAGAGTGCTGATTGGTTGGGAGGACAGCAGTAAATACAGGGGTTGTTTTAGTGGAGATCAGGATGGAGTTTGAGCTCCTCTTCCCGAAATCGCCTGTGCTGATTCAGAGCTGGCGCTTTGTTCTCTCAGTCGGCTGGAAAGTCTGAGATGAAATAAGACTAAGTGGGTTAAAGACCTTCTGTACCCGTCAGTAATCCTCGATTACATTTGCAGAGCCTTCACAAATCACTAAATATTCAATCTAACCTTGTGAAGGAGCTGATATTTGCACTGTTATCCGTTCCGAATGGTAAATTACAGGTACGGGTTCGTACTGGAGGAATCAAAACAGAAAAGCTGTAGAATCTGGAAGAGCGCATGGTGGACACCGGGTTACGCTTACGTTAATGTTATTAGTGTTAATGTATCGGCATCGACAGATACAGCGTGTACATAAAAATGATTATAAATGAGCGTCAGCCCACAGTTCCTGGACCAGTGCGTCCTATTACATGTGGCCATTTTCTGGCTTTGTTTTCTGGGTTTTCTTGGCAGTGATGGGTGTTTAGCTGTGTCACATTTAAAGAATAGCGTCTCTGCGCTTGTTCAGCATTTCACACATAATCTAAGAGAAATAATTAGATCATGAGTTTTTATCACGATTCTCATTCCCTTTGATTTGTGTTCATCTGAGGCCCAAACTCTTTGGTTTAACTGAACACATGAAGCACACGAGCACATTTTCAGCCAAAGCATAAGCTTAAAGAAAGCTCTCTAATCAAGTGACCAGTAATTTGGATCCGGTACTGTGACGCATTGTATGACCATGTTTTCAGACACTTCCTCACTACAGATCAGATCACGCACGCAGAATGAATATTTACTCGAAATCATTTATAGCCATTTGCTGATTGCCCGGTTCCAGTCGTGCATCCCTGGTAATTTTGGTCTCTCTGTAATGAAATGTGCAGCAGGTCGGTGTCTAAGTACTGACGACATGCTCAGAAAATTGTGGTGTAATTATGGTTCCTGAGCAGAAACCCTCATCTCCTCCAGTCAGTTCATTAATGAACCACTGGACCATCCTGAAGATGGTGGAGCTGATGTGTGGACGGGAGACAGGAAAACAGTCATTAATGGAAATCACTTGGTTGCTCAAGTCTTAATTTATACATTCAGATTAATGTTACATCATCGTTTTATATATCCCGAATGATCAATTATCTTTGCGTGTTGGATGTGAGGAAACCACATCCAAAGCCCTCGTTTCTCAAAAACTGGCCCCCAAAACTCACAACAGGATGCTTTTGGGAGCGTTTTTATTTGTAGATGTTCTAGTTTCGTCCCTCGTCCCTAAACTCTCCTGGTCCCTGAAAGCCCGACAGGACGGCCGGAGTATTGAGCCCGTCTCTGCGAAGACTCTGCTGATGCCGCACACTTTGCTGCAAACAAACATGAGCACAAAGACCTTCTCGACTTCTTCACATCGATCCAACCACTTTCTGCAGCTTCAATCTTGCCTCAAGAGACACTACGCACAAAAAAAGGCACTGCAGGCCTGCAGGAGGCGAGTCGCTCGCTGTCATGAGGCTGAGAGACGGAGCCCGACCGTCATCAGTTCACCCTGATGATCCAGAGTTCATCAACAGGAACGTGGCGATCATTACTAACCTGATTGGTTAGAATCACAACAAATGTTGGAAAAAGATTTTTAAATTCAGGATTCAAGATTTTACACACACACACATCTGTCTGTCTGTCTGTCTGTCTGTCTGTATCTATCTATCTTTCTATCTATCCTTCAGCAGATCTTAGGTCTCCATTTCTTCCAGTCATCTACATCTTCCTCTTTCACACCTGCATGTCCTCTCACCACGTCCATAAACCCCCTCTTTGTCCTTCCTCTTCTCCTCTGTCCTGGCAGCTCCATCTTCAACATCTTCTGGACATACCAAACCAAACCAGCGCAGTCTCACTTCTCTCTGTTTTTTTCCAACCTGAGCTGTCCCTCTTATGTGCTTGTCCTGAATCCTGTCCTTCCACATCCTTCCAGCTCTTTTCATCAACATCGCCAACCTATCTTTATTTTTAGCATAATTTGACCTCTGGTCTTCTTCTACATTGTGTCGATTTTTGATAATGGTAATGTTTATCTGTTATTGAATATAAAAATATATATTTAGCATCGCTGCAGAAAGTATCGGTCGGGTCCTGACATCAGTATGGATCATAAACCTACACTGTGACCCGTTCTCACAAAGTATAAAACTACTGTGAGGCTTTATACCAAAAGCTGACCTGGGCACGGGCAGGCCGGGCAGCGGGGCGGGCACCGTTATCTCAGCCTCATGACAGATGATCGGCTTGGCCGATTTATTTTAGCACGCCGTATATTTTTACGATCAGCCGTCTAATGGCTTTATGGAGATGGGAACGACTGAGCGGAGTCTGAAACCCTTGTGACTTCAGCACCTCGAGCCCTGATGAGCAATACTGTGTTTATACGACTACAGTGACTTTGATGTACAGTGTAATTTAGACCATGAGGGTGATTTTCCCCACCGATGAACGTTTATGTTGCTGAAACGAGCTGCAGTTCAGCAGAACTGGGACCAGCCGCCCCTGTTGAGCCCATCCACAGTAAATAGGTGTGAGTCTGTGATTTCTTTTTCATTCCTGGAGATAAAGTGGAGATACGGCACTCTTTTGTGCTTCCAGGGTTTCTGTTTGCAGTGGTTTTGTCTGGGCTGATTGAAGAAGAAGGTCAACTCTTCTTCTGCCACTTTTCTTTAGATCTGAAATGGCAGAGATTCTTAGAGGAGCTGACGTGGAGCAAAACATCCTGAAAAGTCTTCCAGAAGACAGTCAAGAGTCAGTCTGTTGAAGAGGAATCTCCATAGTTCAGTGTAAACTCCTCCAAATTGGGTTTGGTTAAGATTTTGTTTGTAGTGGTGGTGAACGGAACCAGACGTCCCAAACGTCTGAAATAAATGTGTCTCACATCATGACCTCACACCAAAATGGGGACGTCGAAGAGAATGTTCTAACACATATAATGTTCTGTAATTTGTCCCAAATGTTAAATTCAGTGAATAAATGTGTAGAAAAGTAAAGTAGAAGATGTTCCTGTAGCTCCAGTGTTTCCATCGAGTCTGAGTTCTGAACACCTGTCAGGACAGGTGTGTGCAGGTGACAGGTGGTCCTAGGGCAACAAAGTACTCCAAATAACTTCACATCTGAGGAACTTGCTTACAGTAACATCAATTAAAGGAGGTCCAAGTGAGCATGAGCAGTGTGTCAGCTCCTCCCTGTCCAGCGGTAGCTTAGCAACCGTAACCAGGCGCACATCTCTGCTCAGAAATTTACAGTACGCTGCAGTGCTTGTCTGATATCTTTATTAATGTAGTAGAATTTAAAAAAAGCTTTAATTAAAAATTCAATTAAGATTTCACTGAAATGTTTAAAAAAAAACTGCATGTTTAATTAAAATGATTGAAGCTGAACAGAGTCAGTCAGGCAACATTAAACTGCCTCATCGTGAGCTGTGATCAGTTGGTGTGAAAAATTTAAAACCCCGAGAGCCGATCTGGACCTTTCTGCTCAAAATGGTCTTTCTGTGAGGCGGACGTCTGGTTCCATTCACCACCACTGTAAACGCTCCGGCACTCAGAGCAGGAAATTTGGGTGGAGTTCCCCTTCAGATTGAGTTTCGGGTGGAGGATTAGTGTGTAGTGCTGTGTATTGATCCAACCCATCCTCCATCAGTCGTATTGATCAGTCTGTGTATCAGTCTGTGTTTCGCCCCAGTTCTGATCATGAAGCGGGTCGGACTCAGTGACGCAAAGGGTTCGGTCCAGCATCTGATGCTTTAACTGCACTTCATCAAACCATGAGAAGGGTGACCTGGACACGAGGTCCTTACTCCTGATCCTCATCTCACACCTGTGTGTATGAGTGTGTGTGTGTGTGTGTGTGTGTGTGTGTGTGTGTGTTCTGACTCCTCTATCGGACTGTAGTGTGTATCTGTTGATTTATTGACATGTTTTGGTTCTGCTGAGCTCCTCCAGTGTAAAGCTCCTCTGCTGTACCTTCACTGATCTCCTTACTGCATCTGACTGTAATTTATTTTGGAATTCTTAGTTTCTGCACATCTGAGTGTGTGTGTGTGTGTGTGTGTGTGTGTGTGTGTGTGTGTGTGTGTGTGTGTGTGTGTGTGTGTGTGTGTGTGTGTGTGTGTGTGTGTGTGTGTGATTTCCACCAGAACTCAAAAGAAGCCATAAAGCTGCGGAGACGGTCAGTCAGAGACGGACTCTTCATTTACAGCTAAAAACAAATAAAACCCTTTTACTCAAACCAGACTCACAGACTCATTACAGGAGAACAAACAGATCCTTCTCTTCCTCTCTCTCATTCTCCCTCTCCCTTCCCTTCCCTCATCTCTCTCTCTCTCTCTCTCTCTCTCTCCTCTCTCTCTCTCCTCCCTCTCTCCCTCCCCCATCCTCTCTCTCCTCTCTCCTCTATCTCTCCCTCTCCTATCTCTCTCCCTCTCCTCTATCTCTCTCTCTCCCTCTCCCCTTATCTCTCCCTCTCTCCTCTATTTCTCTCTCCCCTCTCTATCTCTCTCCCTCTCTCTCCTCTATCTCTCTCTCCCTCTCTCTCCCCTCTCTCTATCTCTCTCTCCTCTATCTCTCTCTCCCCTCCTCTATCTCTCTCCTCCCTCTCCTCTCTCTATCTCTCTCCTCTTCCCCATCTCTCTCCCCTCTCTCCCTCTATCTCTCTCCCCATCTCCCTCTCCCCTCTCCTCATCTCTCTCCTCTCCTCTATCTCTCTCTCCTCTCTCCTCTCCCCATTCTCTCCTCTCCCCTCTCCCCTCTATCTCTCCCTCTCCTCTATCTCTTCTCCTCTCCCCCGCGCACTTCAACCCACACCCCCAATCTCTCCCTCTTCCTCTATCTCTCTCCTCTCTCTCTCTCTCTCTCTCTATCTCTCCCTCTCTCCCTCTATCTCTCTCCTCTCTCTCTCTCTCTCTCTATCTCTCTCCTCTCCCCGCACTCCCCAACCCACACCCCACCCTCTCTCTCTCTCCTCCTCTATCTCTCTCCCTCTCCCCTCTATCTCTCTCCTCTATCTCCCTCTCTCTCCCTCTATCTCTCTCTCTCCCTCTCTCTCTCTCCCCCATTCCTCTCTCCCTCTTCTCCTCTATCTCTCTCTCCTCTCTCTCTCCCCTCTCCCCCCATTTCCTCTCCCCTCCATCTCTCTCTCCTCTCCTCTATCTCTCTCCCTCTCTCTCCTCCTCTCTCCTCTATCTCTCTCCTCTCCCCTCTATCTCTCTCCCTCTATCTCTCTCTCCCTTCCTCTCCCCTCTATCTCTCTCTCTCTCCTCTCTCCCCATCTCTCCTGTCTCCCCTATCTCTCCTCTATCTCTCTCTCCCTGTCTCCCTCTCCCTCTCCCTCTCTCTCTCTCCCTGTCTCTCTCTCCTCTCTCCCTCTCCTCTCTCTCTCTCCCCTCTCCCCTCTCTCTCCCTGTCTCCCTCTATCTCTCTCTCTCTCCCCTCTCTCCCTCTCTCTCTCTCCCTCTCTCCCTCTCTCTCTCTCTCTCCCTCTCCCTCTCTCTCTCCCTGCTAAGTCTCCTCATCTCTCTCTCTCTCTCTCTCTCTCTCCCCTCTCCTCTCCTCTCCTCTCCCTCTCTTCATCTCCTCCTCCCTCTCCTCTCTCTCTCTCTGCTCCTCTCTCTCTCTCCCTCTCTCTGTCTCTCTTCAGTTCGCTGTCTGTCTCTCTGTGTCTGTCTCTCTGCGGCCTTCTGTGTGTGTGTGTGTGTGTGTGTGTGTGTGTGTGTGTGTGTGTGTGTAAACTTGTTGCTGAGATTCTCTCCTCCCTTCCTCACACTGCCCTTCAGTGAGGTGCGCGCGCTGCTGCAGGACGGTTATCTCGCGCAGCCCCTCATTGTGTGAGCGCGCGCCGTTGATGGAGTAAATGGAGCTCGAGGAAAGATGCGCGCGCTCCTTCTCCTTGCTGCTGTGTGTGGCTGCGTGTTCTCCTCAGGTAAGATACACACACACACACACACGCGCGCGCGCGCAGAGAGAGAGAGAGAAAGAGGCGCCTGCGCGCTGTGAGCTCCTGCTCCTGTGCACTGCGCGGCCGCTGCACTTAAACCGCACTTCCAGTTCCTGTTCCACTCCAGCGATGCAGCACGACATTCGGGCTGTGACCGCTGCACTACTTAAGGTGGAACGGAGAGTTCAGCAAGACTTAGCTTCGCTCATACACTCGAGATGATCCGTCCGGAGAGGAAACCACTGCACCGCTAAAGGTGGAACGGGGGATTTATTAAGGTGGAACGCAATTAATATAAAACCTTCAGCTGGAAAGGAGTGTTTAACAGAACCCAACAGAACACACATTGCTGTGAGGGTCTGATTGTATCAGTGAGGTACTGATGATGAACATTGCTGTGAGGGTCTGGATTGTATCAGTGAGCTCGATGATGAACATTGCTGTGAGGGTCTGGATTGTATCAGTGAGGCAACTGATGATGAACATTGCTGTGAGGGTCTGATTGTATCAGTGAGGTACTGATGATGAACATTACTGTGAGGGTCTGATTGTATCAGTGAGGTAATTACGATGAACATGAGGGTCTGATTGTATCAGTGAGGTCCTGATGATGAACATTGCTGTGAGGGTCTGATTGTATCAGTGAGGTCCTGATGATGAACATTGCTGTGAGGATCTGATTGTATCAGTGAGGTACCGATGATGAACATTGCTGTGAGGGTCTGATTGTATCGAAACATGATGAACATTGCTGTGAGGGTCTGATTATCAGTGAGGTACTGAGATGAACATTGCTGTGTGAGGGTCTGATTGTATCAGTGAGGTACCATGATGAACATTGCTGTGAGGGTCTGATTGTATCAGTGAGGCATCGATGATAACATTACAGAGGGTCTGATTGTATCAGTGAGGTACTGATGATGAACATTGCTGTGAGGGTCTGATTATCAGTGAGGTACTGATGATGAACATTGCTGTGAGGGTCTGATTGTATCAGTGAGGTACTGATGATGAACATTGCTGTGAGGGTCTGATTGTATCAGTGAGGTACTGATGATGAACATTGCTGTGAGGGTCTGATTGTATCAGTGAGGTACTGATGATGAACATTGCTGTGAGGGTCTGATTGTATCAGTGAGGTTCTGATGATGAACACTGCTGTGAGGTCAGTTGAAGATGCTGATCCGCTCTGGTCATGTGGAGGTTGATTGTTTGGCTCCCCCTTGTGGACTGTATATGTTGCAGTGAGTATCAGCGGAGAAATGCTGTTTGTTATTTTTTAAAGGTTTTGTGGTCCAGTCACTTGGATTTATGAAGCCAAGTGTCTCTGAATGTCTCTGTGTGTCTCTGAGTGTCTCTGTGTGTCTCTGAATGTTCTGTGACCTCTGAGTGTCTCTGTGTGTCTCTGAGTGTCTCTGAGTGTCTCTCTGAGTGTCTCTGAGTGTCTCTGTGTGTCTCTGTGTCTCTGTGTGTCTCTGAGTGTCTCTGAGTGTTCTGTGTGTGTCTGTGTGTCTCTGTGTCTGTGTCTCTAAGTGTCTCTGTCTCTTGAGTGTCTCTGTGTGTCTCTGAGTGTCTCTGGTGTGTCTCTGAGTGTCTCTGTGTGTCTCTTGGGTGTCTCTGTGTGTCTCTGAGTGTCTCTGAGTGTCTCTGTGTGTGTCTGTGTGTCTCTGAGTGTCTCTGTGTGTCTCTGAGTGTCTCTGAGTGTCTCTGTGGGACGGTGATGATGGTAAAATAGTCCATCTGAACTAAATCACCGAGATGGTTCAACACTCGGTCTTTCGGAGAATAATTTTTTGTAAGTGTGAACAGAGTAAAGAACTTGAAGAACTGTGTATCTAGTTCTGTTCTGTGATCTTGAAATAGGTTCTTGCAATACATTAGAACCACTTTTGGTTCTATGGAACAATGTTCATGAAAACAGATTACCAGCAGTTTTAGGGTTCTTCCTAGAACCTTTATGTATATAAAGTTATTCTTCCACAGCATCTCTTCAAAAAACCCATTTTGGTTTCTTTACTGTTCTGATTGTAGAGGTTCCATATCAGTTTAAGGGTTCTTCTGAGAACCTTCATATAAAGTAGTTTCTTCAGACTTTAAAAAGACTCTTCTTTCTCTAAAGAACCATATTTAATTGTAAAGAACTTCAAAGTTCAAGCAAGCACAAGAGCTGATACAGTACCTTTACAGTAACTTTATCACTTACAAATATGGTTCTTTAGAACAGGTGGTTCTAGCTAAATGCAGTGTATTTGGGAATGAAAGAACAGATGCTTTAGAAGGTGGGAAGTGTGGAGAACCTGTGGTGGGATTCTACACTGCCTTGTGAGGGAGTGGATTCTGCCTGTTCCAGACTGGGTTCTAGCCCCTGGTCCTCCTTGTTTCAGTGCGGCCGCTGCAGATGCAGTGCTACCACTGCGAGGAGACGCTCCTGAACAACGACTGCTCGGCTGCCAAGTTCATCGTCAACTGCACGGCCAACATCCAGGACGCCTGTCAGAAGGAGGTGATGGTGAGCACCAAAGGTAGGTTTCCTTCCTCGTTCACCTCGGTTCCTCAGGTGAGCGTCACTTCATCAGACTAGAACCTCCATGAATAAATAACGATCCACTCTGAGCCCTCACACTGACTGAGGTCTGAATATAAATCACTCATCAGCTCAAACCCTCAGTTCTGCACTCTCCTGTTTTCATTTACAGCAGCAGGCCAACGCTCTTATCTAGAGACGCACCAGGAGATATACACACACACGCACAAACACACACACACACTCACACACACACACACAAAGAGCTGCAAATAAAAATTCTAAAACAGCAGCATACACAGAAAACAAGAATTTTTCTTTATTTTTATTTGTTGTTTAGTGTGTGACCTGTGGGCGTGTATTTGTGTTATGCTGTGAGTTGTTTATTTTGTGTTGTTGTGTTTTTTATGTGCGAGTTGTTTATGTTGAGGCGTTGTTTATGTTGAGTATGATGTGAGTTGTTAGCTGTGGTCCAGTGGTCTCCAAACTTTGTTAAAACATTTTCAGACATCAGGCAGCGTCTCCACCACCACTTCCTGTCTGGGAGGGACATTCAGACGTCCGGTTCCATTCACACACACTGAGGACAGTCTGAGAAACGTTCTGACAGGAAGCTGTCCTGTGTTCTTGTCCTCAGGTGTGTCGTACCGTAAGGCCTGTGCCTCCTACACCACCTGCCTGATCGCCTCGGCCGGCTACCAGCCCTTCTGCTCTCCTGGCCGGGTGGGTTCGGTGTGTATCAGCTGCTGTAACACTCCTCTGTGCAACGGGCCGCGCCCCCCCCGGATCTCCGGGGCCCCAACACGCTCTCCGCTCGGCCCCTGGCTGCTCACCGCCCTTGCTGTTACCATGGGAACCTTGCCGGTCATCTTGCTTTGAGGGACTCAATGGGAGGAGTCAATGGAGGACACAAACGCACACGCTCCTCTGTGCGCCTGTACAGCGTGAGGGCGTCCCGTGTCGGACAGATAGACAGGCCTGGACGGAGGGGAACGTCTTGGCCAAATTTAAAGGCCGTTCTGAAGATTTTCACCCACTCCTGTGAATAACCAGCTCATTCTTCTTCTCTTGGTGCCTCCACAGCATGTCTTCATGTCCTCTCTCACTACGTCCATAAAACCTCCTCTTTGTCCTTCCTCTTCTCCTCTTTCCTGGCAGCTCCATCCTCAACATCCTTCACCTGATATACTCTGTCTCTCCTCTGGACATGTTCAAGCCAGTGCAGTCTCACTTCTCTCACTGTGTCTCCAAAATGTGCCGTCCCCCTAATATACTTGTTTCTAATCTTGTCCATCCTCGTTCCTCCTCTGCACATGTCCAAAACACCTTAAACCTACACAACTCAACTCAAAAGGGCCTTTTGTCATTTCAGCAACAAAGGCCAATGTTTTTCTTTTGAATACATCAATGAACACTGACTCACTGCAGGAGAACCTGCTGATGTGATCCAGGTTCTCCTGCCAGTGGGGGTGATAATAATAGTAAGGGAAAGAGTTGGTTCTTGAAGTTTATGTGGGACACCCAACTGTCCCACAGCAAACACACATTACAGCCGGGATTCAGGACAGAGGAGTGGACTAGACCAGATTCGTTCTTTGTTTTTCTACCCATCCAGATTTTCTTAGAAGCAGGAAAAATGGACCAGTGTGACCAGTGTGAGGATCTGAGTGAAACTGTGAGACAAACTAGGTCAGAACATCTCCAACACAGCAGGTCTTCCAACTGCACAGTGGTCAGAACCATGCAAGGGAGGAGAACCGGTGATGGAGTTATAGGTTCTGATCTGAATGTATCTGTAACTTCTGCTGCGTCTACAGACCTTCAGGGTCTGACTGTTTCAGTGCCACCAGGCGGTTTCAGTGTTATGGCTGATGGGGTTGTGCTCTCATCCTACTTCTAAGCAGTGTAATCCATTCACATGCAAATTTTGGGCTTTTATAAGGAACCACAGCCAATCAGGGCAGAGCTCATTTACATATGTCGGTACAGTAACAGCTTAATTCTAAGGGATAAAGAGAGCGAACGGGCAAAGTGAATTATTTTACATAAATCAGTCCTCACAACGTGCAGATGAGACGTCAGGATGAAAAACCTAGGAAGCTTGAGGCCCTTTAATCTGCTGTCGTTTTTTAAATCCCGTGAAAGTGTGACTTGTTTATTACTCTGGTCAGCGAAGCATGTGAGAACTTCAGTGAAGGCCAAAACTGAAAAGATGGATGTAAATACAGATTTTAAAACCAGCTTCTGATCTGATGTTCTGAAGATTAACAGGAGACTCTGCAGAACCCAAAAGGTCACAGTCATTCAGGCTGCGTTTAACTTAAGGTGTAGGATATGGACAACAATATGGCTGTGATTGAACTGCTACGTACTGCAGATGTTAACAGGCACATTTATCACGTTTCTACAACGACGAAGTTTAATAAACATCAAAGGGCCGTATCATCACTGTTCTGAAATGAAAAAGTAACGTAAATACTGCGCAGGTTTCAAAACATGCCCTCACTTACCCGTCCATCCATACAGCCGTCCAGGGAGACCAGGGTGCTTTTCCAAATGATAGTTTTTGTGACATCACAGAAAGACCCATATTTACACACACGTCGAGGTTGAGCCTGCAGAATAAGCAGCTTTAATGTTTCTCCACGCTCTTGTAAATGAATTCAGAGATCGGTGTACTGATGCTGCAGGTGACACATAAAAATAAATGTAAAGATCTATAAAGGAATATTTGATCTGGTTTAAGGGGACGGATATAATCTACACGCCTGCAGTAGAAAGTGGAATACATTTGTTTTTTCCAGTAGACGTTCTAACTGGAGTATCAGTCGTAATAAAAAGGGATTTTTTTTTCCTTGCCCGTTACCTGTGTTTGATTTTATGATGAACATCTGGAGAAAATCACATATCATCTTTAACCTCGCTGTAAAAAGGAGAACACCACACACACACACACACACACAGAACCTCCCAGCTTTAACACAGAACTAAACTTTAAATCTTCATGAGTGTGTTTGGAGTGTTTTATACTGGAGATGGACGATAACTGGGCGATGCTTTTTGATTTCTGCAGCTGAACTGTTTTCAGCCATTAGAGCTTTTACTGTGAAGCGGCTGGACAGGTAAAGGATGAAGGAATATAGAACAAAGATATTTACATTTTAATATCCATTTACTTCCAATAATAATAAAAGGTGCACCACCAGTTTGCTAAACTGATCAGCTGTTTTCTCAGCATTTAAAAAGATCAGCTGCTGTTTACTTTTAGACTTTGTCCAAGATTTCGAATAGTCTTATCTTTCAGTTACTAAACAGGAGTTTCTCCTCCTGTAGAGCTGCTTATTTGGGGACACATATTTGTTCCAACGGCAAGGACATTTAGTTTAACCAGGATCGAGATCAGACTCGGTAAACGTGGTGCTGAAAGTGTTCAAACACCCAACTGTCCCACAGCAAACACACATTACAGACGGGACTCGGGACAGAGGAGTGGACTAGACCAGAGTCGTCCTCTCTTTTTCCACCCGTCCAGATTTTCGAGCGATCAAACAGGTGGCAATGCAGGACGTTTTTGTCAGCCAGCAGACGGTCAAATATTTCTACGTAAACCTGTTGGTTTGACTGTTGTGCGTTTTTGCGTTTCACTTCGCGACTGGAACGAATTACAGTGAAAAACGTAAGGATTTACAGATCCGCCCTGATACACACCTCTTCTGCCATAACGCACTGCTGCTCTTTGGGTTCCTCTCTATTCTGCTGGTGAAACGGTGCTGCAGAAACTGTTGAGACCACAAACATGGAAATCAGTTGTTAGATTTTATTACACAACAATGACAATGTATTAATAGTTCAATATCCATTCATAAACTGCAAATGTGAGAATGTGGGGATTTGAACGTCTCTCCCAAAAGGGCATCTGAGATTTAAACCGATCACATGAAATACAAAAGAAGTAAGAAACTAACATTTTCATTGTGCAAGCTTTTCTTCCCCACCTTGGTGTAAATAAATGGTTATAATTAAATATTGTACTAAGCGCATAAAGACCAGGGCGTGTTCCTAAACCTAATAAAATAAATCTACACGTGCGAAGATGCTCATTTTGAATAAACGGTACAGAGGAGCAGGTCACAAACTTCAGAGGGATTTTCCAGCAGCAACATCTGCACAATTTCACAGCAGAACTCAGCTCTACATTTGTCTCCCCTTGGTGGCGCTGTAACAGTTCACATTACAGCAGAACGTCCCCTCACAGGGAGACGGTAACGTACCGATCAAATCTAACATTATACATCTGTTCATTTTGTTTTATTCACAGATTCATCCTTTATTGTGCTGATATTTGCTGATCTTTCTGGTCGTAAATAAACAACATTTGCTGTATTTTTCTGTGTTTGGCCATCTTGACTGGTTTAAACGAAATCTGACTACCGGATTTGATTTTCGTGTTATCTGTGGGACGAGCTTCAATCTCTTTCACGTTCTCGTTTGTGGCAGAGCTATAGATATTTTAAAAAACAATTCCAGCTTCAAACTTTTTTGGGCCAAACCTGAAGGGTCAGATTGAGCCCTGCTCCCAGAATGCACTGCTCAGCTGTGGTCTAGGTCTGCTTTAAATGCAATCACAACTAATTTAAATCACACAAAAGGACCAGGTGTCACTAAAACTGATTCTCTTCGACCCATTTTCTGTACACTGTCACAGTTTTATCAACATCTTTTCCTACAAGACGGCAAAATAATTGGCAGCGAGGAGCGATCTGTGGCACTATTTATTACTGTTAGTCTGAAGAAAGGTCAACCTGATCAGTAGCTTCATCACCTGAAGTGATGATAAACGCATCCAGCAGAGCCTCTGAACTTTGCAACGTTGGCATGAACAGCAAAAATAAAACATGAACCTGGCATAAAAAAAAAAAACTTAACAAAAAAAAAAAAAAAAAAAAAACTTCATATCTGGAAACTTTGTGCTGCAGCAATAAAATCAGATGAGACTAGTAGTGAGCGGTTGTTACAGAGAACAACTGAGCGGTAGTCGAATCTCTTAATATTTACAATAAGAGGATTATTTCAAGTCACCTCCCCACTTTGTTGTTTTAACTAAGAAACGAATCACATGTGAAGTGTTAATTTAGAGTAGGAGACTGAAAACCTGCCCGGGTCAAACACGCTGCACTTTCAAATAAACTCCTAAAAAACAATGGAGAGCATCTTCAAAACATTATACCAAGGTCACACCTGTCAACATCACTACACGGCCTACATACATGATTTTCAAACAAATTAAGACACCAAAGTACAAAATCAATGTAATCAAATTTGTAATTAGGCTGTTAGGGATGAACGCATCAGCTTTCTGATGCAGACAAATCATAGATTCTGATTCTGCCCCAGCTCTACTTCTTCTCTTTCTTCTTGTCCTAGAAAGAAAAAAAAAGAAGGAGAAACCATGAATAATTTAGTGAAAAATACAACACTAATAGATTTCTATTCTTCAGCATCATCATACTGGAACCTGTGTGTGTGTGTGTGTGTGTGTGTGTGTGTGTGTGTGTTCAAGCACACTTTAGAAAAGCACCTTCTCGTTCATGGCGAGCAGGACCATGAGCTTTCTGAAGATGGTCACAAAGTCCAGGAAGAGATCCACACAATGCCTTAAAGGAACAGTAAGAAAAATGACAACAAACATTAAAGGCAAGTTCCAGAAATAAATAAAAATGAAATTAAAATTCATGATATTTATCACATTGGACTTAGTGACCTGCTGTTTTATTTAAAACACTGCTGATGCACAGAAATGCGCAAATCTTAGAAAATGTATTAAATATATAATCTGTTCAAAAACACACCTGAAGAGACTAAAGATTGTGTGTGTCAGATCAATCAATCCTTTCTGAGCTTCATTACGTTAGAGACGTTTTATATCTGTATCATTTGTTCATAATAAATCAAACACATGAACGGGTGTTTCATTATTGAACTATTATTTCTGAGCTTTATAAAGTAAAATGAGGCAAATCAAACTTTTCATGAAATAATATTAATTAAACGTATTAAATGATATCCTTAAATCTGAACACATTATTCATGTTTATCTGGATTGTTCACCATAAACCGCCACATGAATTTAACAATAATCTTATTTTTCACCCAAAAATGTGTAACCTGTTGGTCTAATCCTGCAACAATCCAAAGATTAAAGACCTCTGCAGGGTTTCCAACTGTAGATGAACCCAGGCAGATCTGCTCGTTTCTCGTTTGAAAGACGGGAAGAGAGGTTAACTTACCAAATGTAATCCTTGTCTCCCATCTCCGCCTTCTCAATGATGAGCTGAGTGTCAAACAGCACAAACCCACACATGATGGCCAGACCGATGTAGACATGAGCCTTACCGGGAAAACAGATCAAATCCTTTAATTCTTCCTTTCCACCTTAAATGGTTCTGCAACTACATTCTGACATTTGAGAACCATTAAAAGTGGCAGCTCCATCATTCCAGACTGAAAGTTATATTGAGATATTGAGCTTTAAACTTCAATATCTAAGTTGATAGAGTGATTTTAAATATAAACAGATGGTATGTATAAAAAAAAAAACGTGCAGTCTCACTTCTCTCACAGATCACTACAATTTATCAACAAAGGAATTGGTAAGTAAAGAAGGATGTTTAATTCACACTTTCTAGTTCAGTCGAGAATCTGAGCTGTGAATCTGTGACGAATATTATCACAAGCCTGAACCTCCAATAAGATTAAATTTAATTGTGTGTTTTCATTTGGAAAGTCTGTTTAGAAAATAAAAAAAATGAATATGAATTTTTGTAGGCTCTATTTTAAAGCTGTTCAGGGAAGGATTTCTACAAAAGAACAATTTGATTGATTGTATTAATGTGTGAGAACAATGGATCGATTCTTTTCTTTCAAGAAAAACATTCTTTGCCAGTGTTTTCAAATCCCCGACTGTGGCTTTATGTCAAACAAATCTATCAAATGCATCTTTTGTGTCTTTAGAACTTTACAAAATATTTAATTAGTACCTTAAAGAGCATGACGGAGCCAACAAACATGTTGAGAAAAGAAACCAGCAGCAGAATCGACAGCCCAGACATCAGAGTTCCTGAAAGAAAAGAGTTCAAACACGGGTAATGACTGGAATTATGTTTTCATAACAGCACAAAGCCTGAACATCATTTATAACATTTTCAAAAAAGACAAATGCAAGTCTAGATCTACTAAAAGCATATTTAAGGTACTTCTTGTTCAGAAAAACAGGCTCTCTTTACCTCCCAGGAAGAGGTAACTCCTACGCTGGGCATAGAGGGCACTCAGAGTGAAACAGGTGAAGATGATGGAGGTACCCAGGAAGGCAGTAATGATGATGCTAAAAACAAAATTCATCAGAAAATAGATTTAAAATAAAACAGTGAGACAAAAGCATGGTCTGCTATGGTACCATATTTATGGAACAGCCTGAACTAGTAAGATATAAAGCAACAGTGTGCACAGAAGAGCATGTTCAGGTACATGAAACATACATGTTATTACAAAGGAGGAAGTCTTTAAGAGCAGGGATGAGTATTTGCGTTGTGTGTGTAGGGGGCGTGCTACAGGTTGTTTATTCATTGATCTTTAAAAAGCTCATTAATTTCAGAGTTTCACTTTCTCAGTTGCTAAACTGCACAACCTACTGGACAAAAACTCCGCTTACAAACTGCGTTACCTCGGGTTGATGGAAATCACGTAATCCATGGCAGGGCCAAGTCCCACACCTGCATCAAATATTGATAAAGTGTGTGAAACACAAATACATTCTTTAATGAAATATTTATCAGAATATCAACTCCCACAGAGTCATTTTTGATGAATTGTTTGCATTCAGATGTCACAGGATGGCATAAATAAAATTCTATTTGGTCTACAGATGCCATTTTTGCTCTCTTAAAAATATTCAGATGTGTTTTCTCCTGTAAATGTCTTTGACTGTGTAAAACTTGCTTTGGTGTCATTTTCTAAAACAGAATCTCTCTGTCGGGTTTGAGAGAGGATCTTTTAGCATTGAGCAGCGATCAGGAAGCACAAGGTCATTAACTTTGCTTATGCAAACCTTTATTTGATCAATGCAAATTTAAACATCACATGATACATTGTTTCCTCTGCGTTTTTTTAATTTATTGATTTATTTATCTATTTTTGTGGAGTGGAAATCTTTGCCTGGTCTTGGTTTTACTGGCAGACAGGTGGATAATAAATGACTGACCTGTGAGAAAAGCAAACCCAGCGAGGATCCCCAGTCTCTTCTTCTCCGTCTGAGGGCTGTGAGGCGTCATGGCGAGCCAAGCCAACATGGCCAGAGATCCGATCATGGACAGCAGTCCACCCTGAATGATGAATACCATCAAGATTTAATTCACTAACTTCACCTATAAACCTCTGAACTCACAACCTGGTAAACCCTTCCAGTAAAACTGGTTTTCAATATAAAGGGTGGATTACAGGCATTCAGCTAAAATAATGAACTCGAAAACTTTGTTTTACGATGTACATAATGCAACCGTCAGAAACGGCTAACATTTTTCAGTAAGAATAAAATAATAATAATAAAAATATGTTTATGGCTATGTTAGTCAGATAAAATGTTTTGCGGATTGATTATTAATGAATTAATATTCCCTACTCCTATCTAATGGCAAAAGTACACTGGCCTACTTAAAAACAGTCAAAAGGTTATAATGGAGCAAAATAAGTCAAATAAGCAAATGAATGGGGAAAAAAAAGAGAAATTGGTTTAGTAAAGTTAGTAAAATAAGAAGTACAAAGCCAGGTGTCTTCCCTTATTCGATGGTCCCTTATATCTACAAACACTTCAGTTGTTAATAAACAGATAAGTAAGGTCAAAGTTAAGGTAAGAGCTGAGTTTAGGGTTTGATTTATTGGGATCACCTCTCGTATTGAAGTTCAGTTCAATTTAAGAACTATTAAGTTCTACCTTCATTCAACTAGAGTCGGAAACAGAGCGACCTGAACCTTTGAAGTGTTTACCTGAAAAACTCTCGTGACAACATGGACGTAGGCTCCGGCCGCCGCCACAAACATGCACACAGCTAGACTGGCGTACACATTCTTCAGGTGCTGCTGAGTGGAACGGGAACTAAAGAGAGACAATGGAGAGAAGATAGGAATGACGTCAAGCAGAAAGAGGGAACTACAAACAAGCACGTAAAGAGATCTAATGATAACTATAATGTACACAGATTTTTATTTGAGGTTCCAGGTTCTCCTGTCAGTGCGGGGATATCAGACAGTAAGTGAACGGTCGAAGAAGGTAAAATGGACGAGTGTGAACATCTAAGGGACAAACTGTGACGGTGAGATAAAGCTGCCACATCACAAAAACGATTCAGCTCCATTATTCCTCCACAAAGATTCAGTCATTAGTTCCTCCAGTTTAAAGCTTTAAAATATTTACAGCCTAAAATCGAGGAAAACAATGTCCATTTAATATATTTTATTAAATATTTTTTATTAATATATTTTAGATGTATATTCTGAAATCTGCCTCGACAGTGATGTCGTTCAGCTTCGAATGTAGCTGTAGAGCGTTAGTGTCAGAAGTACAGCAGAAAGAGGAAAGCGTCTCTACATGTCCCTCAGAGTAGACTTTAACTTTTAATCCCCGGTACTGACAGACAGGCAACAGAAGATCCAAAGTCCAACTGCAGAACCAGGAATGTGCCCGATCTCACGGCTCCACAGCAGCTGGGGGTCAAAGTTGAATAAAAAAAGAAAAAACAAACAGAACTGGAAGAAAAGATTATCAAAGGCTGGTGACGAGGACTAGATCGTTTCAGTGTACAATCAGAATGTCTCGCGCTTCAATAGTTGTCCAGTAAAGGGAGGCAATACTTTGATACTGAGAAAGAATCAGTAGGGCCACAATATGAATTTAATATTTTCATGAACATTTCCCAACACAGCAGTAAATCCAGTTAAACACCAATTCTTTTCTATTTATACACAAACATCATCATCATCATCATCATCTTCCTCCGGCTGCTCCCAGTTAGGTGTCTCCACTGCAGATCATCCATGTCTTCCTGTCCTCTGTATCTTCCCCTTCCACACCATGTCCTCTCTCACCACATCCATTAACTTTTTGTCTTTCCTCTTCAACTCCATCCTCAATATCCTTACTCTGATAAACTCCTTGTCTCTTCTCCAAACCAATGTAGTCTCACGTCTCTCACTGTCTCCAGAGTCCAACCTTTGCTGTCCCTCTAATATACTCATCGCTAATCCTGTCCATCCTCGACCCTCCCTACACAAGTCTCAGCATCTTTAACTGTCACATGAAATCTCCATAAGCTCAGAAAAGAACACAGTGATGTTGTTTATCACATTAACCATAAACAGCATCATGTTGGTGACACTTACCGTCCAATTCAGAGCAGCAGGTTCTCTGTGTTGTGTAAGAACACTAGTGTCAACTTATATATACATAAATATTTTTAAAAACACAAAAACAGTTGATTCCAAAGCTGAGTTTCATTTTAAAGGCAGCAAATTTGATTTTAAACTTAAACTACAGCACTGTGCAAAGGTTTCAGGCAGGTGTGAAAAAATGCTGTAAACAGAACGCTTTCAGAAATGGAAGTGTTGATCATTTATTCTCATCAATCAACAAAATGCAGTGAATGAACAAAAGAGAATCTAAATCAGATCAATATTTGGTGTGACCACCCTTTGCCTTCAAAACAGCATCAGTTCTTCTAGGTACACTCGCACACGGTTTTTGAAGGAACTCGGCTGGTCGGTCGTTCCAAACATGACTGTGTTTCTCCTCCGTGTGACGTTGATGATCATCAGTACCTGTTTGGTAAAACTGGTTGATCAGACACCGACTATAATCCTACAGAATCCCTGACTGTGTGAGTGTTCCTAGAAGAACTGATGCTGCTCTGAAGGCAAAAGGTAGCAACACCAGATATTGATTTGATTTAGATTTTTCTTTTGTTCCTCACTTTGCATTCTGTAAATTGATCAAAATAAACAATCAACATTGATATTTCTGAAAGCGTTCTCTGTTTACAGCATTTTTTCACACCTGCCTAAAACTTTTGCACAGTGCAGTATGTATACCCAAAACTCTTCATGCCCTTTAATAATATTAATATTGTACTGATACAAACATGAATACTTCCAGAAAGATCGCAGTGCTAACGAGCACAAACAAATGACACAATGCTTAAGCTTCCAGCACGACCTTAAAAAACACTTCCCTTGTTCTGAATTCGTCCCCAGCGGCTTCACAATCAACACTACAATCAAACAACAATCAGGGGAGATGAGAAACCTGCTCAGCATAACACTTACATTTGGGAAAATTTAAAGAGGGCGTCAAAGTTGATGTTGCGATCAAACACGTTCATGCTTCTTTCTTTCAGTCACAAGCAAAAAGCCTAGAAAGAGGGAAAAACAAAGTTACATGAACGCTGTGACAAGAATTTAAGAAACAACATCCTCAGAAACAGAAATCACCTGAACAATGAATCCTGAATGAATGAAGAGATATTTACAGAAAGGCCCCAATAAATCGATAAATAATTGGTAGACAATTTGTAATTATGGGCCAGGCAAAAAGGAGATATTCATCATTATTGTGATGTTTTTAAAATCACAGAATCCTTTTCTGAGTGTAATATTATCAGCATTTCACCCTTAGAGCTTCTGAAAACGGTCATTCTCTTTTACCGTCATTAAAAAGGACTTTACTATCCATGCCCATGGTAAGCAGCATTTTCACAAGCTCTTCAAAGCTTCAGGCAAAGCATTAAGCCTCAACTAAGAAGTAGCAGTGAAAATACAGCTTAAAGTGGACTTAGATCTCTTTAGATCTGTCATTTAAAAGGATGTTCTTGGAATATAAGAGTTAAAGAACACTTTCTCACACCTGCATGGGCTGAAGTGCCCCAGGTAAAAGACTTGCCCCTATAACTGCCCCCGAGTGCAGATATGCATGTTAATATTTTGTGTATTTTAACAAAGTTGTAGACTGTTAGTTCTGAGAATACGCAGTACAATAGTGAAAAAAGAAACAGATTAATTTCTCAATGTAAAGTGCTCCCAGATCTGCTCAAAGTGTCTAAAAAATATTTTTTCTAAAACATTATGGACCTTTTACTGTGTGAATTTCAGGAGCCCGTCTGTTTTTGCCTTCATTTCTTCACCGAGTGCTGTGAGCGAGCAGCAACACGAGTCCATGGTGTTCCTTAATTAGACCCTAATTCAGTTACATAAACCTACTTTCTGTTTACCGGCCTTTCAGCGGCAGAGCCCCCTTAAAGGGGAACTCCATCTTTTTTCACACAGAATCGAGCGGCTGAGGTTCCTTTGCTCTGTTCCGGACCAATCTAGAACATGTCCCCAGTGTGTGTGAAAGGAACCGGATGTCTGAACGTCCCTCACAGAATGAGCTGCTGGTGGAGACGCTGTCTGGTGTCTGAGACGGTGTTTTAGTTCTGAGAAGATTCTGGACTAAAACTGAACCCGTTCATGGTGGAGGGACACGAAGAACAGAGATTTAGTTCAGATGGACTATTTTACCATCATCACCGTCCCACAGAGACACTCAGAGACACACACAGACACACAGAGACACTCAGAGACACTCAGAGACACACAGAGACACACAGAGACACTCAGAGACACTCAGAGACACACAGAGACACTCAGAGACACACAGAGACACTCAGAGACACAGGGAGCTTGACTGGGGGACAGAGGATGGTAACTAATTCCACTATGGATGGTTGACGACAAATGACAAATGACTGAGGAGATCACAATACACACTGAAAGTGTGAAGAGTCTTTGATTCATATTAAACACACACAACCCTCAAGAACACATCCTCTGGAATATTTTGGGTATAACGTCTCTCCGTGTGAGTAAATATCCTCATACCGTGCTACACTTCACACCCCTCTCTCTGAAGAACCGAATCCGAAGTGAATTATTCAGGATTCACACTGCAGCGCACGAGCCGCGAATTCGAATCGTCCGTTCCACCTTAAATGGCGCAGCAGTTTGGTGCTGATGCGTTTAAGGTAGCGCGGAAACAGGCCACAGGTTGGTTTTAATGTGAATCAGGTGAAGGAGGGGTTCATCTCCCCCAAAAAACACAATTTCGTCAGATTTCCTTAAAACCGGGTTTAGTGTAAGAGTTGCGTCAGTCCTGGGGGGGGGCGTTCACTCTGCTAACTCGAAGCTAAATATCAAAACTGAACACGATAGAGTTACAACACCTGCTATTTCAGTCCCACCGGCTCAGAAACCACGCGGATATGTTTATTTAAGCGTTAGACTCTTTTCTTACCTCAGAATGGCCGACAGTTTTGCCTCGATGTACCCTTTTTGGACGATGCTAGCCTAGCTTAGCTTAATTTAGCCTAGCTTAGCTTAGCTTAGCTGACAACAAACGACGGCCGTTAAACGATAAGTCTTCCTAACTGTCTTTATTCGCCGAACGCGGTTGTATTAAAGTGTAAATATCATTAAATGATGTTCAAATGAAGTTAAAGTGTCTGGTGTAAAAGGATATTAAACACCCGCGGTGGCCGGCTGGAGCTGTTCGGCGAACGGTGTTGATTCTCGAAGTTTCCAAACACGAACCTGGTCAAATACGCTTCAATATCTCATATATCGGCGTTAATAAAGTGGTATCTTCGTCTTACCGCCTGTGAAATTCCTTCACTTTCGCTTCTGTCCTCCTCGGCCTCTGATTTCGGGCTGATTCGGGTTCGAGCGCGGGCGGAGCTTCGGAGAGTTTACGTGGATCTTCAGAGGATTAAAGAGACAGACACCTGCTCTCTACTACATACTACATACTACACACTACATACTACATCTGCTCTCTACTACACACTACACACTACATACTACATACTACACCTGCTCTCTACTACACACTACACACTACATACTACACCTGCTCTCTACTACACACTACATACTACACCTGCTCTCTACTACACACTACATACTACACCTGCTCTCTACTACACACACTACATACTACACCTGCTCTCTACTACACACTACATACTACACATACTCTATACTACACACTACATACTACACATACTCTATACTACATACTACACATACTCTATACTACACATACTCTATACTACACACTACATACTATATACTACACACTACATACTACACATACTCTATACTACACACTACATACTATATACTACATACTACACATACTATATACTACACACTACATTTACATTTACAGTATTTATCAGACGCTCTTATCCAGAGTGTCTCCATGTCCTGATTACAGGGACAGTCCCCCCTGGAGACACTCAGGGTTCAGGTTCTCAGGGACCCAGTGGTGGTAGTGCTGGAGGTGGGATTTGAACCTGGGACCTCTTGAGCCATTGGTCCATAGGCAAGCACCTACTAGAGCACCGCCACCCGACACCTACTATACACTACATACTATACACTAAACACACTATACACAACACATGCTACACACTACACACAATACAATACACACATTGTACACCGGGGGTCACCAACATGGTTCCCACGGGCACCAGGACACCCCCAAGGAACACATGAGTCACCCGCGGACCTGTTCTAAAAATAGTACAACTCACCAGTGAGCAGCATCTAAAATTTAATTTAATTTAATCCTGTTGCTATTCTTCTTTAATCACATTTGCATTTATATTGATTTGAAAATGACAATATTTTTAAAAATAGCATTTAAAATGTTTATTAAACATGAAGTTTAGATAAGTTTAGGTAACTGGTAGCCCTTCATACGGCTCAGTACCCGTGAAGTAGCTCTCAGCTTCAAAAAGGTTGGTGACCCCTGCTATACACTATACATACTACACACTACACACACTATACATACTACACATGCTACCTACACTACACATAGTTCACACTATACACATACTACACACACTAGACACTACACAATACACGTACTACACACACAATACACATACTGCACACACTATACACTACACGTGACAGTGGTGAGATCTGCAGTAGGAGTGACAGATGCTTTTAAGTTAGAGGTTGGATTACATCAAGGATCAGCACTGAGCACATTCTTGTTTGCAATAGTAATAGTAAGGTCAGAACTATCAGGCACTCTCCCTGGTTCAATAATCACACACGGGCTGCTAAGCGGGAGTGCCGTAAGCTAGAACGCAGATGGAAGACAAACAGGTCTCCAAGCCTCTCTCCCAGGTTCTATGGGTTACAGCTAAATTAAAACAATATAAGAAAGCTCTATATGTTTTTCGCACTGAGTACTATTCAAAACTTATTGAAAACAACAAGCATAACCCCGCTATTTATTTCCAGACATAAGCTCAGCTAACAGAAAAAACTGATAGAAAGTAGCATGTAGTATTACTAGCAGAGGTTCTTCAGTTTTTTAATGATAAAATTAACAACATTAGGCTCCAAATGTGCCCTATTAGCCCTCAAATTTAATCCATTACCAGAGCAGTGCTCACAATATTTAGTGATTTTAATGTCATCGATAACTCTGAAGCTGTACCTGGCCCATAGCAAGGCAAAGTCCACGACCTGTCGGTTAGATCCCATTCAACCAAGCTCCTGAAGGAACCTTGAGGTTCTATCCCAGCACTATACTTGATATCGTGAAGCAGCATCCTTGACCTCCAGGTGTAGTCCCAATCAGTTTAAAACAGCAGTGGTTAGACCACAGTTTAAAAACCTAACTTGGACCCTCGCTCACCAAGTAATTATAGACCATCTCTAATGTCCCGTTTCTCTCTAAGATTCTAGAAAAATTAGTTGCGAGACTGCAGTCATATCTAGACATGCATAACCTCTTAGATAAATTCCAATCAGGCTTCCATATGACCATAGCACAGAAACTGCTCTAACTAGAGTGGTGAATGATATAATGGTCTCCGAGTGATGCAGGAAACATCACTGTTCTTGTTCTGTTAGATCTTGGTGCGTTCCCTGCGGTGAATCACTCCATTTTAGTAAATAGAAGCTGCTCCACTGTCGGCATTACAGACAGCCCTTAAATGGTTAACTCTATCTCACAAACCCGTTACTACCTTCATCCAAATGGATGATTAGCACCCCCTCACCTATGTACTAAAGATTAACTATGGAGTCCCACAGGGGTCGGTGTTGGGCCCATGGCTCTTCTCCCTCTAAGCACTATTATAAGAAAGCATAATGTTAGTTACCACTCCTACGCTGATGACACTCAGCTATACCTATCTGTTAAATCATGTGATAAAGCATCAACCGGCACTTTAATTAGCTCCTCAGTGATATTAGGGATTGGATGAATAACAACTTCCTCTCACTAAACCCCCAAAAAACTGAGCTGCTCTTGTTTTGTAGTAGTGATGTAGACAGGGCCAACTTCATTTCGCATATCCGGGATGCAGGGTTGAAGTGTTCAGTTAGTACTCTGTACGTAATCTTGGTGTTATTTCAGTTCAAATCTTTCATTTAATCCCGTGTTAATGCAGTAGTGAAGACATGCTTCCTGCACCTTCAGACATTGACAAACTCACAGCTTTCTGTCAAAGGAAGACAGTAGTACATGCATTAGTTTATCTTACCACTTTCCAATCACCATAGTGCACCATTACTAATGTCGCTGTGGTGCTGTAGCACATCTCCATCGCACTGTTGTTTCATTTCTGTGTCTGTCACTACTGGATCCTGTCGTACTGACCCCCTCATTCCATTTCTCTTCCACATGTCCCGGGGCCCGCTGTGGTCATCACCTGAGTCCAATGCCGAGCTACCATCTGGTCTGTGTGATGCATGCTTTCCCAAAATATGGCAGCAAAATTGCCACAGTGACTCTTTAGAGCAGCACCCAGGTCGCAGTCCTGTGATCTTAAATCACACGCTGGCTGTTCTCCCACTGCAGTACCTCCTGCTTGACCAGGTTCCTTATAACCACGGCATCCCCTATATGCACATTAGCTTAGAACCAGGCTCCCTCTCTCATCATTACCAGAGAATATCTATTCTTAATTGCCGATAAAGGAAGCAGCATGGAGATGCCAATCTAGGGGCTCCTGCGCTGAATCAACCTGCTCCCAGTACCCATCATAGCAAAACAAATAAAACCTGTCCGACTAAAATCACATGTTCACTGCTGAATGTTAGCTCCTTAGGAAACAAGGCAGTGTATTAATGGATGGTGCTCGACACAAAGTCAGATATCTGTCTACTGACTGAAACCTGGCTTAGACCACTGACACCATCACTTGGTGGAAGCCTCCGATGGAGTTCTCATACCTGCATAAATGCGCTCAGCAGGGCGTGGTGGGCCTGGCTGCAATTTTTGATGGGTCATTTGAGTTGATTCAAAACTACTGAGCTTCACACATTTGAAGTGATGCTGCTGAGCATTAGGTCTGATTTAGCGCTCCATATCCTATTAGTTTATAGACCTCCAGGACCATATGCTGCATTTATCAATGAATTTGGCAATCTGCTCTCTGATTGGTTGTTAGGTTTACTAGATTCGTGATGTTGGGTGACTTTAACATACATGTTGATACAGAGACGGATGCAGGTGCCAAAAGCTTCCTAACGCTCCTCGATTCTGCTGTCGGTTGCTCAGCATATATCAAGACCTACCCATGTACAAGGACCACCACACGTTAGATCTAATTATCTGCGTATGGACGACATTGATACTATGCTGGTCACTCCTTACATCAAACTTTGTTCGACCATTCTTTAATCTGCGTTTGAGATTAATATGTCTCCGTGCCTCAGTGAGCGGACTAGTACAACACGACACCTAAACAGGGCTAAATGTGTTCAGTTTATGGGCCGTAACGGAGATAGACTTCACCGGTAACAACACTGTTAATGACATCACCGACATGTACAATACAGTAGTTGGGCAGATCCTTGATCAGGTTGCCCCAATTAAGATAAAGAAAGGTCAGAACTATCAGGCACTCTCCTGGTTCAGTGATCACTACGGACTGCCTAGCGGGAGTGCGTGGCTAAGCATGAATGGAGAGACAACAGGTCTCCAAGCCTCTCAGGTTCTATGGTTAGCTAAATTAAAACAATATAAGAAGCTCTATATAGTGCTGCACTGAGTACTATTCAAAGCTTATTGAAAACAACAAGCAGAACCCCCGCTATTTATTTCAGACACTTGCTCAGCTAACAGAAAAAACTGATAGAAGGCCAGCGTGTAGTATTACTATGAGAGGTTTCTTCAGTTTTTTAATGATAAAATTAACATTAGGCTCCCAAATGTTGCCCTATTAGCTCAAATTAATCCCGTACCAGAGCAGTGCTCACAGTATTTAATGATTTTAATCTCATTGATAACTCTAAGGCTAATTTCTGGCTATAGCCAAGGCAAAGTCCCACGACCTATCGGTTAGATCCATTCAGCAAGCTCCCTGAAGGGCCCTTGGAGTTCTATCAACACCTATACTTGATATCATGAACCGTCCCTTGACAGCCTCCAGGTGTAGTCCCAATCAGTTTAAAACAGCAGTGGTTAGACCACAGCTTAAAAAACCTAACGGACCCTCGCTCACCAAGTAATTATAGACCATCTCTAATGTCCCGTTTCTCTAAGATTCTAGAAAAACTAGTTGAGACTACAGTCTTATCTAGACCATGAACCTCTTAGATAAATTCCAATCAGGTTTCGACACGGCCACAGCACAGAAACTGCTCTAACTAGGTGGTGAATGATATAATGGTCTCGAGTGATGCAGGAAACATCACTGTTCTTGTTCTGTTAGATCTTAGTGCTTTCGTTCTGCGGTGAATCCTCCCATTTTAGTAAATGAAGCTGCTCCACTGTCGGCATTACCGGAACAGTACTTAAATGGTTCAACTCCATCACCACAAGCCGTTACTACTTCATCCAAATGGATGATTGCTGGCACCCCTCACCTATGTCACTAGTTAACTGGAGTCCCACAGGGTCGGTGTTGGGCCCAGTGCTCTTCTCCCCTCTACAGCTGCTCCCCACTAAGCACTGTTATACCAGAGCATAATGTTGATTTACCACTCTCGGCACAGTGACACTCAGCTGTGCCTATCTGTTAAATCATGTTGATAAAGCATCAACCGGCACTTTAGTAGCTCCTCAGTGATATTAGGGATTGGATGAATAACAACTTCACTCTATAAACCCCGAAAAGCAGACTGCTCTTGTTTTGTAGTAGTGATGTAGACAGGGCCAACTTCATTTCACATATCCGGGATGCAGGGTTGAAGTGTTCAGTTAGTACTCTGGCACGTAACCTTGGTGTTATTTTTGATTCAAATCTTTCATTTAATCCCGTGTTAATGCAGTAGTGAAGACATACTTCCCTGCACCGTGAACATTGACAAACCTACGGCTTTCTGTCAATGGAAGACACGGCGAAAGTAGTACATGCATTTGTATACAGTAGATTAGATTACTGTAATGCCCTGCTTTCTGGAAGCACTCAGGGCACATTAAGCACCTACAGCGCATTCAGAACACAGCCGCTAGGATTGTTAGCAGGAGCAGGAAGTACGACCACATCACTCCCATACTCTCCTCGCTTCACTGGCTTCCTGTTAGGTACAGGGCTGACTTCAAGGTCCTCCTCTTAACCTACAAGGCACTTAAAGGTCTTGCCCCAATATACCTAACCGAACTGCTTAATACCTATACACCTAACCGCCCACTTAGATCCCAGAATAAAGATCTCCTAATTGTCCCTCCATAAATAAATGTATTGGAGCACGAGCCTTCAGTTCCAGGGCCCCTAGATTGTGGAACAGCTTGCCTGCTTCTGTACGGGATGCCGATTCAGTCTCGGTCTTTAAATCACGGCTGAAGACTTACTTCTTTAGTTTAGCTTACCCGCACCCATCACCATAGTGCACCATTACTAATGTCCTGGTGCTGCTGTACATGCCATCGCACTGTTTCATTTCTGTGTCTGTCACTACTGGATCCTGCTCATTACTGACCCCCTCATTCCATTTCTCTCCCCACATGTCCGGGGGGCCCGCTGTGGTCATCACCTGAGTCCAATGCCGAGCTACCATCTGGTCTGTGTGATGCATCTGATGCGCCAAGGGACCCTGGCGGCTCATCGGTACCTGGAAGCAACTTGGGACTCCTCACTGATCCTGGAGTCTAAAACCAAACTAACTTTTTTACTGTTAGTAGACCCAAGGGGGTTCGGTAGCCGGTTGACCTTGGACCCTCAGAGGTTTTTTTTTTCTCCACATAGTGGAGTTTTTGGTTCCTCTCCTCCGTAGTCATCCGGCTTTAACATCTATTACTGTAACCTGTTCCACCATCTACACCAGTGTAAAGTGCCTTGGGGCAACTGTGTTGTAAAAGGCGCTAAACAAGAATAAATTGAATAATGGACAGATTGACGGACGAGGTTAGACGGGAGTCTCCGTGGACGATGATGTTTCTGATGATATTGTGATCTGTAGTGAGAGCAGGGAGCAGCTTCAGGAGAACCTGGAGAGATGGAGATCTGCTCTAGAGAGGAGAGGAATGAAAGTGAGTAGGACAAAGACAGAATACATGAGTGTGAATGAAAGTGAGACCAGTGGAGTGGTGAGGATGGAGGGAGTAGATGAGGTGAAGGGTAAAGGGGAAGGTTTACGGGATGGTAGTGAGACCAGCTATGTTATACCTCCCATAAATTACAGTAGTAAGTGAAGTAGAAGACCAGCTGTGCTGCTTTAAATCACTTTATTCGTGTAAAGAAAATCTGGAAAATGCTGTGAACAAACTGGTTAGTCCATAACTGACACTTTTCAAAACAGGCCATGTTTCTTCTTGATGTTCCATTGTTTCCACTGAGGCAGAGTGAAAAACTTGTCCTTGGACATCCCGAATATGGCATCAAAGTCTGCGTCAGAGAGATATTTCTGTAAAAGGAGAGAAGTGAAGAACGTTAATAGACAGAACACCATACATTTATCATGATGAGCACCAGCCGGAAAAACACTTCACCCAGTGAAACTGTAGAACTGCTCGGCCTGAACACACTCACCATGAACACGCTAAACGATTCAGAGGTGATCAGACACAGTCAGCATGTTTTATTAAGGTCAATCATTTCCATTAAAGAATAACTATTATGTACAGGAAATGTAAGAGATTATCCAAATGCTGTTGCTCTCAGACTGATGTATACATACACACACACACACACACACACACACACACACACACACACACATACACACACACACACACACACACACGTACGCACACACACACACACACACACACACACACACACACACACACACACACACACACACACACACACACATACACACACACACACATACACACACACACACACACACACACACACACACGTACGCACACACACACACACACACACACACACACACACACACGTACGTACACACACACAAAAGCAGCATCAAACAATAATTCCCTTTAAAGTGTCGGCTTTATTTACCCCACGACTCATCAGTCCATAACGCCAGACCGACTGAGATTCTTTACAGGGCTAAAGGGCTAAAAGGATGATTATTGTTCACATAATTATATTTAAACAGTGGCACATGTTCATGATACCTATTCATAAACCTATAAAAATGTAAAGGTTTTGAAAATAGGTGACCAAAAAAAGATTCATTTGAGGTTTCGTTCCTTCAGTGATGATATATTTCATTGACACAGTTCCTCACCTCTCTCTGTGTGGCCTGAACACCTTCTGGAAGGTCTCCAGCTTTTTTGTTTACCAGCTTCTCAGGAGGATAGAACTGAAAGACCTTGCTCTCCACACCTGGTTGGTTATTCACCTCCTAAAAATGAGAATGGGGATTATTCCAGACCTGGAGAACCCAAAAATATCTGTTCTTTTCTGCAATAAGAGCACAGTGTTGGGTGAAGATGAAAAAGTCTTACTGAGGAAACTCTGCTCACTGAGGTCACTTCTCCCAGTTCCTTCTTCAGCTGCTCATAGGTTTTTCCAGCCTGGAGAGAAAAACACCAAAAAATCAAACCAGCGAAAGGAAGGAGTTTTACAGAAAGCCCCCTCCCAGTAAACAACCACAGGACTCCATAACCACCACCACCCTCCACCCTTCCATTATGTGTGGTCCAGGAGCAAGACCTGACTAAATCACTCATCATCCATGGTCAGAACAATCTGCTATAGGAGAAGAAACCAGGGACCTTGCTGTAAATTTTGTCTCCAGTTTCATTTTTAAAACACATTAATGATCAGAGTTAGAGACATCTCATGTTCAAGTGAGAGAAGAGAGACTGTGTTGGTTTCACTATGTACTGTGTAGATGGCTGAAATGACAATAAACTGACTTGAAGAGGAAGGACAAAGAGGAGGTTTATGGACGTGGAGAGAGAGGAGAAGATGCAGAGGACAGGAAGACAGACAATCTGCTGTGGAGACATCTTCAAGTTTTTTAAGAGCCCTGTAACGCCCAAATTTCCCATTCGTGGGATAATAAAAGATCACTCTACTCTACTCTACTAACAGGAAAAGTCAGAAGGAGTGGAGGAAGAAGAGAAATGGATGTAGGCACGAGAGGAAGCTTTAATTAAAAAAACAAGAACAAACAGACCAAATTTATAATGAAAGGAATAAAAATAGATAATAAATGTTGTTTGGATGTTGTTGCTGCTGTTTTCTGTTTAAAGGTGAGATGAGTCCACCTGACATTACCTGACACCATCAGAGGATTCACTTTAGTCCAGGATTAAAGATCATCTGATAAGAATTTGAATTGACGTCTGTGCATGTGTGTGTGTGTGCGTGTGTGTGTCTGTGTGCATATGTGAACGTGTGTGTGTGTGTGTGTGTGTGTGTGTGTGTGTATGTGTAAGTATATATATGTTTATGTTTTGTGTGTGTGTATGTGTGTGTGTTTGTGAACCCAACTCACACTCCACTTGGTGGGGTCCCAGGCTGTGAACCAGCCCGTGAAGGTCGGGGGTTCAAAGCTCTGTTTGATGAGCAGGATGGGTGTGTCGGGGTCTCGGGCTCCTGGGTGTGTCCGCAGGTACTCCTGACATGTGACCACAGATTCCTGACGCTCCACCTCATTTGCCTGCTTCCCAATCCAGAGGAAAACCTGACAGAACAAAGAGCAGCACTGACTGGGAGCCGAGGGCCTTTTGCTTTGCATGGACTTTGAATGGTAACAATATTCAGTCAAATTATTCGGGAACTGCAGCAAACAAATAAGGACTAACTGCGAACCTGTCCGTGTTCTCAGCAGATATAATCTAGAACTCATTTCTGTATTATTTTATTTTACTCATGGTGGCGCGGTAAACCGGCCTCACACAGCCAGGCTAAAATGCACCCTCCTCATTGGAGGGCGGGGTGGGGGCTACCCCTCTTTGAACAATCTGAGGACCCCGGTCCCCTTATACATTCAACCTTCAGGTCCTTGTTTTAGGTTCCATTAGAGCTTTGTGTACTGTGATGTAAAACGTAACTACAGATTTACACTCAAAAATAAACTTCGGAGCAAGTGACATTCATTGACATTTGACATTCTTTTGCAGATATTTTGGAGAGTTCAGGTTTGTCCAGTCTTAATAAATTATTTTATTGGCTTTTAGCAGGCCTTCTTATCCAGAGCGATGTCCATTTCCATGTTACAGAGACAAGCTTCTCCCTGGAGCAGCTTGGGGTTCAGGGTTTGGCTCAGGCACTCCGTGGTGGTGCTGGAAGTCAGATTCGAACCTGCGACCTCTTGGTCCACAGGTGACCAGTAGAGAACCACCACCCACTCTTTCAGTCGTGGACAGCACACAGAAAGGGCTGTTTGTGACATCATTATCAATCTGACAATGTGAAGAGGAACAAACACTGTCACGGACCTGATCCCACGTGTCCAAGAGCATCACGTCATCTTCAATGAGGTCGTCCTGAGTGAAGTGGGTCACCTCCGTGACTGTGAAGCGGCCCGTCTTGTTGGAGCACTCGAAGAGGCGCGGCTGATGGTCCTGAATGACCTGCTGTAACCTGTGCGGACGGCAGACACCAGCACTGCCGTGAGATCGAGGTTTTACACAAGCAGAAATGCAAACCGCCAAGCTGAAGGTAAAACCTGTGGCATCAATGCAGTTAGTTCCTTTCGGTTCCACACTGTTCTCGGTTCTATTGACCCCGACCTGCTGTGGACCAGTTGGTTGTGGGTTCTGGTCTGGTTCTGTTCTCTCCAGAGCCATGGGATCCACAGAATAAAACCCAGAACCCCAATCAGGGAGTCTGCCGCCATCATTAAACAACTCAAATAAACACAGACACAATTTCAGTATTTTTACACTCAATTTAACCACAAAAGCACAGAGACAATCGTCCTACCCACCCAGAGAGAGAGAGAGGACAGTTCTACTGAGTGATGGGGGAGAGGGAGGACCACCCTACCCACCCAGAGAGAGAGAGAGGACAGTTCTACTGAGTGATGGGGGAGAGGGAGGACCACCCTACCCACCCAGAGAGAGAGAGGACAGTTCTACTGAGTGATGGGGGAGAGGGAGGACCACCCTACACACCCAGAGAGAGAGAGGACAGTTCTACTGAGTGATGGGGGAGAGGGAGGACCACCCTACACACCCAGAGGGAGAAAGTTGTGATTAATGTCTTTCGTTTCTTTTATTTCTTATTTATAGTTTATCGGCTGGTTTGTGAAGCAAGCTTTAAAAAAACTCCTCTACTTCAGAAAAAAATAAAAAAAGGACCTAATTATCACACTACTGGCAGAAAAGTGTTTAAAAAGAGATTAAAGGCTGCAGCTCTTTAGTTTTGGGCTGCACGGTGTCGACAGAAAAGTGTAGTTCACTGAACTATCATTCAAAAGTTTTCCATTCACTGATTTTTAATAATTTAAAAAATATTTTCTGCAGGAACAGCTCTTAAGGTATTCTGCTATGATGTTACTGCTGTACAGCTTCACAGCTTAAAGATTTATAGATTTATAAAAGCAGTGATTGTAGCCCATAAAAGTTATAAAAGATGAAGAATAAAGTTCTAACAGCACTAAAACACTGAATTAATCACATTTCAAAAGTGAAGGTGAAATCACAAATCAGATCATTTTCAGTTTATCAAGAAATGGTTGCAAAAAGATCAGCACAGTAAACAGATCAATCATAAAAAACCTTCATTAAAGCTTCACCACGTTTACCTTTTGTCATTGGCATACGGAGCCTTTCCACCCAGAAGACTCCAGAACTCCATGGGTTCCTGACCTTCAGCCATGATCTCCACTGAGAACGAACCACTGCCAAGGACATTGCTCACCTCTTTCGCCATTGCCCTCTCGTCACCGCTCGCACCCTGCAGGAGCACGAAGAAGGGGTCATAACCAAGGGGTTTATAGGGTTCCGTTTCTGCTGTTCCAGATTATCCACACCCAGTCTGGATGCACATTAGCGGCATCACTGGTTCTTTTTTTGATCAAAAGATGCCCCAGGCCTGCGGGCAACAACAAGGTTCTAGAGGGTTTGTAGCTGGAGGGTTGGATTCCCAGGACAGGCAGGAAAAATGTGGGCAGTGGGTGGTGAACAACACTTTCCTGCTCTTGCATTTAAGGCTGGAGTGCCCTCGGGGCAAAACACTCACCCCAAACTGCCCCCCAGGTGAAGTAGTAAAGCCCACAGCTCCTGGTGTACCTGGTGTTCACTAGAGTATACACTCACTGATCACTCTCTGTGTGAGTTTTTAAACGAGTTGGAGCACCGTTTAGTATGTGAACATTGTTCAAACTTCAAAGCACCCAGTTCACTCCTCAGTACATCAATGGACAAACAAACCAAACAGCAGTTAAGCCCCTCCCACTCACGCAGAAATTCTAAGATGGATCAGAGCACAGTTCAGGGCAGTTAATCAGAGCAGTGGTTATTTGTATACATTAGGTCTAAAGGCAGAGCTACAGGTTGTTTCATTCTTTAAGGAAGAAAGAAAGTTGGCTGATGAATAAAATAATATTTTGTACATAAAACCTGAAAAATAAAAAAATAAGAATATCTGATGACACTGTGAAGGTTCTCCAGGGCTGCTCACCTTGCCATACCACAAGTATATCACACCCTGGCTCTTCAGCAGGAACACATCGTTGGAGTTGAGCGAAGCTGCGAAGGCCGGAACCTCGATAGCTTTGGTGTTGGACGGGTCTGAGCCACTGATCTGGAAGAATCGCACAGGAGGTTCTGGATCCGATCCAACTTTTCTGGAGGTACCACCCTGATGAAGAAAAGTGGGGCAATTAAAAGAGCAACAATAATTTTGGGATCTAAAGTGTAAATTGTTTAAAATCCTAAAATGTCACAGAGGTTCGGGCCTATATGAATTGTTATGATTGTGCTCTAGTCTGTCTGAGAATTTGAGAAATTCCAGAAGTTCCAGCAAAAATTAATGACCTCAAAGACCACCATCTTGCCCTTGAACATGGCCATGAAATGGCGAGGTTCCTTGCCCATGGTCACTCGCACTTGGACAGGCTGCCCTCCGTACTGCTGGTCCACATACACTGCCTGATAAGCACAAGCTGCCAGTTCATCCTGGGAGGCGTGGCGACCCTGAGGAGAAACATTCAGATGGAATTTAGAAAGCTGCAGTCAACACTCAGATAGTTCCACCTCTTAAATCAGGAACTTTAAAGGGATCTCCTGCAGGACCCTTTTCCAGCCTCTCTTTATCCCTGAGCTGTGTTCTGATTGGTCGTCTTGTTCTGTATCTTCAGTTGATGCAGTATAATTCAAAATGCAGTATGAAGGATGAAAAGACGAATGGAAGTCAGCAAGACAAAGTGAGAATCCATGAGTGTGAATGAAAGTGAGGACAGTGGAGTGGTTAGGATGCAGGGAGTAGAGGTGGTGAAAGTGGAGTTTAAATGATCCCTTATGGAGACACCTAACAGGAGCAGCTGAAGAAGAAGAAGAAGAAGAAGTGTGTTTTTCAGTTATAATGACTTTTAATGAAGAAACCAGCTGCATAAAAACGTGAAGATTTTCTCTCAGGAGTCAAATTTTCTTTATTATAATCTTATTTTTAATTCAACTGGCCTTACCTGCCACATGTACAGGATGTAGTTCACCTTGCCGTGGACCTGGTAGGTGTAGAGAATTATATAACAGTCCCCTCCATAGAAGTAGCCGTATGTTTTTGGGTCTACTGGAGCCAGCTCCAAGTTTTCAATCCGCCAAACCTTAAAACCAGAAAACATCGCTGAGAAATTAAACCCCTGATCGTACCAAACATAAACACTTGAACTTGTGAATCAGATCCTGCTGGTGTAGGTCTCCTCCCTTTCAGTGATTTTGCTTTTGTTTATTTATTTAAATTTTCATTATATTTCTCTGGGATTGAAAAAACATTTGTCCATTGTTCTAAATGTTTACATTCAGACACAAATTTTGATTTAATTCAGTTTGATTCACTTCAATTCAATACTTGAATGGTACTAGATAATAGTACCGTTTAGGACAATGTTCACTACACATAGCATAATAAAGATTGGTGGAGACTCTATTTATCATTTAAAAAGAGAAGAAATCACTGAATCAATGTTAAATTTGTAGTGCTTTATTGGGTCACTGCTCCAGTTCTACACTGTATGTTCCGTGAAGGAGTCGGGCTGATGAATCGCTCTGAACTGAATTCCTGCTAAATTTACTCCCAAAAAAACAGCAGAGATCCTGAGGTGTTTCGACCCTTTCCTGCCTCAGCCTTGGCCGAGCTGAGACACTTCTTTGGTAAGAGTCCATGTAAAAGCTTTATTTCATGACTAGTAAACTCCAGTCTGTGCCCTTGGGAGGAGCTAAAATATTATTACTAAATAAACTAAACACACCCTGTATAAATATACTGCCAACCGAGGGCGCTCTACTGAAGCGACCACTCCCTGCTGCCCATGTTTGTATGTATACTGATGTATATTAGTGTTCTAACACATGTGGACAGGTTCCTTACCTGCAGTTGGCCACTCCCATCATCCACCATGCGCTCCTGAGCTGCGACTTCAGGCATCACGTGCATCCGGGTGGCGTCAAACTTCTCCTGAGAGACTTTCGCTGATTCACAGGAGAGATTTCATCAACAGATTATGAACCATAAACTTGCTCCATCAAACACACGGACAAAAACAGGCCTGGACACTACAGCTGCTTTCCAGACTCCACACACCAGATCGCAGTGTTGGGGAAAGTGAAAGTGACTATTTGTCATTGTGAACAAAGTGGACCACAACCAAACTCATCCTCTGCATTTAACACACACACACACTGACCAGCAGGAGGCAGACATATCCAGCAATCAGGGAGCAGTGATGGGGACGGTACCTTTATCAAGGGAACCCCATGGAAACCTACTGGTCAGGAACTAGAATCCATGACCTTCCAGTCCTGGACTAGTCCCTAAACACTAGGACACCACTGCCCTGGGTGAGCTTCCTAAAAGCTGGTTTTAGTGAAGAAGCTTGTTTAAAGTTATGTTTAACATAAAGCTGAACTGATTTTGCATCTAGTTTTATGTTTAAATATGTGCAAAGGACCAATAATCCAGTATAATTCATGTGAGGGACGTACCCACTCGACCCACGGTGTGTTTGCTCCCCAGTCCCACCGTCTGGTCTTTGACAGTCCAGTTCTGGAAAAGCTGTTTAAAAAGTGCTGACTCTGCACCATCGTTCACGGCCTCCACGTTAGTGGTGTGAGGGTAACCCTTCAGCTTAATGAACTCCTGCAAGACCAACCAATCACCCCAAAATTCACTTCGGTATTTAACAGCGCAAAACTTGAATTTATTCAAAGTTACATTTACATTTATTGCAATACATTTATTTTTTATTTTAATTTCTATTATATTATTGTTTGCTAAATGTCATGTCATGATGTATTTATTTAAAATTTTATACAATGACTATTCAGTTCTGTACTACTTTTCTGGGTAATTTTTATTTTTTTTTTAACTACAGATGTTGAATTTGTATCATTGTTCATCATTTCTGCTCAGCTTTTGATTTCATTCATTATTTGCGAGATGAATGTGCATTATTAGGGATCACAATGGTGTATGTAACGGTCATCGTCCATCATTATGTGCTATAAATTTGAATGTTCATATTTTAACTGTTAAACGTTTAAGAAGGTCTGAAGGAGGGAACTGCTGCTGGTGTGAAGGACTTTTGGAGGAAGAGGGATTTACCAGAGCTTTGGCCATGGCTGCCTGTTTCTCCGCCTTGTTGGCTCTTCTTCCCTTCCACACGAACAGCTTCACTCCTCCCTGGTCCAGGATGTAACAGTCCTGAAACAGAAGAGTGTGGAATTACAGCTCCACAGGTTCCCCAGCAAGGAGCTCGGAACATCTGAGGGAGGAGGAGAACTCACTGTTCCACCAGCAACAATCAGATGGAAGAACATTATGATGAGAGTTCAAAATAAACCGGAAAAAACTATTTTACTCTCAGTATCCTCACTGTCAGGGTCTCACAGTCCAGAGAGTTACATTTACGGCATTTATCAGGCGCTCTTCTCCAGAGTGTCTCCATGTCCTGATTACAGGGACAGTCCCCCCTGGAGACACTCAGGATTAAGGGTCTCAGGGACCCAATGGTGCTAGTGCTGGAGGGGGGATTTGAACCTGGGACCTCTTGAGCCACAGGTCCATAAACAAGTACCACCACTAGAACACCATCACCCGATAAAGGAGTTCAGAAAAAAAACCTGCACTGTTTCAGTAATAAATCGGGTCTTTCTGAGCGTAAAAAGGAACAGAACTGATCAGGAGCTCCTTCAGAATGTTCTCAGAAATGAAGGTGTGATGAGCTCTTGTTCTGAATGTGGAAAAAACAGAACAGGACACAACCGTTTGGATCATCTAGTGAGATTCTACCAGCTCTTCACTCAGATACAGAAGTTTGGACCCGCAGAGCAAAATTATTATTATAAGATAAAAAAAAAAAAAGATTATTATAATTATAAGAAAATGTCTAAAAAATACTTCAAACAAACATAACTGACTTTTACTTTCTATTTTGTAGAAACACGTGATTAATTAGAGTTTAATGGACTTCATGTACTGTCTCAAACTTAAAAGCTGACTTTTTAAAAATTATTTTTATGTGATGTTGTTGAAATTTTGAGCAAAGAACTAATCAGGACAAGCGGCTCAGAAAATGAAGGAATGAGTTTCAGTTTGAACTGCATCAGTAATCTGTCAATAGTTTCCTTCTACATGGTGTGTGGTTTCTATTAAATATCGCTGCTACTTTATATTTAACACCATCTTTCAGAAAAAAATTGTAAAATGTTTAGTGTTTTCCAGTTGTAATTTTTTTCAAAAGCAAAAAAAAAAATTATATATATATATATGTGTGTGTGTGTGTGAGTGTGTGTGTGTGTGTGTGTGTGTGTGAGATAATGAAATCTATATTATTAAAAATATTTCAAAACAATGTTAATGTTGGGATGAACCATTTAATATATTAAAGGAAAATATGAATTTATGTGCTTATTTGTAACCTAAACATGTCTCACTGGGTGAAGGGGAAGGGGGGACTTTTATGCAACATGGGACACAAACTGAATCTGTCCTTTACTTTGAGTTCTGTCTCCTCAGACACACACAGTCTCGTACATTGCAGGTTTATACAGAAGTAAATACAGTAACACTCACATCTTGATTTAGCAGATCCTTCACCAGAGGTTTCGTCCCAACTTCTGTGACAGACATTTGTCCATCAGCATCAGACACACTGCAGAGGGAGACAACAGTGACCAGTCCCACATACACACCCATTCAGCTGATCCCATTCAGTTACCACTCAAACCACCAGTCAGAGACTAAAACCCACCAGTCAGAGACTAAAACCCACCAGTCAGAGACTAAAACCCACCAGTCAGAGACTTTAACCCACCGGTCAAAGACTAAAACCCACCAGTCAGAGACTTTAACCCACCAGTCAGAGACTAAAACCCACCAGTCAGAGACTTTAACCCACCAGTCAGAGACTTTGAGATGTTTTCGTTATTTTAATGAAGATATAAATTCAAGTTGTGTTTCATGTAGACTCACTGGTGCAGAGCGACCTGGGACATCTGCTCCTGATCGACTACATCGTCAGCTGTTCCACCGGGCAGTTTACTGGGCCGCTCACCGAGGATGTTTATCAGAGCTTCCATTAAAAGAGGGGAAGTGTTTTCAGCATCGCCCTCGATCACGCCGATCTCCGCCCTCCCTCCTCTCTCACGGTCACGGATATCCTTCGCCAGCAGCATCCCCTTCCATCCAACCACACACAGACTGGACGCTGGTTAAGGGTTTAAACTCTGAAGGTAAATGTCACTGTATTGATGTATAAATACAGCGGTAATGTTAGAGGTGTTCCTTACATTATTATAGAATACTGTCCATTTCATTCACAATCTACTCACAAGCAACCGCACGTCAGTCTGTACTGTTCATATATAACCTACTTATACGTGTTTATAATAAACTCTCCTCTACAGCAGCGCCGTCTTTGTGTAAAAATATAATAATCTGTATAAACATCTTTCAGAACCGGTGTGTATGTTCCTTTTCCCATCACAGTCCAAACAGAACTTCCTTTATTAGGAGAGGAATACAAAAATACTGGATTAAATGTAGTCGAATAGAGTAGAGTAAAATAGAGTAGAATAGAGTAGAGTAGACTAGAACAGAGTAGAGTAGAGTACAGTAGAATAGAGTAGAATAGAGTAGAGCAGAGTACAGTAGAATAGAATAGAGTAGAATAGAGTAGAATAGAGTAGAGTAGAATAGAGTAGATTAGAGTACAGTAGAATAGAATAGAGTACAGTACAGTAGAATAGAGTACAGTACAGTAGAATAGAGTACAGTACAGTAGAATAGAATAGAGTAGAATACAGTAGAGTAGAGTAAAGTACAATAGAGTAGAGTAGAATAGAGTAGAGCAGAGTACAGTAGAATAAAATAGAGTAGAATAGAGTAGAGTAGAATAGAGTAGAGTACAGTACAGTAGAATAGAGTACAGTAGAATAGAATAGAGTAGAATAGAGTACAGTAGAATAGAGTACAGTACAATAGAATAGAATAGAGTAGAATAGAGTAGAGTAGAATAGAATAGAGTACAGTACAATAGAGTAGAGTAGAATAGAGTAGAGCAGAATTGAGTAGAGTTGCATAGAATAGAGTAGAACAGAACAGAGTAGAATAGAATAGAGTAGAATAGAATAGAACAGAGTCGAATAGAGTAGAGTAGAATAGAATAGAGTAGAATATAATAGAATAGAGTAGAATAGAGTAGAATAGAATAGAGTAGAATATAATAGAATAGAATACAACAGAACAGAATAGAATTGAGTAGAACATAACAGAACCGAACAGAAAAGAATAGAATAGAGTAGAATAGAATAAAATAGAGAAGAACAGAATAGAGTAGAATATAATAAAATAGAGTAGAATAGAGTAGAATAGAATAGAGTAGAATAGAATAGAATACAACAGAACAGAATAGAGTAGAATAGAATAGAGAAGAATAGAATAGAGTAGAATAGAGTAGAATAGAATAGAATAGAATAGAGTAGAATAGAACAGAAAAGAGTAGAATAGAGTAGAATAGAATATTTGGGTTACACTTTACATTCCTCCACTGTATAAAAGTAAACCATGTTTTTAAAGTAACAACACTCATTATTGATCTAATCCTCCTCACTTTAAACCTAACTTTAATTCTAAGTCTAACCCTAACCCTGAACTTAGTCCTGACGCTACAGTGGATCATATGGAACCTCTAACGCTGCCGAGACTCACTGGTGTCCACGAATAAAAGACTGAACAGATAAAGTCCTGCAGGAGACACAGACCTTCAGTCGTTCCTGTTTGTTACTGTCAGGTCCATTCCACTGGAGGATGGTCTTTCCAGCGTCCAGCAGGAAAACATCACCAAGATTGAAGCTTTTCCAGCTCATCTCCACCTTAAAGAACAGAAAACAACCCGGCCTTTACTGTCAGATCTCAGTCTTAAAGAGAACCTCCACCACTTTCTCAAAATTCAGAACCGTCCCCAGTGTTGGTGAATGGAACCAGACGTCTGAACGTCCCTCACAGAATGAGCTGGTGGTGGAGACGCTGTCTGGTGTCTGAGACGGTGTTTTAGTTCAGAGAAGATTCTGGACTAAAACTGAACCCGTTCATGGTGGAGGGACACGAAGAACAGAGATTTAATTCAGATGGACTATTTTACCATCATCACCGTCCCACAGAGACTCTCAGAGACACACAGACACTCAGAGACACACAGAGACACTCAGAGACACACAGAGACACTCAGAGATACACAGAGACACTCAGACACTCAGAGACACACAGAGACACTCAGACACACAGAGACACTCAGAGACACTCAGAGATACACAGAGACACTCAGACACTCAGAGACACACAGAGACACTCAGACACTCAGAGACACACAGAGACACTCAGACACTCAGAGACACACAGAGACACTCAGACACACAGAGACACACAGAGACACACAGAGACACTCAGAGACACTCAGAGATACACAGAGACACTCAGACACTCAGAGACACACAGAGACACTCAGAGACACACAGAGACACACAGAGACACACAGAGACACTCAGAGACACACAGAGATACACAGAGACACACAGAGACACACAGAGACACACAGAGACCCTCAGAGACACACAGAGATACACAGAGACACACAGAGACACTCAGAGACACGCAGAGACACGCAGAGACACGCAGAGACACTCAGAGACACTCAGACACTCAGAGACACACAGAGACACTCAGAGACACACAGAGACACTCAGACATTCAGAGACACACAGAGACACTCAGACACTCAGAGACACACAGAGATACACAGAGACACACAGAGACACTCAGAGACTCTCAGAGACACTCAGAGACACTCAGAGACACTCAGAGATACACAGAGACACTCAGAGATACACAGAGACACGCAGAGACACTCAGAGAGACACAGAGACACTCAGAGACACTCAGAGACACTCAGAGACACACAGAGACACTCAGACACTCAGAGAAACACAGAGACACACAGAGACACACAGAGATACTCAGAGACACACAGAGACACACAGAGACACTCAGAGACACACAGAGACACACAGAGACACTCAGAGATACACAGAGACACTCAGAGACACTCAGAGACACACAGAGACACACAGAGACACTCAGACACACAGAGACACTCAGAGAACAGAGACACTCAGAGACACTCAGAGACACACAGAGACACACAGAGACACCCAGACACACAGAGACACCCAGAGACACACAGATACACAGAGACACTCCAGAGACACACAGAGACACTCCAGAGACACACAGACACCCAGAGACACTCCAGAGACATGCAGAGACACTGCAGGAGACACTCCAGAGACACTCAGAGACACAGAGACAATCCCAGACACTCAGAGACACAGGGAGACACGCAGAGACACTCAGAGACACTCAGGGAGACACAGAGACACTCAGAGACACACAGACACACAGAGATACAGAGATACCAGAGACACACAGAGAGACACACAGAGACACACTCAGGAGACACAGGAGATACACAGGAGACACTCAGAGACACTCAGAGACACTCAGAGACACACAGAGACACACAGAGACACTCAGAGATACACAGAGACATGCAGAGACACACAGAGACACACAGAGATACACAGAGACACTCAGAGACACACAGAGACACTCAGACACTCAGAGACACACAGAGACACGCAGAGACACGCAGAGACACGCAGAGACACTCAGAGACACACAGAGACACTTCAGACACTCAGAGACACATGCCAGAGACATGACACTCAGAGACACTCAGAGACACACAGAGACACACAGAGACACTCTGATACAGAGACATGCAGAGACACACAGAGACACTCAGAGACACTCAGAGACACACAGAGACACTCAGACACTCAGAGACACTCAGAGACACACAGAGACACTCAGAGACACAATGAGACACCTGGGACACTCAGGAGACACAGACACACAGAGACACTCAGAGACACAGAGACACTCAGAGACACTCAGAGACACACAGAGACACACAGAGACACTCAGACACTCAGAGACACTCAGAGACACACAGAGGACACTCACAGGAGACACCCTGGGAGACACACAGAGATACCTTGCAGAGACACACAGAGACACTCAGAGACACACAGAGACACACAGAGACACTCAGAGACACACAGAGACACCTAGAGACACTCAGAGACACAGAGACACTCAGAGACACACAGAGACACTCAGAGACACTCAGAGACACACAGAGACACTCAGAGACACACAGAGACACGCAGAGACACTCAGAGACACTCAGAGACACACAGAGACACGGGGAGCTTCACTGAGGGACAGGAAACACACAGATTTGAGACGTCCAGCTCTGTTCATGTCCACTAGGTCTCATTAACATACAGGACTTTTCTTTTCCTCCTTCTCACCTCTTTAGCTGTAACCTTCCTCTTTCCTTTCACGTGCAGCAGTCTTTGAACGGCGTAGCTGTTTGTTTCTACATGTTTCATTCCTGATGCGACTCCTCCCTGTTTGTAACTGAGGACACACAGACGAGTTTGGATAAAACATTTTAACAAAAATATCAACAACCTTGTATCTCCATGAGGTCAACCACACACAGAGAGAGACGGTGTTCCCACTTAATGGTGGGATCTTTTAAGGTTGATGTAATAGATTTACAGACCATTTCTATTGGAGGTGGATTTTTACAGCAGTGTAAAAATCTGATGGAAATTTCAAATTATGTGCATAAAAAGTATCTATGATACATTTAAAGAACCCAACACTCGCACTTTGTGTGTGTATATTTATACATTTACAGGGTTTTTCTGCTGCATATATACTATGGTTATTAACACAACCCCGGTAAAGATCAGTGGAGGGCAGCAGGAGGAAGATCTGTTCTGTCCTCCAGGTGGGCGGGGCTTTAAATGTGTGATGTCACATGAAACTGAATTGATAAGAGGGTCATGTGTCCGCATACTTTTGACCATGTATCGCTACTACCCGGCATCAGAACATTATTGAGACACTGATGTTGATCGTTGCTGTGAGGGTTTGATGGTATCAGAGGTAGCTCACATGATGCCCTGTTTGAAGTATCCACAGAAGGTGTCTGACTCAGAGGCAATCACAAAGCACCAAGCCATCCCAGGTAGTCGTCCAGCTGGATGGTGTAAACCGCAGCAGCTCCCTGCTCGTCCTGACTGGACTGAGAACCAATCCAGTAGTGGATGTTGTAGGACAGAGACCAGCCCACTTTCTTAGTCTGGAGAGAGAGAGAGAGAGAGACAGAGAGAGAGAGACAGAGAGAGAGAGAGAGAGAGAGAGAGGACAGGAGAGAGAGAGAGAGAGAGAGAGAGAAGATAGAGAGGAGAGTGGAGAGAGAGAGATACAGAGAGAGAGACAGAGAGAGAGAGAGAGAGAGAGAGAGAGACAGGAGAGAGAGAGAGAGAGAGAGAGAGAGAGAGAGACAGAGAGAGGAGAGAGAGAGAGAGAGAGAGAGAGAGAGAGAGAGATAGAGAGAGAGAGACAGAGAGAGAGAGAGAGAGATGAGAGAGAGAGATAGAGAGAGAGAGAGAGAGAGAGAGACAGAGAGAGAGACAGAGAGAGAGAGAGAGAGAGATAGAAAAGGGAAGGAAGAGCAGGTGTGAAACTCATTGTTTTTTTAGTTAGAAGTTAGATGTGACCATGCAAAACAGATAGAAACAGACACACACACACACACACACACACACACACACACACACACACACACACAGCATGGCAGTAGGGGACAGGGGGCCAAAGCAAAGTCTGAAAGGGTTCTCTGGAGCAATGCACCTTGATTCCATGAAGAACCTTTCAGTGGTGAGATCAAAAGCCTTTATCTCCATTCTTTTCTATGTTTCACGCTCCGACTGTATGAAGGGATGAAGTACTGAAGCAGGTTAAAGCTGTAGAGAACAGGTGAGGACGGTGCTGGACAACCTGACAGACACTTACTGACAGCAGGACGTAGCAGTCGCCCTCGAAAAAGTTCCCATAAGACTTTTCTGGAACCAGAACCAGATCCATCTTCTGTTCCACAAAAACAGAAACACGGAAACACACAACGTTCAGATGAAGAGCAAAACAACCACAATCACCTTAGAATAAACAGAATTAATAACAAAAAACTAATCAGATCAGAACAATAAACAAACCTGCAATTTATGTACAATTTTCATTTAAAGTGAAGATTAATGTCCATAATGCTTTCAGTTCTGCAGTGACTGGAGTCACATCAGCAGGTTAACAGAGAATCAGTTCGTAATATCATTTAATATCACTTTCTTGTTGTTCTTAAAACATTTAAGATATTAAATGAAAGAGAATATCTACAGCATGAAAAGGATTTAAAAATACTCTCTCCATCGGACCTCGATCCTCCAGATGATGATGCCCGGGGTTTGTGTCACAGCTCTGAACGTGTGCTCCATGTTGTGTCAATGAGTTTAACACCTAAAAAAAAAAAACTCTTCATTTCTTCCCCCAAACACTGATATTAATATTTTTTCATGAAACGTAAATAAAGAGAACATTGTGTTTGGAGTGTGTGAGTTTCCTACAGGTTTCCCAGCAGATCATTGTCCAGATCACCCCACTGTCTCCATTAGCTTCCCATAGCACATCCTGGTGTCTCTTCCCCAGGAAGGGACACAGACATCCTGCTGTCCACATGATGGAAGTGAATGGGATCCATCAGAACCACCCCAACTTCTTCCATCGCTCCATAGTCCAGTTCTCATCTTCACACATTGTCCAGTTCTGGTCTTCACACATTGTCCGGTTCTTATCTTCACATTACTACGCAGCTCTGAAGGCTCTTCTATTACAGTCCATCTTCATATTCACACATTGTCCGAAGTTCTTTATCTTCACACATTGTCCAGTTCTGGTCTTCACATAAATCCAATTCTGAGGTTCACATTGTCCGTGGTTCTGGTCTTCACACATTGTCCGGTTCTGGTCTTCACACATTGTCCGGTTCTGATCTTCACACATAGTCCGGTTCTGATATTCACACATTGTCGGGTTCTGATCTTCACACATTGTCCGGTTCTGATCTTCACACATAGTCCTGTTCTGATATTCACACATTACTGTCGGGTTCTGATCTTCACACATTGTCTGGTTCTGATCTTCACACATAGTCCGGTTCTGATCTTCACACATTGTCGGGTTCTTGATATCTGCCACATTGTCGGTTCTGATCTTCACATTACTGTCCAGTTCTGACCTCACAATGATAATCCTGTTCTGATATTCACATTGTCCGGGTTCTGATCTTCACACATTGTCCGGTTCTGATCTTCACACATAGTCCGGTTCTGATCTTCACACATTGTCGGGTTCTGATGTCCACTGTAGGAGTTTGTCTGGCAGTGCCTTTAATGTTGGGGCAGATCGGTTTGTATGGGTCTATGTTAAACTGCACCCTAACGAGCCAATTAAGAAGCCCTTCCTGAGTGGGAGGAGGGTGTGTGTGTGTGTGTGTGTTTGTGTGTGTGTGTTTGCGAGTGTGCATGCGTGTGTGTATGTGTGTGCGTGTGCATGTGTGTGTGTGAGTCGAAGAAACACTAAAATGTGCAGCAACGTAAAATAACGATCCCACACACTGAACACTGCACTTCTGTACATTTTAAGACTTTTTCATGATTTTATTCTGCTTCACTTTAAGTTCATGTAAAATGTGCTGAACTCCAGCTTCAGATAAAAGCATCTGATAAACCAGTAAAAGTAACACAACATACATGAGTGATCATAACAATAACAACAACAACGATATGAATAGCAATAACAATTGTATTTATTTTGCCATTATTGTTATAACAATTATTCTATTCTATTCTATTCTATTCTATTATATCATAACACATGTTGATGTTGATGTTATTATTTCCACTTCTCAGGAAAAGTAGCACGAGTGCAAGATTAAGACTAATTAGGACTCTTTAAAAAAAACTAATTATTATTATTATTATTATCATAATTATTGTTGTTGTTGTTGTTGTTGTTTGTTTGTTTGCTTTTTAATCTCTGACCCTGCGGTTCTAAACCGGAGGCTGGAATATTCAGACATGCTGCTCTGGATCAAAAACTCTTTCTATTAAACTTTACTCACATCAGTACCGTCATTACATCGTTACAGGTTTAAACTCGGTTTAAACTCAGGTTTATCAGTCAGGCCTGAATTAATGTTTTATTAAAGGTGTAACGTTACCTTCAGCGTCCAGATTTCAGCTGCTGGTCTTAAAGCTTGTGTCACAGGGACGTCCTCTCTGGACACAAACGGGTGCGGTCAACCCATGAAAATCCACCGGCTCTTCCTCCTCGTCCTCTTTAACAGAGGTCTCATACACAATTGATTTGATTGTGTTTGCATGTCCTCTCCCTCGTTTATCTGTCCATCCAATCAGTAGAAAGATAGAAGGAAAGATGATGAGTCAGGCAGGCAAATGATGGAAATGTCAAAACAGAGTCATATTCAAAAGAGCTGCAGTTTCTCAGCCGCGGGACAGTCAGGGACATTAGGACGCCCACAACCCCCGAGCACTTAAAGGAGGAGACACACAACTAATGAGGGACCTTTAAAGTGCCTTTTCTTTTTTATTTCCCCAAATTTCATTTTAAAACTCACCCCACTCACTTAAAATAAAGACTATTGTTGCTATTTCTATATGTAGATGAGCTCTGTTCTGATTGGTGTACCTGTAATGTGCCTCGTTTAAAAAGTGTTCAGTTCTGAAACCTTCTAAACCGCTTTGAGCAGAATGGTTGGGGCAGCTTCTCTTGATTTGGTTTGTCTAGTTGATGTTTATAGAGACAGTCCTACTGTGTCCTAAACCACTTCATGAAGATTCACCTTAATGAAGATCTGATCCACCTAAATGAAGAGCTTCTCCACATTCATGAATATCTGATCCACCTTCATGAGGAGCTGCTCCACCTTAATGAAGATCTGATCCACCTTCATGAGGAGCTGCTCCACCTTAATGAAGATTTGATCCACCTTATTGAAGAGCCTCTCCACCTTCATGAATATCTGATCCACCTTCATGAAGAGCATCTCCACCTTCATGAAGTTGCTCCACCTTCAATGAATATCTGATCCACCCTCATGAAGATCTGCTATACCTCAATGAAGAACTGATCCATCTTAATGAAGAGCTGCTATACCTCAATGAAGAACTGATCCATCTTAATGAAGAGCTGCTCCACCTTAATGAAGATCTGGAGGATTTAAGGATATTTTGTTTACAAAAAAATAAATCTGGATGATTATTGACTTTTAGTGTTTTTACGCCTCTTGGCTGCAGTTCTGAACTACAGAAGCTAAATCCCTGCTTATTGAACAAACATGAGGAGGTGGATCTCTGGGGGCATCAGATTTTTCTCCTGAGCTTTTTTTTTAAATCAACCCAGAATCACAGATCAGACCCTTCTCTCCTGGTTCCTACAATGAGTGATGTAAAAAAGCAAGACACAGAAGAAGAATCAACACCTTTATTGCCAGTTTCCTGATAAAAAAAATGTAAAATATCAAGGCATGACCTCCAGCATGTCTATATCTGCAGATTCTTTGAGGAGTTTGTTGGTAAATCAGTATTTAGGAATAAACACAAACCGACCAGACAGAAGAGGCTGTGTACAGTTACAGCTGCATAGTCAGAAAATGGCAACATCATCCACTACTCTCCCTCCAGCCCATCAGAACTGTCCTGGAAGTAAAGAAGCCCGTTTCCAGGCCTGGTGCACAACACTGAACCACCCTGTCCTCCACATCATGGGCAGGAACGCTTACAGAAGGCATCGAGTCTTCTGTGATGCTCTGTAATCAGTAAACACAACACTGGCGATTCGGTCGCCCGATTGAATCGGGGCTGCGGATTACGTGATATTAACAACTGCCTTTCTCAAAATCATCTGCGTACCTTTGGTCCTGATTAAATGATCTGGACCTTCTCCAGCATGATAACAGGGAAGGAGCATGCAGAACCACTCTGTAATGTCTGTAATGGATTGAAAAACGAGCTGGATCATAAAGGCATGAATCAAATGTGCTACAGTGAATCTGAAGATCACATAAACGTGTCCTGCACGTTAGTTTCGCAGTAAAATGTGCTTGATGTCACAAAATAAACACCAAAATGCAGCTGAACCACAAAACCTTTCCCTCACACTCCGCTGTACGGCCTGCAGCGTGAGGCGTCTCCGGTTCATCATCGCGCCCCACAGACGGGCGGCTCTGACCTCCTTCCTTCCCTTTACCTTCCCCGACGGCCCGGTTTCACCCGGAGACTGAATTAGTGTTGACGGGGAGAAAACAGACTGCAGTTCAAGTTACAATCGAGTAAAGCGCAGCCCTCGAGAATCACCACCTCACTGTAATGCAGCAGTTTGGACATCAGTGATCAGTTTATCTTCAGAAGATTAAACTCACATCAGAAAGAAATCAACAACAAAACACCAGGGAGCGAAGAGAAATGAGGAGGAAGTACAGCTTCAGAAAAAGGTCTCAAACAGGATATAAAATCAGCTGAAAAAATTAAAGCACTTTCATGCCTGTCCTCACGTCCAGTGATGTTCTGTTGGTTTTAAGAGCACACAGGACGCAGAAATAACTCACACCAAGTAAAAAACATTTGGTTTGGTAAGTTTTTTCTCAGTAAAAGCTTCTCTGACCAGCAGAAACCAATAAACACTCAAACAGATTAGACGCTCGCTGTGGGCAGGATGGAGTTTTAATAAGAACCTGGTGGCCCTTTAGAGGATGCTTACACCGAGACCGAGCACAACCACTGGATAACGCATGTTTAAAGAGAATATTAATGGGTTGCGTCTGTATTTGAGACAACTTAAATGATCTGGTACTGATGAGGAACCTTAAACCAGTGATGGATCTGCTGGGTTAATAATGGCGTGAAGAAGCTTCATAATGGAGCTTATAAAGCACCATGTAATAAAACCAACAGTTACTAGAGAATTCAAAACTCCACCAGAGCAGATTTAGTTCAAATTTCTATCCAGTGTTGGTGAACGAAACCAGACGTCCCAATTCTGCATCCTCTGTCCCCCAGTGAAGCTCCAGTGTTTCTGTGTGTCTCTGTGGGACGGTGATGATGGTAAAATAGTCCATCTGAACTAAATCTCTGTTCTTCGTGTCCCTCCACCATGAACGGGTTCAGTTTTAGTCCAGAATCTTCTCAGAACTAAAACACCGTCTCAGACACCAGACAGCGTCTCCACCAGCAGCTCATTCTGTGAGGGACGTTCAGACATCTGGTTCCTTTCACACACACTGTGGATGGTGTTGGTAAAAAAACAGGTTCTCTTAAAACTTGGCTCCTGTGATCAATCAAATGTTGGATCTAGGGCCCAATTTAATTCTGTTTAATTCACATCTGCCATTCTGAGGTGAAGACGGACATGATGCTCAACCACTGCTTTTGTAAATAACTCGGGGATTATTACACATGTGTTAAAATGTCTCTATGCAGGAGGCCTCACGAGAAGTGTTATCAAACTGGTTCTTGTGATTTTGGCCCAAAAAAGAATCCAGTAGTTTTTTTCCTGAAGTCTGAAGATCCTCAAAGGTCTAAATTTTTAGGTTTTTTTAATTGGACACTTTGCTAAAAGATCTGACTCCAGGTTATTCATATTGCCTCCAATCAGGTACACTTTTAAAAACATCCACCACTTCCTCCAAAACAAGATGGAAACGGGAAAGAGTGATAAGGTCACAGTTAATGGCACGTTCTGGAAAACAACACTGAGCGTGGTTCTTCTGGGTCGGGGTCAAGCAGGGAAATATTGACAATATTTCTAACCGGTTTGTAAGAATTAAAAAACTCCAGACTGAATAAAAAACCATTCAGTTTCATTAACCCAAATAAACTAAGAATACGCTTGTGCTGTACAATCTCCGCTACACTGCGGCTAAAATCTAAATGTTGTTCTGCGCATTTTAACCTGAGAGATTAACCCTGATATGGCTTTCATTTCAAGATGGAAGGATTTCATTTGCACGTATGGATTTGGCGAACAGCAGCGCTGGAGAACAGTGGTGTTATCCACTACACACACCAACACTACAGAATTAAACAACTGTGAAAAACATGCATTAAAGGGTAAAACTACCCTGCATGATCACAATTAGGCGCCTGGGTGAGTCCGAGCGGGTGGGGCTGATTCATCTGTTCCACTGTTTTTGATTCTAGATCAGTTTTAAAAGATCATTATTTTGCAGTTTGCACAATTCTGCGTGAAGCCTGCATAACGCGTTTAATGAAAGTATTTGGCATAAAATATTATTTAATCCAATCTTGAAGACGGTTCAGAGCGAAGCACTGAGCTTCTTTCTTGGCGTGAACTGCACAGCCTGTGGTATGAATTATTATGTTTATTACGATTATGTTTTGCATAATCAATCAATATTTAAATCAATCATTAATCAAAATTCGAACACTTCGTTCCCTACAGTGACTGTTTCTGTAAGTTTGACTTTTTGGCAGGAGGCACAACCCAACAGGGGGGTTTAAGAGGTTTGAGCACATTTATGGCTGTCTTATCATATCGCCACGGCAACGTCACCTGCAATTACTCACATTAAAGAAGCGGGTGTTTCCCCAGACGGACCCTGAAGACGCTGAAGTGTGTGAGGTCACGGAGGTGTGTGTGTACTGCTCAGTTTTGTACCTTTTTACTCACAAATCCATTAAAAAAGGCAGAAAATTACTGAAATTAAACTTTTCAGCTTCGTATTGTTGATTTCTGGCTGTTCTATTTGCTCGTGTTCAGCCTCGGTTCACGAACACATTGGACGACGCCCTTCATGGTGCTCATTGGATTTTATCTGTGCCTGAAACAACTCAACTCAGAACTACTGTTGTTTTATAAAAATGGAAATTTTTACAGCTATTTAGCAGAAATGTGTTGGGTTGTGCCCCAAAATCTGCTTATCTGTTTTAACGGTACTTTTTCTGGATTTTGAGTTTTAACGGTAAGGAGGGAACGGTGAGGCTGAAAGTAAATTCGGCAGGTTTTGTTAAAGCTTTCTAAAACATAATGTAGTCAAGCATCTGAAAGATGAATGATTTAACACTCGCACTTTCACGTGAGCAGTTAAGGGCGACGGTCTGAACCGTGGAGAAAGTCACAGTTTAACAAGATCAGAACCATCCGTCTTCGAAATCAGAAATAAAAAAAAGTTTTGTTCGAAATGTTGGGAAGAAAACTTTTTCCTCCAAAAGGCACAATGTAGAAGTTTAGAGGCTTCACATCTGTTATCTGATTGGAAGAAAACTATTTTTGAAGGAAAACAAATAATTTGGTATAAATTTGAGGAAACAGGACGTCGACGGATGTAATAATGTCGGCTGAATTTTCTCTTGACTGATTGCTTCTAATGAGGATGGACCAACATGTTAATGTGGACCCCAAGGTACACACACACACGCACACACACACACACACACACACACACACACACACTTCAGTGCCTCTGCTGGAGTGTGTGGGTGTTGGTCGGGGGTTTTGCAGGCAGAATAAGGCATTTAAGAGGCTGGAAAGGCTCTCCTGGTTCTGGACCCCCTTAGCCCAAGCTCATCCAGAACCTGGGTGGGAGAACCTGGAAGGTTCTGGTCAGGGTTCGCGGAGCTGCTTCAGTTTGGTGCAGACGTCTTCAGCTCCACTCAGCTCCTCAAACACAGGCAGCAGGTTCAGCAGTTCTGTGTCCTCCAGGTCATCAAACCAGGACACCACAGGCACCTGAGGGACCAAAGAACACTTAAAACAGACCATTTGTTTTGAAATGTTAAACATTTAAATTTCACTCTGCGGGTGTATCCGTTTGAGGAGAATCGCGGCACCAAGAGACCCTCCCCGGATCTCACATCACTCACAGCGTTCTCAGGATGGAAGATGTACGAGGCTGGAGAATTGTCCAGGATGAGGGTCTTGCTGAGCTGCCGTCCGAGAAGACTGAGGTCTTTGACGTAGCAGCCCTGATGAAAGACGCAGGACTCGCGGAAAAGACGAGTCCGGAAAACTCCACACTGGTCTAGAAGGTCTGTGACTGGATCAGCGTACTGCAGGAACAGGACAAGAACATTAGAACATTTGATACTCATACTCACACACACACACTCTCACACACACACACACACTCACACACACACACACACACACACACACACACACTCATGGTTGTATAAATTGTGGGACAAATTTTTATATTTTCTTAATTTTCACTGTCTGGTGTCTGAGACGGTGTTTTAGTTTGGAGAAGATTCTGGACTCAAATTGAACCCGTTCATGGTGGAGGGACACGACGGACAGTGATTTAGTTCAGATGGACTATTTTACCATCATCACCGTCCCACAGAGACACTCAGAGACACACAGAGACACACAGAGACACTCAGAGACACACAGAGACACACAGAGACACACAGAGACACTCAGAGACACTCAGAGACACTCAGAGACACTCAGAGACACACAGAGACACACAGAGACACACAGAGACACTCAGAGACACACAGAGACTCACAGAGACACGAGGAGACACGAGGAGACACGAGGAGACACTCAGAGACACGAGGAGACACGTGGAGCTTCACTGGGGGACAGAATATACAGATTTGGGACGTCCGGATCCGTTCAGCACCAGTGGAGAAACTGAACCCACTCTGGAGGTTTGTTTACATTAAATCATTGAAGGATTGAATGAAGTCGATGGATTTATCCTCCATTATTTAACATTTAATAGACTTGAAGGAAAAATAGGGTCGTTTTTTATTTCTGGCTCAATGATGCCCCCTGCTGGAGAGTCTGTGCTGTTAACAGTTTTTTGTGCAGATCTTTGGGTTTAATCACAAGAAACCTGAATGAACTGAAGAGAAACACTTACTTTAGAAAGACTGGCAGTGAAAAGCACACACTCAAACATTTCTCCCATCCGCTGAAGGAACTGATCGACGTGTGGCCGTTTAAGGACATAAACCTGTCAGAGAAGCACGTTAATGATCAGAGACGTGACATCACACCCTCCGGTCTACTGTCAAAACATCTGGGCGCTTTATGTACCAAAGCTGTCCCGGTTCCCCGTTTCCCAGCCTCTCGTTATCCTCCCCAGTTAAACAGGCTGTTTCTGTAGCTTTAAGACTGAAATATGTAAATGAGCTCTGTTCTGATTGGCAGCCCTTTTAAAAGTGTAAACCTCTTTATACATTCAGCAAAAATGAACTTGCTCCAGGCTGTACAGCAACACTGTCGCGGCTGTATCCTCATTTTTACATGTTTTTGAGTTTAACCCCCAGCATGAGTTCCTAAAGTGCTTCTGGAGGTACGAGGTTTTGTTCAGAAAGCAACTCTATGCAAGTACGACAGTTAGAGATTAGAGATTGAGGTCTTTTAAGCCATCGTGTTTACGCTACGCTGGATGATTTGTGCTCTAAAGACAGCACCTGATTACACTGTAAAGTGTAAAAGAAGCCCTTCACTGTTAACTGGATGAACATTTCGGACTTTACAGCGTTCAGCTCGACGTGACGGTGAATCTGCCGAGAAGAGCCGCCTCCAGAAACAAGTAATCAAAAATAGGCCACGCTGGTGGGAAACAGCCTATCCTGGATTACTTGAATCCGGCCGGGGCCGAAAAACCGGTTCAGCACCAACAATACGGATTAAAACAAAGACCTGTATCAATTAAACCAGTTTAAAGAGCACAAATCACATTTAATGATCCGGTTTATCATCTGTAATTAATCTAATCATGTACAGAGACTGTTAATGTTCACTGATTTATTCAGAAACACTAATGACACTTAAGGAATGTGGACTAAAATCTGAAACTTCTGCAGAAACACGGTGGAGCTTGTGTGACTGTTACCTGGTGTGTGGCTCCTTCGATCTCAACGGGAACAATAAAGTCGGCGTTGCTGATCGGCTGAGGAGGAGAAAACAGCTGCTTTATCAACCGCAGTGATTTTACTTTTACTCGTTCATCAGACGCTTTTATTCAAAACCACTTACAGTCGCTCCGGCTGGAGTTCAGCACATTTCACATGAACACTAAAAGCCACTTAAAGTGAAACAGAATAAAATTAAAGTGTAAAAGCATTAGAACGTGCAGGGTTTGAGCTGAGCGGGATCCGAGTGTCAGAGGTGATGGCAGAAGAGCTGTTCTCAGAACAGATGAGTTTTCAAGCTTCTCAAAGTTTTTTAGATTGTAATGGAATAGTTTTCAGTTTTTTTCCATTAAACTGCTTTCAGATTAATTTTCTTTTTTTATTTACATTTGCGGCATCTTCTCCAGAGCGACGTCCATGTCCTGATTACAGGGACGGTCCCCCCTGGAGACACTCAGTGGTGGTAGTGCTGGAGGTGGGATTCGAACCGGGGACCTCTTGGTTTTGGTCTTGGTTTTAAGAGTTTAGGTTTAAGTGACCGATTCGAGTCTCTGGTCTCCAGAGAACCAGCTGGATGTCCAGTTCTGTAGGAGCACAAAATGAGCTTTGACTGCGCATAACCCCGCCCACTAGGTGATCAATACCACGCCCACTGTCTGCTCCCAGCCCCGCCCCCTGCTGGACTCATGATTCAGGTATTAGAAGGTAAATGTAAGATTTATGGGTGTGTACGACGTACACGTACGTGTCTAATAAAGTTCTTTATTAAGAGGTTGAAAAGGTTCAGGAAGGCCGTCTGCACACCTGAGATTTTGGAAATTTCTGTAAGACACCTGCACGATGATCTTCAGATACAAGTCAGATTACAAGAACAGGATCTCTCTGTCTATAAAACCTTCACGTCAGATCCCATAAACTCGACAGCCTGGAGACACGAGATCATGTGTCTTCTGAAAACAAGCATGTTTTGAGACGCTCAGACTCGGTTTCTGGATTAGTGTCGGACGGCTGTTGATGTTAAATCACCTTAAAGGAGCTGTGCACCAGAGTTTCATCCAGATCTATCACTACACAGATCTTCCCCTCGTCTTCAGGGGTCATCTCGGGCAGCAGGCTCGTCTCCGGAACCTGAAAGGACAGAAACCAGGAACCGGAATGAAGCAGAAGCTGCATGGAAATTCTGCGTCCATTACTGCTCAGATTCCTTCAACACCAGAAGTGTCACCTCGGCCCCACATTTCAGTGTGAACCTTTGATCAGGAAGTGATGTTCCTCCGATTGGCCACCTAATTTAAATACTCTATGCATGTAATTAACATCAGAGGGTCCGGATTACTCTGTGATCTTCTGTCATTAAATCCACCTCCTCCCGTTAGTGTTCATACAACTGTATTGGACCCGTTTAGGTTCTTTGGAGGCTTCTTGGATTTTTCAGGAAACCGGGATTGTTTTTTTTGGTATAAAACGCCCCACGGTTGGAGTCCCGTGGTCGGATTTCACTCGGCCAGCCGGAACACTGGTGATTTCACGGGTTTCTCACAGAGCTTTGAACGAGGTCTTTGGGCTGTTTAGTTTTTACACCTGGACCTAAAGGACCGTTCTGATTCGGACAGGAAGCACACAGCTGGACTTTATTCCAAAAAGATGAAAGTTCACTTTGAGAAGATACCGGTCCTCTGCAGACAGTGAGGATGTCTGGCCATTTGGCCACCCCGTTATTTTAGTGAATAATCACAGGCTTTACCTTGGCGCCGGTCCGGGTGTCCTCCGGGGGAAGAAGGTTTTCGGGGGGAGGGGACGGAGTTTGGGGGACATTCTGTGCACGAAGGCAACAGAACAGAGATTTGAAGATGTTCCGGCTTCGGGGTTTCTTTGGAGAAGATTTTTTCACCTGGCCTGAAGAGACAGAATTAAAAAGGTATGAGACACAGTGACAACAACAACAACAAACAAAAACAATGTCAACAACAACAATGAAAACAACAACAACAACAACAGAAAAAACAACAACAACCAAAATGCGACGGTGGAGACGAAGACAGCAGGGCCGCTCGATTACGGCAAAGATCATAACTGTGACTGTTTTGGTCGATAATGAGATCAGGACTCACCAACACTGGAAACAACTGCATTAAAAACATTAAAAACTGTATTATTTTTTTAAAACTTTTTTTTGTTTGTCTAAGATAATAAAAGTCCCTTCGTTTTTCTTTGAACTTTACCTTACAGTAAATCAAAACAACAAAACTAATGTACACGTTTATGTGGATATTTAAGCAAATGTTCTCTACATAAATAAGATGAACTGTGTTAATCAGGAGATCCAGCCAGTTAACCTGGTCTCGTTAGAGACGAGCATCTTCTGGGACAAAATGTCCCACCTGCCCCACTTTTCTTCTCTTCATTGATTTTATTTGTATAATAACTGAATGTCAATTTTTATCAGAAAATTTAACTTGTAAAATTAAGCAGTCCTAACAAACCAACACAGTCTCTCTTCGGTAACTTTGTCCAACCTGAGCTGTCCCTCTAATATACTCGTCCCTAATCCCGTCCAGCATCTTTATCTCTGACACCTCCAACTCCACCACCTGTCGTGTCATCCCTGTCTCCAGCCCGTACAACACAGCTGGTCTCACTACCGTCTCCAACCCGTAGAACATAGTGACAGTAGTCAGACCAGCTATCTATAAACATTATATAATATAAACTGCCTCTATATACACTATATAAGGGCAGCTGTGACCCAGTGTTTAAGGACTAGGCCCAGGACCGGAAGGTTGTGGATTCGAATTCCATAAAAGTAGGCTTCCCTGAAGTCCCCTTCAGCAAGGTACTGTCCCAATCACTGCTCCCTGGGTGTATACATTAAAAAGCTGCGCCTGCTGGATGGTGTGTGGGGGTGAAAAGCAGAGGAAGCTTTTCAATGTGGCCCACTGTGTGCTGTTTTTCACAATGACAATTAGTCACTTTCACATATAAACTATATACACTGTCTCTATATACACTATATACTATATAAACTGTCTCTATATACACTATATACTATATAAACTATACTATATACACTATATACTATATAAACTATACTATATACACTTATATATTATAAGAAGCTGTCTCTATATATATATAACATATAAACTGTCTCTATATACACTATATACTATATAAACTGTCTCTATATACACACTATATACTATATAAACTATACTATATACACTATATACTATATAAACTATCTATATACACTATATATTATATAAACTGTCTCTATATACACTATATACTATATAAACTGTCTCTATATACACTATATACTATAAAACTATACTATACACACTATACTATATAAACTGTCTCTATATACTATACTACTATATAAACTGTCTCTATATACACTATATACTATATAAACTATATATGCACTATATAAACGTACTATATACACTGTATACTATATAACCTGTACTATATACACTATATATTATATAAACTGTCTCTATATACACTATATACTATATAAACTGTCTCTATATACACTATATACTATATAAACTGTCTCTATATACACTATATACTATATAAACTGTCTATATACACTATATACTATATAAACTATACTATATACACTATATACTATATAAACTGTACTATATACACTATGTACTATATAAACTATACTATATACACTATATACTATATAAACTGTACTATATACACTATATAAACTGTACTATATACACTATATACTATATAAACTGTCTCTATATCACACTATATACTATATAAACATCTATATACATGATATAGTATGAAGCTATCTCTATATACACTATATACTATATAAACTGTACTATATACACTATATACTATATAAGCTGTACAATATACACTATATAAACTGTACCATATACACTATATACTATATAAACTGTACTATATACACTATATAAACTGTCTCTATATACACGATATACTATATAAACTGTACTATATACACTATATACTATATAAACTGTCTCTATATTCACTATATACTATATGAACTGTACTATATACACTATATACTATAAACTGTACTATATACACTACTGCACTATATATGAACTGTACTATATACACTATATATACTATGTAAACTGTCTCCTATATACACTACTATACTATATAAACTGTCCTCTATATACACTATATACTATGAACTGTACTATATACACTATATACCATATAAACTCTTACTATATACTATACATATATAAACTGTCTCTATATACACTATAATATATAAACTGTACTATATACACTATATACTATATAAACTGTACTATATACACTATATACTATATAAACTGTCTCTATATACACTATATACTATATAGACTGTACTATATACACTATATACTATAAACTGTCTCTATACACTATATACTATATAAACTGTCTCTATATACACTATATACTATATGAACTGTACTATATACACTATATACTATATAAACTGTCTCTATATACACTATATACTATATAAACTGTCTCTATATACACTATATACTATATAAACTGTCTCTATATACACTATATACTATATGAACTGTACTATATACACTATATACTATATAAACTGTCTCTATATACACTATATACTATATAAACTGTCTCTATATACACTATATATTATATGAACTGTACTATATACACTATATACTATATAAACTGTCCATATATACCTATATCTATATGAACTACATACTATATACACTATATACTATATAAACTGTCTCTATATACACTATATACTATATAAACTGTCTCTATATACACTATATACTATATGAACTGTACTATATACTATATAAACTGTCTCTATATACACTATATACTATACAAACTGTCTCTATATACACTATATACTATATAGACTGTACTATATACACTATATACTATATAAACTGTCTCTATATACACTATATACTATATGAACTGTACTATATACACTATATACTATATGAACTGTACTATATACTATATACTATATGAACTGTCTCTATATACACTATATACTATATAAACTGTCTCTATATACACTATATACTATATGAACTGTACTATATACACTATATACTATATAAACTGTCTCTATATACACTATATACTATATAAACTGTCTCTATAAACACTATATACTATATAAACTGTCTCTATATACACTATATACTATATAGACTGTACTATATACACTATATACTATATAAACTGTCTCTATATACACTATATACTATATAAACTGTCTCTATAATTCTATATACTATATAGACATACTATATACTATATACTATATAGGCTTTATGCTATATACACTATATACTATATGAACTGTACTATATACACTGTATACTATATCAATATCTCTATATACACTATATACTATATAAACTGTCTCTATATACACTATATACTATATGAACTGTACTATATACACTATATACCATATAAACTGTACTATATACACTATATACTATATAAACTGTCTCTATATACACTATATACTATATGAACTGTGCTATATACACTATATACTATATAAACTGTCTCTATATACACTATATACTATATGAACTGTACTATATACACTATATACTATATAAACTGTCTCTATATACACTATATACTATATAAACTGTCTCTATATACACTATATACTATATAAACTGTACTATATACATATATACTATATAGACTGTACTATACACTATATACTATATAAACTACTATATACACTATACTATATGAACTGTACTATATACACTATATACTATATAAACTGTCTCTATATACACTATATACTATATAAACTGTCTCTATATACACTATATACTATATAGACTGTACTATATACACTATATACTATATAAACTGTACTATATACACTATATACTATATAAACTATACTATATACACTACTATATACTATGTAAACTGTCTCTATATACTATATACTATATAAACTGTCTCTATATACACTATATACTATATAGACTGTACTATATACACTATATACCATATAAACTGTACTATATACACTATATACTATATAAACTGTCTCTATATACACTATATACTATATGAACTGTACTATATACACTATATACTATATAAACTGTCTCTATCTACACTATATACTATGAACTGTACTATATACACTATACTATAAACTATACTATATACACTATATACTATATAAACTGTCTCTATATACACTATATACTATATAAGCTGTACTATATACACTATATACTATATAAACTGTACTATATACACTATATACTATATGAACTGTCTCTATATACACTATATACTATATAAACTGTCTCTATACACTATATACTATATGAACTGTACTATATACACTATATACTATATAAACTGTCTTATATACACTATATACTATATGAACTGTACTATATACTATACTATATAAACTGTCTCTATATACACTATATACTATATAAACTGTCTCTATATACACTATATACTATATGAACTGTACTATATACTATATAAACTGTCTATATACACTATATACTATATGAACTGTACTATATACACTATATACTATATAAACTGTACTATATACACTATATACTATATAAACTGTCTCTATATACACTATATACTATATGAACTGTACTATATACACTATATACTATATGAACTGTCTCTATATACACTATATACTATATAAACTATACTATATACACTATATACTATATAAACTGTCTCTCTATACACTATATACTATATGAACTGTACTATATACACTATATACTATATAAACTGTCTCTATATACACTATATACTATATAAACTGTCTCTATACATATATATATATAGACTGTACTATATACACCATGAACTATATAAACTACTGTACTATATACACTATATACTATATTAACTGCACTATATACACTATATACTATATAAACTGTCTCTATATACACTATATACTATATAAACTGTACTATATACACTATATACTATATAAACTGTCTCTATATACCTATATACTATATAAACTGTACTATATACACTATATACTATATAAACTGTCTCTATATACACTATATACTATATAAACTGTACTATATACTATATATACTATATAAACTGTACTATATACACTATATACTATATAAACTGTCTATATACACTATACACTATATAAACTGTACTATATACACTATATACTATATAAACTGTACTATATACACTGTATACTATATAGAAGCTGTCTCTATATACACTATACACTATATAAACTGTACTATATACACTATATACTATATAAACATATATACACTATATATATAAACTGTACTATATACACTATATGCTATATAAACTGTCTCTATATACACTATACACTATATAAACTGTACTATATACACTATATACTGTATAAACTGTCTCTATATACACTATATACTATATAAACTGTACTATATACACTATATACTATATAAACTGTACTATATACACTATATACTATATAAACTGTACTATATACTATATACTATATAAACTGTCCTCTATATACACTATATACTATATAAACTGTATATATATACTATATAAACTGTACTATATACACTATATACTATATAAACTGTACTATTTCACTATACACTATACACACTGTCTCTATATACACTATATACTATATAAACTGTACTATATACACTATATACTATATAAACTGTCACTATATACACTATATATATATAAACTGTCTCTATATACACTATATACTATATAAACTGTACTATATACACTATACTATATAAACTGTACTATATACTATATACTATATAAACTGTACTATACACACTACACTATACACTACTGTCTATACTTCACTCTGTATACTACTGTACTATATACACTATATACTATATAAACTGTCTCTATATACACTGCATACTATATAAACTGTCTCTTTATACACTATATACTATATAAACTGTTCTATATACACTATATACTATATAAACTGTACTATATACACTATATACACTATATAAACTGTCTCTATATACACTATATACTATATAAACTGTACTATATACACTATATACTATATAAAGCTGCCTCTATATACACTATATACTATATATTTTGCTATATACACCATACTATATAAACTGTACTATATACATATATACTATATAAACTGTCTCATATACACTATACTATATAGACATACTATATACACTATATACTATATTAACTGCTTTCTTACACACTATACACTATACACACTGTCTCTATATACACTATATACTATATAAACTGTACTATATACACTATATACACTGTACTATTTACACTATACATATACACACTGTCTCTATCACATATACATACTATATACACTATATACTATATAAACTGTCTCTATATACACTATACTATATAAATATGCTACATACACTATATAAACTGTCTCTATATACACTATATAATATATAAACTGTACTATATACCACTATATAAACTGTACTATATACACTATATAAACATACTATTTACTATATAAACATTTTCTTTACACTATCACTCTACACACTGTCTCTATATACTATATACTATATAAAACTGTACTATATACACTATATACTATATATGTGTACTATATACACTATATACTATATAAACTGTCTCTATATATATACTATATAAACTGTCTCTATATACTATACTATATAAACTGTACTACCATACACTATATAAACTGTCTCTATATACACTATATACTATATAAACTGTACTATATACACTATATAAACTGTGCTATTTACTATATAAACTGTACTATTTTATACACTATACACACTGTCTCTATATACACTATATACTATATAAACTGTACTATATACACTATATACTATATATGCTGTACTATATACACTATATACTATATAAACTGTCTCTATATACACTATATACTATATAAACTGTCTATATACACTATATACTATATTAACTGTTATTCTATATACACTATATACTATATAAACTGTACTTCTCATACTATATACACTATATAAACTGTCTCTATACACTATATACTATATAAACTGTACTATACACTATATACTATATAAACTGTGCTATATACACTATATACTATATAAACTTACATATACACTATATACTATATAAACTGTCTCTATATGCACTATATACTATATAAACTGTCTCTATATACACTATATACTATATAAACTGTACTATATACACTATATACTATATAAACTGTACTATCATACTATATCACTATATATTTGTCTCTATATACACTATATACTATATAAAGCTGTCTCTATATACACTATACTATATAAACTGTACTATATACACTATATACTATAAACTGTACTATATACACTATATACTATATAAATCTATATACACTATACACTATATAAACTGTACTATATACACTATATACTATATAAACTGTACTATATACACTATATACTATATAAACTGTACTATATACACTATATACACAGGGTGCTGTAAGTTTTGCACATTCCTGAAAAGTGGAACTATAATGTCTGATCTGATGAGTATAAGAGAGGCTCAGAGGCGGGGCCAGTTCCAGTACCGTGACTGAATCATTTTGATCAGATTCAGTAAAACACGGTCTGTTCGCCGCTGTTGTTCCAGTGATCCGTTCCACCTTAAATGGTTCCGTGTTTTGGGCTGAGGGAACGGCCGCCTGGATGGAAGCGCTGCACCATTTAAGGTGGAACGAAACCCTGGGAGGGGGCAGTGGCGCAGGTGTGTGTGTGTGTGTGTGTCCTGACCTGTCCTCGAGGGCGGCTGAAGGTCCTCTCTGTGCACCTGTGTGATGATTGAACTGTCCATCTAATAACAGCGGCGCCACCTTAAATCCGGTCTGTTCCTCGGCGGAGCGGGTTCCAGCCGCGCTGCGCCGCCTTAAAGCGCACCCACACCGCCGGACGGGCGCCCGCGTGCAGTACCGATCCCGCAGGCCGGGGGAGAGGCGGTTCGGAGCGCGAGACGGGAGTTCCGTTTGGACCGAGCTCGCTCCAACATGGAGACTCCGGGCGCAGACAGCGGCTCGGCCGGGGAGCGGGGGCAGCCCTGCCGCGCGGTTTCAAGCTCCCCGAACTGCCGGACAAACCGCGTGGATCTCGGTACCGGGGGCACGGAGAACGGGTCGGCGGGGGGGTGAGAGGTTCGGGAGTCGGGTGGTGGCCGGTGGGCGCCGGTGGGGCGGGTTTGGTGCGCTGTTTCTGCTTCGGTCGCCTTTGTTTTTGCGCCTCCGGGGCGCCTTGAAACCGCGCGCCGCCGCCGATTGGATCCGCTGGAAGTGGGAGCAGCGGCATTCTTTCAGCGCGCGCGCATTCCTCCAGCCCGGCCTGGCCAAAAGTATCAAGACACTTCAAACATTGCGCGCTGGAACATTGCTGTGAGGATTTGATTGCACTGATGCTTGTACTGAAGGTTGGCATCGATTCTTAGCCCAGTGCTGGGAGACCCACGCGGTCGCAGGTGTCAACATGTTTACCCCCTTTAAAAATAATAATGAAAAATAAAGTACATCTACAATAACTCAAGATTCATATAATTACAGTAGTAAGTAGCTGCAGGACTATAAACAACGAAAATAATAGCACAGCAATAATCACTGCAATCTTTTACAATAATAATAATAAAGATAATAATAATGTTATCCTGAGGGTCACGTGTGGCCAGTTGTACCTCAATAATAACTCATTAATGATGTTAAACTTGATTTTTGCTGCAGCTTTTATACATTCAAATGCTTCAAAGTTCTATTTTGCAACAGTGCTTAAGATAATGAATAGTTATTGTAGTAAATAAATGTCGAAGATTTACTAAAAACAAACACAGAATAAATAATATGAACAGAAAGCTCTGATAAATAAACCATTTTTATCTGATTTTTAAATCTTCTGACGGATGTCTGTGAGCAGTGTGTTCCAGAGTTTTTGGGGAATAAAAACGAAAGCTTCTCCGGTTCTTTCATTGCTTGATTTTAGGATCTTCAGAAAAGCAGCGTTTGTTTGTGTGAAAGATTTCATCTGAATTCAGAGTGAAGTGTCCCTGCGTCTGAATTCTCCTCCTGTTGAAGGATCTACCGAGTGTCCCCAGTGTGTCTGAATTGCCGGGGGACAGATTTGCTCTTCGTCCACTACACTGTCTTCAGTAACTGAAGATAAAGAACAGCTGATGAACGTCATTAGTGATGATCTTCAGGAGTGCAAGTAAAGCAGGGTCATTCCAGAACTACAGGACAGTTTAGGCATCAAGAAAAAGAAAACATTTATTATCTGTTTAAATAAAAAAGCTATAAAACCATCAAGCGCTTCAATTCGTGGAGCTCAGACATCAAGGACACACTTTTTATCCGGTGTTTGGTGTGACTCATTTCTCTCCAGTGGGACTGAAAGGAACCGGACGTCCCAAATCTGAGCATCTTCTGTCCCCCAGTGAAGCTCCCCGTGTCTCAGAGTGTCTCTGTGTGTCTCCGAGTGTCTCTGTGTGTCTCTGTGTGTTTCCGAGTGTCTCTGAGTGTCTCTGTGTGTCTCAGTGTCTCTGAGTGTCTCTGAGTGTCTCCGAGTGTCTCTGTGTGTCTCTGTGTGTCTCCGAGTGTCTCTGAGTGTCTCAGAGTGTCTCAGAGTGTCTCTGAGTGTCTCTGTGTGTCTCTGTGTGTCTCTGTGTGTCTCCGAGTGTCTCTGAGTGTCTCAGAGTGTCTCTGAGTGTCTCAGAGTGTCTCTGTGTGTCTCTGTGTGTCTCTGAATGTCTCTGAGTGTCTCCGAGTGTCTCTGTGTGTCTCAGTGTCTCTGAGTGTCTCTGTGGGACGGTGATGATGGTAAAATAGTCCATCTGAACTAAATCTCTGTTCTTCGTGTCCCTCCACCATGAACGGGTTCAGTTTTAGTCCAGAATCTTCTCAGAACTAAAACACCGTCTCAGACACCAGACAGCGTCTCCACCAGCAGCTCATGTTATTTCATTCTTGATAAAGTTATCACACAAGTAACGTAAACTTTAAGTGCTATTTTATATATAGTACAGAAATAAATATCTTCTATAAAAATACATATTTGTGGATATATTGAAGAAGAGTGATACTGATTTAAATAAATCACGATAATATTCGAATATTGGTATCGTACTGGTTCAGGACTCCTGAGCAACAATAACAAAACAAAACCTTTCCTATTTATGAAATTTGTGGATTAATGTATAAAAACGCATCTTTAACCATCTTTAAATGAAAACAATTTTTATTACATTCAATTTTACATTTAATTACAGAACCTTAAACTGACCGACCAATCAACCCGCTCACAATAAAGAAAAGGCCCAAAGTTTGCTGATGAAAACCGGATGTTGTGAGTTTTCACTGAGATGTTACATTTTTATTAAATAAATGCGTGAAAAGCGCATAAATCGCTGAATTAAACTTTGTATCCGTTCTGCTCCATTCACCCGCTAACACGCAGGATTCCCAGTGGCGCCCTCTTGCGTCGGCCTGTCCTGCTGACAGCTCACAGCGCCCCCTGCTGCTGCTGGAGAGATCAGCAATTATTGGGAGGAGCAGCAGCACAAAGCTTGTACCTCTAAACGCGCCCGGTCATCGACATCATTTTTTTAAAGATAGATGCATAACGCGCCGCGTCGCTGATGTAGACGGTTGGTTCAGCTTACAAACAAAAAAAAACTAACAACGTTTTCCTAAAACGGACTACAAAACCTGCCGGAAGAATGACGTCACTCCTTTCATCCCACGACGCGGAGCAGGCAGGGAATTATGGGTGTTGTAGTTGAATCGCTTTAAAAAAGAATTCTCCCAGCGCTGATGCTCATTTTTAAAAAATCCTGTTCCTGAATTGGAGACGACATTCACACGTTCAGAAAAAGAAACAAATCTGTGAAAGTTCATTAGCTTTAATAGATCAAAAAATTCTAACCAATCAGTCATTACAAAGCTTGATTTCCCGAATGCAGTGAGCGCTTGTTTGTGTAATGCCGGGCGTGTCCAGCAGGCGGCGCTGCGGAGCGGCACTGAATAAACTCGGAACCGTCCGAGAGGAGCTGCGGCGGCCGAACCCCTGGACTCCGGTAAATGTGCGCGGCAGCTTCCGGCGAAGTTTAAGACGCGCGTTTTAATCTGATGTGGTCAGTGCGCCTCGCAGACATCTCAGTCGGGAGACGTTTATTTAGCCCGGCGGCTAACTGGGCTAGCCTGCGGCGCCGTGTCTGTGGGTAAAATGGTCGATTTTGGGACGCGAAAGGGAATTTCTGACAGAAACAAGGTTACTTTAGTTCAAATCAGGCGCTCGTGAGGCTGAAATTGTGTACATTTTTCCGAACTTTCCGTTCCACCTTAACCCACTTAAGGTGGAACGGAGAGTTCGGTCCTGTAAGTCAGCCTCGCCCTGAAGGGAAGGACGGAGGAGTCGCTCTCCGACGGGATCGATCCGTTTCTGATCTTGACTGATGGCTCTTCTTCCTGCAGATCTCTTCATCATCATGTGCGCGAGCAGAAACTGGGCAGCAGAAGAGGAGCAGTCCTCCAAACTGGTGCGGAAGGCCAAAGAATCTCCGTTCGTGCCGGTCGGTAGGTGAAGCTCCGGCCTTCGCTCCACTGTCCACAGACTTTTGGCCTGTTTGAATCCAGGGGTTCCAGATTTGACCAAAAGTTCCAAACTGAAACCCCTGAAGGCTCCAAGCAGCAGAGCGGTCATCTGTAGGACACGCCCACCGGGGGCGTCACCAAAAGTCAAGGACCAATCACAGGCGACCGAAGTAACAGAGTCGCTCTTAATTGTTTAATTGGCACATAAATGAAAGACAAACGAGGAACTGTGGCTGATTATGGAGAAACATAATCCTGATTATTTTTAATTGCGATTATTTAAGAACAGTTACTCTGATTTTGGAAAACGTGCTTTATTCTTCTTTTCATTTTTCATTGATCAGTGTTTTATTCGTTTAAATCAGAACTTGAGTTTAATATATACGCTGAATAATTCAACTGACTAAAATGAATAGCATTCAAACAAATATCCTCCAAATCGTTCCGATGAACAGTTCTTACAGGCTGTGACACACGACTGAAACGAAAGGTTGTGAACGGCTTTCTGGGACGCAGGGGACGATGTCTCCTCCCTCTCTCTTCTGTTCTCGCTAATTGTTTTACACTGATCGTTTTATTTATATTATTGTGAATGTCAAAATAGGGGCAGCGGCGGTCGAGTTGTTCGATTCCTCACCGGTAGGTCGCCCTGAGGTACCCTTGAGCAAGGTACCGTCCCCGTCACTGCTCCCCGGGTGCTTTCAATAGCCGCCCCCTGCTGCACGATGTGTGCGTGGGTTCAATGCAGAGGTCCAGTTTGGTTGCGGTTCACTGTGTGCTGTGCTGTGACCTCGCAATGACGAGAATAGTCACTTTCACTTTTCACCAAAATCAACATTATATTTATTGCGCAGCCTTAAGAAGAACTTTTATTATAAAATAAGAGTCCTTCTGGCTCAAATGAACAAATATTTGGCATTGACCATCACAGAACAATTTCATCCTCCTTTGGCCCAAAAGGAAAAGTCCAGAATTTCTCAGGCCCGGTTTAAATAGTTTGAGTTACACCGGCTTGAAATGAGATGTGATTTATTCATGGGAGCAGAAAGCGGAAATCAAGTTCTTCTGTCTAATTCACTGTAGATGTATCGAGCTCGTATCAAGACTAAGATAAAAAAGTCTTTCTGCTCAGTTCTGAAGAGACGGAAGCGTGTTTAAGGAGGTCCAGCCCTGCTGGGGGGTTGAGGACCTGATTGAGGGTTGAGCTGGAGTTCAGTAGTTGTTTGTGTTTCAACTGAATCTGAAGGCGGATCATTAGAGCAGATCTTATTTACCCTGAAACATCGTCTTGTTGCCAAAATAACCGAAAAATCACTGAGTCTGAAAACAGGAGCGTCTCACGAGCGGAGCTTCAGCTCTGTTGGGACTCAGCTGCTGCCTGTCGGTTCAGAATCAAGATCTAATCTAATCTTTTTTTCACAGTAAAGGGTTTTAGTTGTTAAAAGCTCCTGGGATTAACCAAGAGTCAAGTGCTTCGTCATTAAAAGAGCTTAATTAAACTGACCGACCCGACAGGTTTAATTCATTAAACTAAACGTGCAGAAAATAAACAGAAGAGCGATTTAAAACGAGGGACTCGCCGTTTCACTGAAATGTCACATTTAAATGGGAAAGTGAAAATAAAAAGCTTCCAGTGTTTTTGGAAAAATGGCACAAAGAATCTTGGAGTATGTACCTGTTCATTCCCTTCAAAATCATCTGGGCCAAAATAAAATAATTCTCGTGGTTTCACCGCAGACTTCCAGGGGCTCCGCTTCGGGACGAGGGCGGTAACGGATTGAAGATCGTGGGACGATGCCAAAATCCGACTCTCGTTCAGCCGCTAATCAGTTTCATGAGTTTCTAAATATGGCGGAATCTGACCCCAGATCAGTCCGAACGGCAGTCCGTCTGGAGTTCGCTCGGTGTTTGTAGAGACAGGAAGTCCTACTGTGTCCTAAACCACGCCCACCATCTCCCGCAGGAATGGCCGGCTTCCTCGGCGTCGTCGCCTACGGACTGTACCACCTTAAATCTCGCGGGGACACCAAAATGTCTGTCCATCTGATTCACATGCGTGTTCGGGCTCAAGGCTTCGTGGTCGGTGCCATGACTCTGGGTAAGAGCAGCCTTTATTGATCATTACTGTTGTGATTAATCAATGAAAAGATGATCAGTCCAAACGAAATATTGTTTTTCAGGCTGAACATGACGTTCTAGCTATCAGAACTCTAGAAACCAATTAAGAATAGTTACTATTAATCATACTTTTATTTTTCTGCATAGCTTTGCAGAAACCAAGCCTTTAACATTGTTGCACAGCGACACTTCATACACATTCGGACCCTTTTAATACCTTTTGGATCGTGTTTTTAAAATACTTTCAGATCATCTGTGTCCTCTTTCAGCAGGACCGCTCTCCCTCAGACATGTGCTGCTGATGTTGTGGCTGATGAGTGAAGTATTTTTTCCTTTGTTGCAGGTGTGATGTACTCCATGTACAAAGAGTATTTAGCTCCAGGACACCCCGACGAAAAGTGAGCGGAGAATCGCGTTTAAAAGATCTAAAATAGTTTATTTGTATTTTTTTATTCATTTAGAAATAAAACAATAAGGAAACGTGTGTAGAGGAGACGGGAGACGACACAGTCTCTCAGAAAGATCATCACAGATTCTTCAGGACCAAGAACCACAGAGAACATTGTTCTGCAGAGTCCTTTACACATTTAGGAATTTTCCTGATTGTCACACTTGTGCGTGCGTTAATGATCCACTTTTATTGTGTAATAGATTCATTCTGGGAGCTTCTTTCACATCCACACAATGTCTCAGAGAAACAGTAACGTTAGCAGGAACGCGGGACGCGCGGAACCTCGTGTGATGCTGCAGAACGCGGATCAGTGGACGTTTGGCTTTTTGTACATAAAGAGACAAGAAACGAGAAACGACAAAAAGTGTATTTTTTTCATTTAGGGTTGAAAAATATTCCGTGTAAATGTGAAATATTGTGAAAGATCTGCACTTGAGGTATTTCTACCTTTACTCAAATCCTGTTCCAGTTTAGAGCTCCACTCGTTTTTGGTGCGTCACAAATAAAAGCTCTTCTATTTCATCCTTTCATTTCACTGTGAAGTCGCTCCAGTCGAGCCCGATACCCTGTGTGTAGTACTGAGGACCGGTTCCACCCCAGTGAGAACGTGAATCATTTGCGGATCGGTTTCCTCACAAACGTATTTGAGATCGAAACATTTGAACTGTTTCCGACCCTGCATTAAATAAAGGCTCACGATTGGTCAGAATCTCTCAGACCTTTGGAGCCTTTTACATTTCCATCCACAGCCTTTATAGAGACTTCCACGTCCTGATTACAGGGACAGTCTGGATCCAGAGGGCTGTAGGTCTGTAGAACACCTCCACCCCTTTGAAAAATCATCTCACTTTAACGTTTGATTTTTCGACTCGGCAGATGCGGCTTCACCGTCTGTTCGCGCCGCTGAGCAGGCGTCATGATGTCACAGCTGCACGATTTAAGGTGGAACAGACGGTGAAGCCGCCAGTGTCCCTCACAGAGAGGAACTGGAGGTGGAGACGCTGCCTGAGGTCTGAGATGTTTTAGTTTGGAGAAGATGTGATTCTTTTTCAAAAGGACTTTAAAATCCAGTTTCTGAATCCTGAAAGTTTTCAGTCTTTTATAAACAAAACCAGTGAAAGGCAACACGAGTCAAAATCAAAAAATATCAAATAACAGTAAAAAGAGCGAAGAGTGAGACTTGGAAACAGACTGATACACCACCCCAGCAAAAGTATCTGGACACAATTAAGTGCAGGTCTGCTCTGTTGACCTCGTCTCACACCTTCCATTAAACTCTGACTGTTTTCTCATTAAAGCGATCAAACGCTCAATAATGAGGGCAAAGTCGTTTTTCTGGGGTGTCCTAATACTTTTGGTGGAGGGGTGTATACCTTGCTTAGAGCACAATTAAATATTTAACACGTGATTGTCTCCGTGCGAGAGATGAGAATAACAACAGTAATAAACTGATCACTCTTTAAATATTTCACATCTTAAAACGTCAGCCGACCATAAAATATTAAACTCAACAGCCGGTTCATCACTTTTAACTCCGCGTTCTTGGTCACAAAGACGTTCAGTCATAATCAAACACCAGACACGCAGAACTTTCAGTTATCTAGAACCAAGCACCTCTTCCAGAACACCTTCAGTAAAGGATTCTAGAATAAAACAACACTGGCGCCACAGCGATTTGTCAGTTTTTCTCAGCTTTCCAAACTTTAGGAATAAATTTCAGTGTTTAAATGAATTTCAGCTCAAAATTACAAAAATACGGTTCTGTGCAAAAGTCGGAACGTTCACATGGAGAGACGACAAGCAGGACGGGGACGTTTCCGATGTAACGAAACAGTGTTTACCCGTTCAGACGGAAGTGATGTTTAAATAAACAGCAGTAAATGAACCGTGCCTGGTGACTGTGCTGGACGCGTCGTCCACACTAAACTCTGGAGGTGGTTCAGCCAGAACATTAAAACCACATGCCTAATACTGAGTGGACCCCCAGAACGGTTCCCTCTGAAGGTGAGCTGGGGCTCCAGATCCTTTAAGTCCTGTAAGTTGGGACATGGGTCCATGGATAGGACCGGTTTGTCCCACAGACGGATGGGTGTGAGATGTGGGGAATTTGGAGGAACACTTTCAACTCTGTATTGTCTCTAGTGTTTAGGTTTCGGTGTCAAAGTAGCGTCCAAATGAAAGCAGGACTGTCCAGAGTCACTGTCTCCGCCAGCTTAGTGCATCCTGGCGTCTCTTCCCCAGGTAAGGACGTACACACCCGGCTGTCCACGTGATGGAAAAGAGAAGGGGTTCAATCAGAACCAGCCCTTTTCCTATCGTCTCTCCCTGGTCCAGTTCAGATGTCCATTGTGTCCAGTTGAAGGTGAAGTGAAAGTGACTTCTTGTCATTGTGAAACAGCACACAGTGAACCACAACAAAATACAGCCTCTGCATTTCACCCACACACACGTCCAGCAGGGGGCAGCTATTAAAAGCGGCCGGGGAACAGTGACTGGGACGGAACCTTGCTCAAGGGTGCCTCAGGGCAACCTACTGGTAAGGGATTCGAACTCACAGTCTTCCAATCTGGGCGCCTCGTCCCTAAACACTAGGCCACCGCTGCCAGTTCAGATGTCCATTGGGGTGCTGGTGGAAGAAAAGTCGCCAGCAGGCCAGCGGTATCCAGAGCAACTTACAGTCAGATCCTCTCACTGCTTCCCACATCAAGAACTGAATTTACTGCCTGACCCCCGCCCCCCACCGACAGGAGAACCTGGAACCTCAGGATTTATCCAGAGGAGTTAAGCCTAAGGTTGAGGACTGTCCAATAGGAACGCCCCTCAGCTCTTTCCTGAACAGACTCAATTAATAAAAAGTTTCCAGGCTGAACTGAGGAATCCAGGTTTATGAAACTGATCTTCACGCTTGGTGGTTTTAATGTTGTGGCCGATCAGTGACTGAAACTACAGATTCAGCAGCACCTCTGAAACACATTCACTCAAAGCAGCTCTTCTAAAAAAAATTAAAAACACTAAAAAAGCAGCAACTAAAAAATATGTAAAAATGTATAAAATAGTAAAGAAAAACAATAAAAATATACATTTTGTTGCTGTGCAGAGAAAACCTTGTATCTTATTTATTCTTTTCATATAGTTGCACTCTTTACTCTGTTTTCATGACAATTTTACATTTTTAAATGTAAGTTTTAAATTTGACAACTGGGCCAACAGAAAAGTAATTCATGACATGTAAAGTAATATTTTACATTAATTTCCATCATAAAAATTTTTATTTTTGCTTCTTCTGTTAAGTCATGGTTTTGGAGATACAAGGTTTTGCACAGCAGAGATACACGCTTATATTTAAAATACCGAGCACAGCATTGTGATTGGGATAAACTGGCCGTTTCACAAAAAAGTGGAATAAAAAATCGTTCTCAAAAATGAGGCCGGCAGGAAGAGCCGAGGAAGCCGAGGAAGGAAGAGGAAGGTCATCATTTTTAAAGGTCCCGTTAGAAGAGAGGCAGTTCGGGGCTTTGAAGTATAAAATGAACCAGCAGTGTTATGATGGGGCCTGTTTCTAAATAGTTCCACATTTGCAGAATAAATACCCAAATGCAGGTTTTGTGAATAGTGTTAGTTGCTATAACGACGGATGACTAGTAGAGGATTAATCCAAATGAAAAGTAAATTAATTAAAGCCTCAACAAGTTGTACTTTTACTCTGTTAACTGCAGAAATGGTCCCAAACAGGAATTCCATACCGGCTGCAGTTTCACCTGCAAGTTTATCCGTAGCGTCCCGGCAGATCGAGGGGGAGTCCAGCTGTCCACCGTGTTCCTCATCAGGACACAAAACACCAACACAACCGTAAAGCTCCTGAGGTTCTGTTAATTCTCCGCTACACAGTCGCCGTCCAAGTTACTCAGCAGGTAAATATCGATGTGGCGATTCTGCCCCACCTGAATCTGAGAGAAATGAGAAATTAGAAACCTTTACTGTCATTACACCAGTTTAACGAGGTTGCAGTATAACGAGGGGTTAGTATAACTAGGGATTAGTATAATGAGGGGTCAGTGTAACAAGGGGTCACTGTAATGAGGGGTCACTAACGAGGGGTCAGGGTAACGAGTGGTCACTGTAATAAGGGGTCACTGTAACGAGGGGTCAGGGTAACGAGGGGTCACTATAACGAGGGGTCAGGGTAACGAGGGGTCACTGTAACGAGGGGTCACTGTAACGAGGGGTCAGGGTAACGAGGGGTCACTGTAACGAGGGGTCAGGGTAACGAGGGGTCACTGTAACGAGGGGTCAGGGTAACGAGGGGTCACTGTAACGAGGGGTCACTGTAACGAGGGGTCAGGGTAACGAGGGGTCACTGTAACGAGGGGTCAGTATTAAACCAGGCACCGTCTGGGAGGCTGATGCTGGAAAACCCAAAACATTCCCATCAAACAGCACCAAACTGCCACCGTCACCAATATTCCAGGATTCACACCAAATCAACGGCACACAGCAGGTCCGTCGGGACTCTGGGTAACTCTGGGTTACTGGCGTACTTTAATAAGGAATTAATGATGTTAATTATTACATTTAAATGTTCTATTTCAGCAGAACGAAGAATCACCACTGAGGACCTGCTCATAAAATGATGATTATTGTTGTAGATGTTGTTGTTGCTATTGCTGTTATTATTATTGTTAATAATTTTATTATTGTTAATATTATCATGGTTGTTATTATTACCACAATTTCAGGTCAATTTACTTTTATTTTTGTCTTGTATACATCAGTTAGACTAATAATCAACGATTATAATTAACAATGAACTGAAGAACCATACACTCAATTTAGAACAGCAGTTTATTAAAGACATTACTGAGATCCTGTTGGTGTGGGTCATATTATTATTATTATTATTATTATTATTATTAATAAATAATAACCTGCTGATGGATAAAACATGCTTTTGCACAAAACACAGATTCATTAATTTTTCTAATCAGCCTGCAGTAAAACACGACTCCCTGAGGTTTTGTGAAAGAAACTGTTTCTGGACTGTCCGCTCGTGGTTCTCTGCGTTTTGTTAATTTAGTTTTTTGGTGAAACTGCTGAGTTTCTCCACCTTCAGCCTGAAGGAGGACACTGAGGACCACGATCTGTCCTCCTGAGAGTGTTTTACACTTCATCAGCTTTAAAGTGTAGAAACATTTATTAAACCTTTAAACCCCAAAGATTCCCATAATTCACCTCCCATTTACATCATTTGGGCAGCGGTGTTCTAGTGGTGAGGGCGTCGCCCCGGACCGGAAGATTGTGGGTTCGATCCCCTCCCCAGTGGGTTGCCCTGAGGTACCCTTGAGCAAGGTACCGTCCCCGTCATTGCTCCCCGGGCACTTTCAATAGCTGCCCACTGCTGCACGTGTGTGTGAGTGAAATGCAGAGGACAAATTTCTCATTCGTGGGTTAAATAAATAAAGGATTATTAATATCAGACGCTCTTCTCCAGAGTGACGTCCATCACCTGATTACAGGGACAGTCCCTGGAGACACTCAGGGTTCAGGGTCTTGCTCAGGGATTCGAACCTGGGACCTCTTGAGCCGCAGGTCCATAGGCAAGTACCACCACTAGACCACCGACACCCTAATGATCCCAGAGTCGTTTCATACTGGATACTGAAAATTTCAGAATGTTTCATCTAGAAGAGAAAGTGAATTCAGCATATTAGACACTGAATAATTCACAGGAAACTCGAAGCCGTAATGGAGTAACAGCAGCTGGTTTTGGGGCATTTGAATGTAATTTTGTAATAATGCATAAACACAGTGTTTCTGCATTCTGTATTTTATTGCTGAAATGGACATGAGAAGGTACAGTGGATGACTAGAGTTTTTTAATCAACAGAAGCAAAGTCAATTAGAACAATTTAGCTCTTAGATTGAAGTTCAGTGACCCTGTACATATAACACTGGCCACATGCACGGCTGCGAAACTGACCCAGGATCAGTGTTGAGAATTATCAGCATATTTCCTGGATTTGGAGAACTTCAGATGAAGAGAATGACAAGATGAAGGACAACAGAGCCACAATCAGTAGTTAAAGCTGAGTTCAAGTTTTGTTCTTTTCAAAATTCACATTAAACAACATTTATGGAGGATTCACAGTAAAACTGTTGGACAAAATGACACTTCTTTCCCCAAAGAGAACAAATCCCAACATTATCAGCTACTAAACTCCTGCTTTTACCACTTAAAACAGCAGCAAATGCAACCGACCTTCACCTCCACATTTCACACACACCTCCGGTGGCTTTCTGCTGCACTTGGTCAAACATTTGGATTATTTTAAAAGCAGAACAATATTCAATCAAGTCTATTCAGTCTAATACATTGAAAAAAATAACAAGGCTTCAAAAAAAGTTAGTAGTTGTGCCATCTTAACATTCTGAGCGAGTTAAATAAAGAATTAAAGATGAAATGAAATGAAAGAGATTTTAGAATGTGAAGACATTGTGTTACTTCTGAGGCTGAATTTGTTCATCCTACGAGGAGAAACACAATCAGTTTGTAGTGAAATGTCTCATGAAGTGATGAAGTTGGAAATGAAGCTACATCATGCCGAGAGAAGCAGCTGTTGTAACAAACAGGAGAATTTTCTACACAAATGTAGAATGTAGAGTGTTTTCTACACACTCAGAAGACCAAGCTGTGCGTTCATTTAAAAATATAAAATCCTTTCCACAAGGAAAAAAAAAAAAAATCAGACCTCCACAGTCTTTGGATCAAATGTACCTTCTGTTTTTAGCTGGAGCTACAACACTGACAATCAATAGTCGACCGAATCATTTCTCCCAAAACGTCCCATCACTCCTCCAGATCTTCATGAAGGTGGATCAGACTCGTGGGTGTGGTTTAGGACACAGGAGGACTTACTGGGGCAGCGGTGTTCTAGTGGTTCGGGCGTTGGCCTCATGATCGGAGGATCGGGGGTTCGAACCCCTTCCCTAATAGGTTGCCCTGAGGTACCCTTGAGCAAGGTGCCGTCCCCATCACTGCTCCCCGGGTGCTTTCAATAGCTGCCCACTGCTGCAGTGTGTTTGAGTGTGCATGGGTTAAAAGCAAAGGTCCAATTTTGTTGTGGTTCACTGTCTGCTGTGCTGTGACCTCACAATGACAAGGGTTGTCACTTTCACTTTACTGTTTCTACAAACATCAACTGGGATCAGAGTCCTCCGTATTCAGGACTGATTCTAGATCAGCTCCTGAAAACACACCTTAACTAAACTCCATTTCACACGACAGGGTGTGTTTTCAGGAGCTGATCTAGAATCTGATCCCAGATCAGTCTGAACAGTAGCTTGTCTGGAGTTTAGTTGCTGTTTGTAGAGACAGTAAGTCCTACTGTGTCCTAAACCACACCCACGAGTGATCCACCTTCAGGAAGAGCTGCTGGTCAGTTTTGGGGACAAAAGATTTGGGTGATTTTGAATTTTACTGTTTGGGACATTAACTTTGTCCTAAAGTTAAGAAGAGGAATTTGAATCCAGCACATCTGGAGGAGGCGGAGCTCTGTGGAGGTCAGATTCTTTTCACCTGTGCCTTAAGCATGAACGTCCAGGTGAGTTTGTTGAGTCGACCCAGAAGCCTTTTGGGCTACAGAGCACTCACTCTGGAAACACTTACTGGACAGATTGACCTCTTGTCTTGAAGTGTGAACCTCTGAATTTGAGCCATCTCTGTCCCTGCAGCACATCACTTCCAGAACAAAACCTCGTATCTCAGATGCTACAACTTTACAGCAAGAAAAACGTCCCTGAATGTTTTATTCCAGATCATGTCTGATGATCAGTGTTTGCTAAATAAATAAATGTGAGGTTTTGATCCGACGGTGACCCTGATCGCAGAACAGGAAGGCTCATGTTGATAAACTGAATTAATATAAATAAAATATATAGAACAAACACTGTTGAAATGTTTTATACCAAGGCACAAAGCATGAACATACGGTTCTCCGAGGTCATTATAGCTTCCCAACAACCCAAATCTGTCTGAATTAAAGGTTTTAAATGAGAGAAATAGTCCGATAATAATAATAATAATATCCGATAATGCTGGTTCATCACCTTCTTTAAAACGACACTTAGTATAGTTTTAAACAAATAACGTGTTAGTGATGTTTTAGTTAAACGATTCGTATTATTGTAATGACTATTCTGAAGTCCTCGTTTTACGACGAGCTGTTCTGCACGTGTGGATGTTCCCACTGCGAGGAAAAGCAGCGCAGAGTTGAAAACCAACTGCAGGGTCGACAGATCTTTACTTCATGCCAGTTTTCATTATTTATGAGATTTTAAAATAAAAATCTGTTCTAATATGATTGGGTTTTCAATTATATCTAATAAAAACAAGACTCGGGACGGTTCCTCGTGTTCTGGGCTCCTGTTCACGCTTAAAATTGTATCTATTTAAAAAATAAAGGATTTCATTTAAACTCAGAATCTGAAATCTTGGGATCCCAACACGATCATAAATCACAGTCAAAATATCTCGTGCAAAACGATGTTTCATCCTCCGCGAGCGTGTGATCATCTAAGACACACTTTCAGAAGCTTCTCTACTCACAGCAAAACTCCACCGACAAGATGACCATCACTGAATGTTTCTCCTGAAAAACAATCTTCTCTAACCCTAGCTTTCAAACGGACTCCGGTCCGTCAGAGTGAAACCTCACATCTGCATATTTGCCGTTCAAACGTCATCTTGCCCAATTTCACAATAAACGGACCAAAGGAAACGATCCGAAGAGACTGTGAGCTCATGTTTCCAGGTTTTACTCAGAGATGGGCAGGTTCGGAGATGTGAGGTTGTTCCGCAGTGACACAAAAAAAGGACCACTAATTTAGCGCATTAAACTCAGTCGAGATGAAAAGCCTCAGATAATAAAACTCAGGCGAAGGAACAAATGATGGCTTCAGTCGTTTAAACGTTCAGTAAAAGACTGTAGAGGAGAAAGAGGCATTTTTAAAAATCTTTGAGCATTTTGATTCTTACTGTGGACAAAAACAACGGAGCCCAAACACATCACACAGCACCAAAATAACGGAACGTCCTGATGAACTGCCGCCGGTCGTTACGGTCGGATTTCAAGGATGAAAAGATTCACTATAAACTCTCCATAAGAATCAGCCTATGAAACGTGGACAGACAGTAACGTCTAGTTTCTTTCCTGTTACGAAACTTTAGGGAACTAAAAGTGCTTCCCTTACAGAATCTCTCCAGTGTAACAGAAGAAGAACAGGTTTGCAGTAAGACCCCAGTTAGACGGTGTTTTGAGATGTCTCTAAATGTGAACATGTCCTCTGTCCCCCGAGATGTTGCTTTGAGTGTGAACAGTAACTGTGTGTTAACTTTATTCTGAAATTATTTACACAAAAGCCTGTTCCTGAACTCAGCACCCTCACTCAGAGCGGAGATCTACTTGACCCCAGTGTGTAACACCCACAGCTGCAGAATCTGAACATTTTAGTGATCTTCTCTCCCGTGTGTGTGTGTGTGTGTGTGTGTGAGATTGTTAATGCAGAAGAACGAATCAACATCATTAGAGATCTGAACTAAACTACATAAAAAAAGATCATTTCAACTCCTCTTTAAAGGGAAACACTCATTTTGTGCAAAATAAAGCAGTTCTGATTGGGTTCTGTCGGAGTCAGAACCGTCCCCAGTGTGTGTGAATGGAACATGTGAATGGAAGCCTCACGGGGGGACAGAAAAGGGACGTCCAGGTCTGTTCACCACCTCTGAGAGACAATCTGAACTGCTTCACTTAAACCCACTCTGGAGGAGTTTACACCGAGTTAAACTGGAATTTGAATCAAATCAGTGGAAGTGTCTTCTGTTGAAGGTGGAACTAATTTTTCTTTAGAGGCTACGCTGATTAAATTGCACGTGATTATAATTATACTTTTGGTTTAAATGGGAATACAGTATACTTCCCCATGGTACTTCACAGAATGTCCTTCAGATTATTTAATCCCAGATCCTCAGCAGCACTGAGGTACGACTGTGATCAAAGCACAGGCTTGCTCCCGTTTGGACCTTCAGGAATTTTCTTCATAAAAGTAACTAAACATTTCAGTCTGAAAGCTTTTACATCCATTTGCACCGGTCGAACCAATCGCTTGGTTTTAAGAGTCAAACTCAGGCTCTTCTTCAATGAGAACAGTGGGTGGGATCCTTACCCGGCCGCCAAAATCCAGACAGGAGACTCCCAGAGCGATCAGACACTGCCACGCCTGCAGGGGACACACAGGGACGGACAGGGATTTTCACTGGATGTTTGATGGGTTTGATCATGTAAATATTTTAGAGTAGAGTAGAGTGATCTTTTATTCTCCCACGAATGGGAAATTTGGGCGTTACAGGGCTCTTAAAAAAAGACAGGTGTACAGAAAGAGAAGAAAAAATATATAAAGATACAGAGGGAGAACAGAAACAAGTACAGGAGATTAAAAGAGGAGCTATAAATAAATTATCTATCTATCTATCTATCTATCTATCTATCTATCTATCTATATATATATATATATATACACACACACACACACACACACACACACACACACACACATATATATATATATATATATATATATATATACTGTCTCAATATAGTAGAAATATAATTATAATGTAATAATAAATAATAAATGTAATAATAATAATAATAAAACAATACAGTAATAATAATAATTATATATATATATATATATATATATATATATATAATAATAACAATAATAAACAAGTAGTGTAGTGTAATGTTATGATGTTATGTTGTGGAGTCTTATTGCAGCAGGTAGGAATGCCCTGCGGTAGCTCCTCTTACACTGCGGTGTAACAGGGTCTGCTGCTGCTGAACGAGCTGCTCAGTGCTCCTACAGTCTCGTGTAGGGGGTGGGAGGTGTTGTCCATGATGGATGTTAGTTTGGAGAACATCCTCTCCTCCCCTACCTGCTCTATGGACTTGAGCGGGCAGTCCAGGACAGAGCTGGCCCTCTGGACCAGTTTGTTTAGTTAAGTGAAAGTGTGTACGCATGTGCACTTTCAAGGGAAAACCTTTACCAGACGCTTCTATTCAGAGAGACGAGCTCTTCATCTGATCTTCATTCCTGTAAAACTGGATTTAATCTGCCAGCTAACACTTATACTCCCGTCACTGAACAAGGTGTCAGTCTAGAACATCTAGAACCCTAGAGAGTAAAGCCCAGGCTGTTCATGCTAAAGACAAAACGTAAGTTTAGAAATCTGATATGAACGTGAGCAGAAAAGAACGATATAGTGGCTCTGATTTCTCTCTCTGTGATATTCTAACTGAATCCGAGTGACTGACTTACACACACACACACAAACACACACACACGTTCCCGATGTGTGTGACTTCATTAGAGGAGTGTGAAAGCGAGCTGTTTTGTGTTTTAATGAGAGTGTGTGAATCTCACCAGGTAACCAACGAAGCACAGGTAGGCGACGGACAGCAGGGCTGAGAGGACGTACAGCAGGACGCTGTTCAGGGCCGTGACGTAAACGACCACAAAGTACATATTAATGGAACAGACCAGCAGGACCGTTAATCCTCCACCAACCTTCCACACTCTGAGAACAGAGACACCAGACCTGAGAAACACGAGATAAACTGGAGAGAACAAACCCAACAAGATACTGCAGAGATAAAAATGAAAAATCAGAAATAACCCTGAGAAAAACATGAAATCAGGAGATGAATCAGCGATAACTCCCAAAATAAACCCCGAGAAAGACTAACCCTAACCCCAAGATAAACATGAGAAACCAGAAAGAGCCTTCAGAAGAACATACATGCTTTGTTTATGTAGAACATCAGAAACTCTTTGACGATGTACTGGATACATTCCCCCGGCCTGTCTAATATCCATCATCAGGGTTAAAACAATATTGGTGGCAGTAATTTTACATTCTTGTTTCGGTGAAAATGAGATGTGTGTTCTGTGTTTGTTCATTTTCAGAAAAGCCAGAAAAACCTGTTTCACCAAAACATCTGGGCAGGACGCTACATTTACTTAAAAATAAACTGAAAGTCTGTTTTACACCACAGTGTTAAACACACACAGCTGTAGAAATTCTCCACTGTGGGTGTGTGTGTGTGTGTGTGTGTGTGTGTGTGTGTGTGCATGCAAGTGCAAATAGGAGTGTATTTTGGATCACACTGACCTGCAGACACAGAATCAATCATTACAGATCTGGATTAAACTATTCAAACAGGACTGTAAATGGAAAGTCTGCAGATGATCCCTCCCACCCGTCCCACACTCTCTTCTCTCTCCTGCCGTCCGGGAAAACGTTCCGCAGCATACGGGCCTCCACTTCCAGGATGGGAAATAGTTTCTTCCCCCTGAACATCAGAGTCTTGAACTCTGAAACCGCCAGTATCTACCCAGTCCACCCTTTTCATCTTGTATTTATTTATTTATCTCGTGTTGCACTCTGCACTTTATCGGTAACACTGCTCCACCACACTGCTACACTGAGATCTACCTGGGCTGCTTTGTTCCACAACACTGCAGCCCTCTACGGATGATTGTACTGTCTGTCGTGCCGTCTGTTGTTGTCTGTCTTGTCTGCACTTGTTGCCCTGTTTTGTGTATTTTGTGTCGTGTCTTGTCTTGTGTGGAGCACCAGGGTCCTGGAGGAACGTTATTTGGTTTCACTGTGTCCTGTGTTTATGGCTGAAATGACAATAAAATCCTACTTGACTTAAGATGTTTCCCTCATTTCTGCATAATTAACTGAACAGTCAGCTGATTGGTGGAAGATGCTGGAGTAAGAAAATAGACGTTGATGTGATTGATCGATTCTGCTTTTATTTTGCGACTGGATGTTTGAGGTGATCACAGTTGTGTTAACTGAAGTGAACATTAAGAAAGTTTTTAATTGGTTTGTACTCACAGCCCGTTAGCGAAGTCACTCATTAAAGACGTGAGACTGGTGAACGTCAGAATCGGGATCAGAGCAAATGGAAGCTGTTCATCGAAAAGAAAACAACATTAAGAACCATTAGCTTCAATAAGTTACATTTCTCTTAACACTAAACTTACTAAGCTAAGTCACTCCCTTTGGCTCCCAAACTTCAGCTACTCTATTATTGGCTCTCACACTACAGCAGATCTCTGACTGGCTCTCAGAAGACCGACACTCAGAAACAAAAGTGTTGAGAAATCTTTTAATTTAAGGCAACCCTTGATTTTGCAAGGATCATAACGGGATTAACTGAGCCCCACCTGCATGCTCTGCAGGACGTTGAGGAAGTCGTTCATGCCAGTCAGATGTTGGACATCCTGGAAAATCGCCACCAGTAGAGTTGGAAAGATGGCAATGGAGCGGGTCAACAATACCCTCGCAAAACGAGACCAACGCAGGTTCAGAAAACCCTGTACGAGAGAGAGAGAGAGAGAGAGAGAGAGAGAGAGAGAGAGAGAATTAGATGAGAAGTTTGTTGAAGTCCAGTGATTCAGTCGCCTGTTTGACTGGATTCAGTACAACAACTCTTCGATTTATTAATTCTGATTATTTTCACTCAGATCACAAGATAATAAAATTATAAAAACACACCTCCATGACAAACTGACCAGAATAAGTTCCAGTCATGGTGGAGCTCTGACCAGCAGCAAGAATCCCAATGGCCCAGATATAAAGAGCTGCAGGGCCAAAGAAACAGCCCAGTACCACACCCTGTAACAGAAGAACAAATTCAACTCAAACGTCCCCGTGCCAAGAGAGACACACCACTGTCCTCGACCGCAGCCGGGACATTCTGAACTAGGACACCATTCGCAAAAAGAGACCCACAACTGTCATTACTGTCAAATGTCCTTCAACCCAGTACTGAGTGAAGGGTCTGAATACTTTGGTAAAGAAGATATTTCAGTTATTTATTCTCAGATGAACACAACAATCCAACGCCTAGTTTTGAAAGTGACATTTTAAGCATGTACTGCTGAAAGAGTATTTACAGTGGAAGTGTCTGAGCCACTCAATTTGTTTCCAGACTTTTTAATGAGCTGTTGAGGGACAGTTCTCCAGATCTTCCTGAAGGACAGTGTTGTTGTCTCTCATTTTCAGTCCAGTCTCTGTACCTGAGCAGTTCTCCAGATCTTCCTGAAGGACAGTGTTGTTGTCTCTCATGTTCAGTCCAGTCTCTGTACCTGAGCAGTTCTCCAGATCTTCCTGAAGGACAGTGTTGTTGTCTCTCATGTTCAGTCCAGTCTCTGTACCTGAGCAGTTCTCCAGATCTTCCTGAAGGACAGTGTTGTTGTCTCTCATGTTCAGTCCAGTCTCTGTACCTGAGCAGTTTGATAGTTCTGTGTTGGCTAATCCACACAGTGATCTACGTCTGAACCTTCAAGCAGAACAAAGCGTTGAAGCTTTTGAAGCAGTGAAGAGATGGGTGCAGATGATTCCAGATGATCAGGGGATTAGTTAACGCTGAGTGGGTTGGAACCCCTTGGTCAAAAACCTTGTATCTTTAGACACTTTGCAGCCTGGAGCTCTAAAACATTCTTTCATTTAATCCTCAATCTGATAAACGTTAGACAGTCTGAGGCAGGAAACAGGATTTCTGCACCAACAAGGAGATTCAGAGCAAAATATAAAGAAATAAGGAGATCAGGACTTTTTCACAGGACTGCATATAGTTTTTCCACCATCTGAAAAAGAAAAAAAGCTCAGGCATGACGTACCCCTTTGTAGATGTCGACCTGAAGAGTTTGGTTGTTGAGTGGGAACAGGTCCGTGTGTGGACTTCCAGTTTCATTGCACTGCTGATTCTACAAAATAAACAATCCAGGCCTTCAGAACAAACACAGCCACAGACAGAATCCCAGCAGCCCCAACCTTTACACATCTCACCACTTCAATGTTCGTCTTGTCATAGAAAGCTTCCGCAAAGACGGCCACCACAAAGACATTGATGAGGAACGAGATAAAGAGCGCGATGGAGGACTCGATGAAGTAGTACTTGTTGGCCTCTTTCACCTCCTTCTTGTTTCCTCGGTCGATCTGCCGAGACTGTGAAGAGCATGTTGATTAGGACTGCCCTCACACGAGCGGAACAAATCAAATTTTTTACTTTAATGAAGATCCCGTGTGAACACAAATCAGATCTGTACCACAACCACATGGTGTGATTTGTCTGCTCACCTTAACCAGGGCTGAGTGCAGGTAGATGTTGTGAGGCATGATCACCGCTCCCACAATCCCAACAGCCTGTTCCAGCTGCAAAGGACCACAGCCTTCACAGTACGGAACAAACATGCCCTTCAGAACCTTACCCTGGTCCGGTGCCACCCGCACATACTGACAGGAGAAACACAGAGCTGGGTTACAGGGTTCCCCCCGTGGGGTCCGGTCCGTGCGGTTCTAATCCAGTAATAAGGTACTGAATTATTACCAGCACCAGATTTATTGGATGAGTGTGTCCAGATTGGATTTCATTTAAACTCATTCATTAAAAAAAAATAAAAAATTGAAAGGCTTAAGGGATCACGATCTTCAGGGATGAAGATCGTGATGTTTGAGCAAACAGGAGCAGCTTTTGTTTATTATTATTGAGATCAGATGATAATATTGCAACACAATTTTTATTTATCTGCAATTCAGAGCAGTTAAAATGAAGGATGTTTTAAAGGAAATCTCAGTCGTCAGCTGACCCTGCTTTTATTTCACTCTAGTTTCTCAACCTGCAGATTCACGTTCGTGAAGGTCTCCATGGAGCTGATTTAAACTGGAGGTTGTACCTCATATCCGAAGCTGAGGGCCATGATGGTGATGAGGAATCCAAAAAAAGCTTCCAGCTTCCGCAAACCTAACATTGTGTAAGAAAAGGGCGTTAAAACATTTAATCAGACCAGAGTCACTCCACCTCAGGGTGTGAGCATTTCTGCTGCTCATCTTACCGTACTTGTCCAAAAAGAGGAAAACAAAAGTGTCCACGATGGTAATGAGAACTCCGGCCCACAGAGGAATCCTGAAAGTGATAAAGCAGCTTTTAGAACCGGGTTCTGTTGACTCATGGTAAACAATATAAACCCTGTGTCGGTGTCGGAGATGACCTGCCAACCGAGAGTAAATTGAGGGCGATGGCACAGCCGATGACTTCCTGCATGTCCGAGCCGATAATAGCAAACTCCACCATCAGCCACAGGATGATTCGCGGCACCTTCAGGAAGAACATCAGCTCAGACTCAAGAATCAAACCGGTTCTCACAAACACACACTTACATCAGAAAAACCTCAAGGACAACAAAGATGTCTCTGAACTCCTCCAAAGGCGATGGTGTCCACGAAGAACTAATATTTAAAAACAAACAGAAAAGGGAAAGGAATAGAACGAGTGTGCTAAAATACAACTTTTTGCGAAAAGCAGAAAATATGTAATATTTGTGTCCGGAGAAATAATTGGTATTTAAGAGGGACAGCTCAGCTCGGACGCTTTGGAGACCAAGTGAGACTGTTGGTTTGGACATGTCCAGAGGAGAGACGAGGAGTACACCAGGTGAAGGATGTTGAGGGCGGAGCTGCCAGGAGAGAGCAGAAGAGGAAGGACACAGTGGTGGTCTAGTGGTGGGATACTCGCTTAAGGACCCAGAGGTCCCAGGTTCAATCCCACCTCCAGCACCACCACCACTGGGTTCCTGAGCAGGACCCTGAACCCTGAGTGTCTCCAGGGGGGACTGTCCCTGTAGTAAGGAACTGGAAGTGCTAAACGCCGTAAATGTAAAAACAATGTTATCGGTTCGTCAGGCACGCCAACATCAAAGTTTAGTGCAGAATTTCTTGTTACTTTAATGAGTTTTAGAAAAAATGTCATCTGGTTATACCTGGAAATAACCAGAAATAATGGATTTAAATATTCTGAAGTTAAGGGTACACTATAACGTCCAAAAGTATATAGACAGCATTAGTACTAAGTGAGATCATTGACTGTGCTCAAGCTGTTCAAAACTGTTTGTACCTCTATAGAGGCACTCTGACTGACAGGGCAGGCCCAAATGAGACTGAGGTCACCATGTAGGTGCACTAGAGGGGTAATACCACCCCCCTCCCCCCGCTTTGTTCTTTTGAGTTCTCTGGAGTAAAGGGGCTCCTTTGAACTCACTAATTCTCTCATGACTAAATGCACCAAAATCCTCACAGCAATGTTCCAACGCCCTTCCCAGAACAGTGGAGGCTGTTACTGCACACCACCTCCCCCATTAAAATCCAACACTTGTGTCTATACACTTTTGGACATGATGTATGGAGACATAAAGCAGTTTTTAGAAGTATTTCTTCATGACGGTCACTCACAGTGGGGTACTGTCGGTTGCACACTTCTGCCAAGTGCATCCCGGTAACGACGCCCAGTCGGGCAGCCAGACGCTGCAGCAAAAGTCCAATAATGGTGGCTCCCAAAAGTACCCATAGTAACTGATGTGAGAAAAGGTCATGGTTATTGCAGCAGTTATACTGATGGGGGACGGGGACAGCTGTGCAGGACATCTTGCTGTTGAACTCACCTTAAACCCAGCTTTTGCCCCCGACTGAAGGTCAGATTCAATGTTCCCCGGGTCCAAATAAGCGATGCTCATGAGAAAGCCAGGCCCTGTGAAGGCCCACAGCTTGCGAAAGCTGAAAACCTGCAAACGAACAAAGAGAGAGACTGTTACATCGCGGCCTTCATCACCACATCACTGAGACATCAGAGAAGCAACCTGAAGGAAGCGCACGCCGAACGAACGGTGCCAAAAGGTTCCAAACGGCACAAGAAGGGTCCCAAGCAGTACCGCAGGGATTGACACGGAGCCAGAGCGGACCGCATGGCGCTAGAGGGCACCAAAAGGTGCCAGAAGGGTCTGCACACCAAACCGACCAACTGCATTTGTTACTTTTTTTTTTTTTTTTTAATTAATAATTTAGTCACAAATAATAAAATCACTATATATTGCAATGCGTCTTCATCTCCTTCCACAGTCCGCAAATTCTGTCCTCTTCTCGTCTGTCCTCTTCAGTGATTGCGTACATGCCGATCAAGAACACCGTTATCAGAATCATCACGTTATTCAGATTCTACAGCTTGGATTAAAACCAGTCTCAGAAAAAGGCCTGGACTTTTCACTGCATCCACCTCTGCACAAATTCAGAAACAGAGCAGGACGATCACCTTCCCTGGAATCAGTAAACACATTTCACTGCAAACAAACAAACAGATGAGCTGAAATAACCCCCAAACTCAACACTTACCAGTAAAGAGCACGTAGGGGAGGGCGTTGGGGAGGGCGTAGGGGAGGGCGTAGGGGAGGGCGTTGGGGAGGGCGTAGGGGAGGGCGTTGGGGAGGGCGTGAGAGGCGGGAGAGGCGAGGGAGGGAGCGAGGGGAGAGGCGAGGGGAGAGGCGGGAGGGCGAGGAGGCGAGGGGAGAGGCGCGTAGGGGAGAGGCGCGAGGGGAGAGGCGAGGAGAGGCGGGAGAGGCGTAGGGAGGGCGAGGGGAGGGCGTGAGGGGAGGCGAGGAGAGGTGCGAGGGAGGCGTGGGAGGCGAGGAGGGCGCGGGGGAGAGGCGAGGAGGGCGCGTGCTGGGGAGGCGGGAGGGCCAGAGGCGAGGCGCGGGAGAGGCGTGGGAGGGCGTTGGGGAGAGGCGAGGGGAGGGCGTTAGGGAGGGCGTAGAGGGGCGTTGGGGGAGGGAAGGAGAGGCGAGAGGCGAGAGGCGCGGAGAGGCGTGGGAGGCGAGAGGGCGTTGGGGAGGCGTAGGGGAGAGGCGAGGGGAGAGGCGAGGGGAGAGGCGGGAGGGCGAGGAGGGCGCGGGGGAGGGAAGGCGTAGAGAGGCGGGGAGAGGCGAGGGAGAGGCGGGAGAGGCGAGGGGAGAGGCGTGAGGGGAGGCGAGGAGAGGCGCGAGGGGAGAGGCGAGGGGAGGGCGAGAGGAGGCGTAGGAGGGGCGAGGGGAGGCGAGGCGAGGGGAGAGGCGAGGGGAGAGGCGGGGAGGCGAGGGGAGGCGCGGGGGGAGAGGCGAGGGGAGGGCGTGGGGAGGGCGCGGGGGAGAGGCGGGAGAGGCGTGGGAGGCGAGGGGAGGGGCGCTGGGGAGAGGCGAGGCGTGGGGGAGGGCGAGGGGAGAGGCGGGAGAGGCGAGGGGAGGCGAGGGGAGAGGCGTGGGAGGGCGAGGGGAGGGCGTTGGGGAGGGCGAGGGGAGGCGAGGAGAGGCGAGGAGAGGCATGGGGAGGGTGAGGAGGGCGCAGAGGCGAGGGGAGGCGTGGGGAGAGGCGAGAGGCGAGGGGAGAGGCGGAGGCGAGGGGAGGGCGTCAGAGAGGCGAGGCGTTGGGGGAGGCGAGGGGAGGCGCTGGGGGAGGGCGGGAGGCGAGGAGGCGCTGGGGAGGGGAGGGCGTTGGGGAGAGCGTTGGGGAGGGCGTTGGGGAGGGCGTTGGGGAGGGCGTAGGGGAGGGCGTTGGGGAGGGCGTTGGGGAGAGCGTTGGGGAGGGCGTTGGGGAGGGCGTAGGGGAGAGCGGTCGGTGAATTGAAAAAGCTGCAGTTTGGGTTTTTAATGTCTGAGAGAGTCTCACAGAGGACTGACGAACTGCTGAACAGATTCAGACGTTCTGAAATGATTGCTGTGGTTCTTGTGGTTCCTGTTTTAAAGCAGTGTTTCTCATTTCTGAACGAGCCTGCTCATTGGTGAGCAGGGTGGTGAGC
>CM029393.1:11512631-11562631 GCA_017165825.1 Hepsetus odoe
TTTCTATGTTGTTTCCCAAATGAGGAGAGCAAAGATGACTTGTTTCATTTGATGGTAAAACCTCCTTGAATCTATCCTGTTGGCCAAGCATCTCTCCAGTGTTTTCCAAATAGGTATCAACGGGGGATGCACAGAAAACATGTGTTTTATGATGTTCATCTATAGTGTTGGCGTCACTGGGACTACCTTCTTGGCCATTATATTGACAAGCATTTTCCACGTAGTTATCAAGGAAGATTGGGAAGAGATTTTCTGTGTTTTTTGTTTCATCCGAGAGTTTATCCTCCCTGGGAGAACCTACCTTACCAAATGGTTCATGAGGGAGTATCACCCAAAGATTATTCACATCACCTTTTTCATTCAAGGAGTTGACTACTCTGGTGCTTTCTTGATCAAACAATCCACTTGGGCTTTCCACAGAGCTACAAAGAGAGGATAGACACATTTTCTGTGTGTTATCTGTTTCATCAGCAGCTCCTTCTTCACCAAATGATTCACTTGTGTTTTCAGCATCTTCATCAATGAGTGGATAAACAGTATTTACATCATTTGAGGGGATACCCTCCCTGGAGTCCACTTCTGGACACAGTTCACTATTGTTTTCCACAGAGCTACCAAGGAGGAAGTGACAGACATTCTCAATGTCCTCTGTTTTATCAGAGATGTCCTCAGAGCTACCTTCTTCTAAATACTGACTAGTACTTTCAACATAGTTATAAAAGAAGGGTGGGGGGAGATGGTCAATCCCATCTGTTTCATCTGTAAGGTTGTCCTCAGTGGGAGAACCTTCCTTGTCAAGTGGATCACTAGTATTTTCACTGTCGTGAGGGAGAGAAAGATAAAGGGTCTTTACATCTTCTGTTAAGGTACGAGGAATATCCTCGTTGGAATGTGCTTCTTCACTAAACAACTCATTAGTGTTTTCTGCAGAGTTTCTACGAAGGGTTTGGCAAAGTATCTGCATGTCATCTGGGAGGTTCTCATCACTGTGAGTACCTTCTTGCCCAAACAGCTGATTAGCGTTTTTCTCATAATTACCAAGGAGAGGTTGCCAAAGGTTCTTCACCTCTCTTTTACCAGGAAAGTCGACACCATCTTCTTGGTCAAATAATTCAATAGTGTCCCCTGTACTTTCAAGGGGGGTTGGACAAAGATTATTTACATCATCCCTTGCACTTGAGGGCTTGCCTTTCCTGGAGCTGTTTTCTTGACTAAATGAATCATATGCTTTTTCCATCCGGTTATCCTGAAGGTCTAGGCAAAGAGCATTTTCATCATCTGCTTCACATGGTGATCTGCCCTCCTTGGGACTACTTTCTTTGCCAAAATTCTCAGTGGCTTCCACATCTCTGAGGATGTTTGGGTAAAGATTCTGCATGTTGTCTGTTTCATCAGAGAGATTTCCCTCACTGGGTGTGCCCACCTCAGGATCTTCTATTATGAAGTTATTTACATAATTTGATTCACCAAATGAACTGCCCTCCCTGGGAAAACTTACTTGGCCTGGAGACACACAGTTTTCCTCGTAGTGATCAAGGAGGGTTAGAGGTAGATTCATAATGTCATTTGATTCATCAATGTCATTAACTTCAAAGTGGTCTTTCAGTTTTTGAGTATCACTGATCATAGTATCGACTCTGTCTGTAGGAAGCCTGTCTTTGTATTCTTCTGGCATGCTTTCGTTGTCTTCATTAGCGGTGTCCATCACCATCATCTCATGTGTCTTCTCCCCATCTTTGATATTCATTTCAGAACCATCCAGTGTTTCCTCAGCAGTTGTTAATAGAGTTGTTTTTTTATCCTTTACTACGCTGGGTATTTCTTCTGCTGAGGTTTCTGTAGTTTCAAATGTAGACACTCTTTCTAAATCTTCTGTGTGATCATCAGTTTCAGAGGATTTTGAAGAACTTGCCTGGACATCGCATAGGTCTTTGCATTTTTCTGTGTGTCCACTTTGAGAAAGTTCAGCTTGTGTCTGTCCTTCATTACTGGAATTCTGAAGCGTAATCCCAAGAATCCTCTCTGCTCTTTCCTTGAGAGTGTCTTTTTTGGAAATGACCCTGTCAGGCTTGAAGTCATTTGACTTTTGGCTTGTGTCCTTCATGACTGTTTCACCTGAACTGTGTTGCAAACCTCTGTTCATTAAATCGCTGTTTTGCTGGTCTTGGATCCTCACATGAAGTTTACGTGCATTGTTTTTGGTAAGTGGAATTTCATGTGCATCTGTGTCCTTGTGGTCACTGGTTTGGACATGAAGGCTTAGAGAACCAGAATCAGAACCATGTTCATATGAGTCAGTCGAACGCGAACACACATATTGGACATGCTCCTTTTCAGGAGGAAATATAAACTCAACTTTTACGACGACACAGGTGGCATCAATGACCACAAGGCCTCTGCTCTTGTCTCTGGTAGGTTTCTTGACCTCTGCAGTCTTTGGCTGCCCATCAGTTGCCTGCTCATATTGGTTTGGTTCATTCTTTTTCTCCAGACCACCTTTTGAGGAGCTTTTTGGTTCCTTCCACAAAGGAAACTTCATTGTGGTTTGTCTGTTTGGTAACACCAAGTGGTCAGCTATGGTTTTAGAAGATGCACAGGTGTTTTTATGTTCATTGCTAATTGCACCACTATCGTCTTTCTTAGCTGTGATAAAGCTTCCGTCATCAGTATGCTGCGTGAACAGTTTCCCCTCACGTTGTATTTTTTCTACGTGGGCATCTCTTAAGCCATGTTCAGCTGTCAGGTTTTGACTTTCTCCCATGTTTTTTTCGGACGTATCTTCTACACTTTGCCGTGTGGCCACACTTCCTGAATCAACTTCATCTGCCAGCTGAACAGCTTCTTTTCTCTCACAGACCTTAGTTACGGCCACCTGCTTTTCTACGTCCGGTGTAACTCCAGGAGCCGAGACGTTTAAAAGAGGCAGCGAGTGGGATTTCAGAGGCTCATCAGGGGAGCTGGACAATCCTGCCAGTTCCCCCCTGCGAGAGACTAAGCAGAACACTGTCTCTCCACCTCTTCTTCTCACAGCTTTGCTCTGCTTGGTGAGTGCCGTATCTGAGGACGAAAATTCTTTAGGAAAACAATGTTGTAAGGACTGCAGTTGTGATATGACGGTGTCGTGTTTCTGCCTTGGTTGTTGAACAGAGGGGGACTCAGTGATTGTGCTCAAAAGTGTTTGACCAACTTTGCCAGAATCTGTATAAGAGGCCGCTGTTTGTACGCCGTCACCTGAAGAATGGTCTGTGTGACTTCCTTCCTCTGTTGACGGGACAGCATGCTGTGGTCTCCTTAGTGAAGGAAACATCGAGGTTATGGGTCTACTTTCAACTCTGTACTCCATCATCGGCTCTCGAATGTCCTTTCCAGTGCATTTGTCCAGTTTCGGGAGGTGTTTTGAGTCCTGCGGAGCGCTGTACGGTGGTGGGGGTGTATAGTTTGGAGGTTGACTGACAGATGGTCTTTGGACCACATTTTCTGTGCTGTTCAAACTTGATGTTTTCCTTGAAAGGCTCTGTTTAGCCGTGATGTAGGGAGGTGGTTGCTTTCCTTTCCACATCTCCAGCTGAGCCCTCAGCCTGTTATCAAGGTTACAACTTTCTTGTTTAAGCGCTGCTGCTGTGTTTCTTTGATTCATCTCTGCATGGACTAACCCACCAGGCATCTTCTCACTGTCCTGTGCATACTGGGTTCTGGTCCATGTCCCTGCCTCAGCATGTCTCTTCCTTGGCAGAGAGAAATAATAGCGATTGGCCCAAGCCTCCAGCTCTCGGTAACTGTTAGTATTAAGTTTTTCTTTCTCCCGTCTGTAGAGTGTGGAACTGGCAGATGGCCAATAATTAGTCTCTGCTCTGTGGATTAGCCTCTCCTTTTCTCTCTGCCTCTCCATCAGCACTCTCTGTCTCTCTAAGCTTCTCTCTTGACCAGTGCACATAGATGGTTCCTGGAGAAAGTACTGATTCTCAGCAGCGCAGTTGGAGGGTGGTATCATGTCTGTCCAGTTTACATAGTCACTTATTGCCCCTCCAGTTCTGGAACCTGGGATTGCCCAACTGCTTGGTTCACCCATCCAGCCCGGACCCTCAGTTCTGGACCCTGGAGCCTTGTTGGGGTATCTACTAAAGAAAACAACAGAATACACAGTCATGTAGAGGTGTTATTTTTCTTGGTGTAAATGTGCACGTGACTTTAGTAAAATAATATCAACACATTTTTGTTTATTTCTGTCAATGCTAAACTGTACTGTACCCTGTTTGATACTGTTTTTTTGTTTGTTTGTTTGTTTGTTTGTTTGTTTGTTTTTCCCCTTAAAATAGCAAAAGTCATGGAGTTTGAGCAGGTCCTTTATCTACCCCGTCCATCAGGGACCAGGGTCTGAACACCAGACATTGTGATTCTGTAAATAGACACATTTATTTTAAGGTATATTAGATTTAAATGTGTAGCAACAGATGAGCGACACTGTAAAGATGTCCACGGTGTTTCTGATAAAATGGCCAGTGCGAATGATGTTTCTTATATTTGAGCCGATATATCTATTTATCTTATTCATGTAAGGAATTAAAAGAGCACATTAAAATCAGCACAGTCGACCTTCTCTTTAATGAGGAGCTTCTTCTCGGCTCTGCTGGATGATTATCTACATGTTTTTATTCCACGTTCGCACTTTTACACTCAGAATTAAACTGAAAAGCAGCAAGGACGGTTTAACTGGTAGCAACCAGTCAAAACTGATAATCATTTCTGTTACAATTAACTGCACACAATCTGACACTGGAGCTTCGTTTTCATTTTTTATTTGGTACAAATACAGCAGTAAGTTACACTGTCTTCTGCTGCTGATCATCCAGTCTACAGAGTTATTTACTATTTATTTATAATTCATTTTCTGCTGATCAGTTTATATTCATTGTCTTTATAGTGTATGGACATTGCAAACGTTAAGATTAAGCTCTTTTGATGTTCTGCTCTGATCTATTCTGTTCAAATACACTGATTTTCAGCTCAAACAGCTTTAAGCGCGAGCAGTTTTACATACACGTGTGAAGAGGAGCTCCATCCTGGGAGAGTTCTGTATTTTCCATACAGTGAAGCATGTCTCTCTCTTTCATCCCAGAACTCCATCTGAATAAAAATATATCAAATTAAAAAAGAAACAAATGCAATATAGAAAACAACAACAAAAAAGTAAAAATGCTTAGATGTTGGATTAAATCTGTCAAACTAAAAGAAAGAACGTTTTAAAAGAGAGGCTCAGAAACAGAAAGAGGCATCAGGTTCAGATGAGTAAACACAAAGTGATGTCAGAGGAATATATTGTTAATATCAATAAGTAAATGAATTAATGAACCATTGATTAATTGGTGAGAAAATCTAATTTATTGGAAGCAGGAATTTGTTTACCTTTAACCAGAGCAGCTGAGTGACGGAGCCCAGTCAGGTTTAACCCAGACTCAGGAACCTGCTTTGGAGGAGTGTGTTTTTGAGGTCCAGACTCCGCCCAGACCTTCACACTTGTTTGTGTGTTTTAAAGACCCGCCGTGTTCAAGCAGCACCATCAAAACAGGCTCTAATGAAGAACCAGAGTCTTTTCCCAGGACACAATAAACTCGCCCCGATCTGGAGGGACATTTAATTAAGAGATATCCTAACATAACAATATACACACGCACACAAAAACACACACACACACACACACATACACACACGCACACATACCCACACATGAACACACACACACAAACACACAAACACACACACACAGACAAACACACCAGTATAAATGTGTCTGCTCAGCGAGTTTGGGACGTCTATTGTTGGACCGACAAAGCGAGTCGAGCGCGGTGAGGTCATGAGTTTTTCGGCCAAAACTGACAACAAAGAAGATCAGAAACATCTGCAACCAGGAGAGATTTATAAACCGTGTGTGTGTGTTTACAAAAGAATGGCTTTTAATTGCATTTCATTTCTTTGTTATTTAGTTTTTATCTATCTATCTGTCCGCCTGTCTATCTGTCTGTCTGTCTGTCCGTCTGTCTGTCTGTCTGTCCGTCTGTCTGTCTGTCTGGCAGGATAAATAACTCATGACATTCCAGTAAAATATGTATAATATAAAAAAAAACTGGTCTCGCTACCATCTCCAACCCATAATTCCATCCTGTAAACCTTCCCTTTCACTCTCGCTGGTCCTCGTCTGTCAAAGATCACTCCTGTCACTCTTCTCCACCCTTTCCAACCTGCCTGCACTCTCTTCTTCTCCTCTCTTCCACACTCGCCTTTACATAACTGTCCACTCGAGTATTTAAACTCCTCCACCTTCACCTCCTCTACTCCCTCCATCCTCAGCACTCCACTGTCTCCTACATTCACACTCATGTATTGTCTTCGTCCTGCTACCACTGACCTGCTGTCTTATCTCTAGAGCAGATCTGCATCTCTCCAGGTTCTCCTCAAGCTGTTCTACTACAGATCAAAGAGTATAAAATAAATCAAGCTGTGTGTGTGTGTGTGTGTGTGTGTAGAGGGGCCGTGCTGAACTGGTGATTTTGGAGGCAGGTTGGGCTGTGTGTCTGATGTGTGATGGTGTGAAGTTCAGCTGGAGATAAGGATCTGTTGTGTTTGATGGAAGTGTGGAAGTGGGGGCTGCTGTCTTTCTCTCGAACTTCACAGCGGAACAAACAGGCTTTTCTCTCTGAACAGAAACCCAGTGCATCAGCAGAGTGCCGACGAAGAGAGGATGAAGATCTTTCATCATTCAGATGACGAGGGGTCACCAGTACAGCGTCAGCCTGTGGGCTGTTTTTGGGCAGGTGGGCTGATAATCTGATTTGAAATACTTCATTCCATTAACCAAACTCCACTCTGCTCTCTGCTCCATCACTCCGCTGATGTCAGGTGGATCCTGATGTATTAAACAGTTGGGTTTTTCAAAGGCATGAAGAAGAGGAACGATAGAGCGGATGTGAAAATGTGGATACAGGGCTTTTGATGGGACTGCTGTATGATAATTCAGACTCAATTATTGCGGTTCTCTGAATCCAACAATTAAGAGGTTTATTTTCATTTTAACACCAAAACATCATTAAATGATTTAAAAAATCTTTTGCTGATCCTTCATTAATATTTTTGTATGTATCTGTGTACATGTTTCCTGCTGGACTGTCTGATCTTGGTGGAGTCGATTAAAAGAAACAGGAACAAACAAGAGCAAGATACAAGGTTCTAGATAAAGGGGTTCCACCCACTCAGGCTGTCTGGATACTTACATAATAAATAGGCACCAAAACACATTACACAAAATACATGCATGCACACCTCGCTCTGTTAACACACACACACACACACTAAAGCTGGATCTTCTTCCCGGGTGTTTGTGCGTCAACACTGAAGACTTTCTATATAAACATATTTTCTATTTCTCTAAATTTTAGATTTTTACTTCTTATTTTATTAATCTGTTCTGTTCTATTGCTTTTATTTCTACCTCATCATCTTGCGCGGTTTATGGAAGAGTGATCCAGGGATATATTTCCCTGCCGTTTGTAACTGTTTTGTGAAGGCGTGTCGTCCGTGTGTGGACTGTAAGGACCAGGAATCTTTCACATCCAGCTCATTTATTCAGTATTTTAAAGGGCCTGTTCAAATATTGAGGCAGCGGTGTTCTAGTGCTGAGGGCGTCGCCCCGGATCGGAAGATTGTGGGTTCAATTCCCACATCGGTAGGTTGCCCTGAGGTACCCTTGAGCAAGATACCATCCCCATCACTGCTCCCCGGGCGCTTTCAGTAGCTGCCCCCTGCTGCACATGTGTGTGGGTGAAACACAGAGGCTGAATTTCGCTGTGTAGCGAAATCCTAACACTAACCCCAAGAACAGTCACTTCCTTTCATACTAGCTGGTTTCTCTCAACATTTTAAAGCTGCTCTATAGATATTAATGTTGTCCTCAGGTTCTCGCCGGACGAGCTCCACCTCGAACCTCTGAGGGAGCCAGGTGTGGTAGAAGTCTTGAGTGCCGTGTTCTCGCCGCATTTTTGAGGACAAGTACACCACGGCACCAGCCTTGGACAAGTGGACCAGCGTGTCCAGGAGAAGGGGGAAGGTCTCGGGCATGTAGACGATATCTGTCCCCAGTATGAAGTCCCAGTTGGAGGGGAAGTTCTCCTGGTCCTGTCCCCAGGACAGAGGGGCCACGATTGGTGCTCCTGAGGGCCAACCAGTTGGGGGGGTGTTGGCTTCAATATTTCGAGCTGCTTGTGGAACAGCCAGAGGAAGGTCTGTCACGGTCACATGAGCACCTGCAGGACAAAGACAAGCGTCATTAATCCTGAGGACGTGTGAGACATGCAATGGGAACACTGGAAGCAATGGGAAAAGTTGGATGACTGAAATAATATTCCTACTACTTCCTGAAAATAAAAAGTTTATTTATTTATTTTTGTCTGACTCCGTCCTTGTGGGTAGAAAATGGAAGTTGGTTATAAAATTAATACAAAACAAAAACTGAGTTGATAAAACTCGCCTAATTTAGCAGCCAGGATGCTGAGAAACCCAGTCCCGGCTCCCAACTCAATCACACGCTTTCCCTTTAGATCCAGAGAAATCTGCTCAAAGAAGTGACACAAGTGGACGGCCTGAAGACAAAGAGACACAATCATGTTCACCTGTGTTGTACCTGCATACAGATCACAGGAACAGACAGAAGAGTGGAGAAACACCCATCATGGAGATAATGAATCAAAACATCTTCATAAAATAACACCCTACCTACCCAGAGAGACAGAGAGAGAGACAGACAGACAGAGAGAGTGAGACAGAGAGAGAGAGTGAGACAGAGAGAGACAGAGAGAAAGAGAGAGAGTTAAAGCGCGAGAGAAAGAGAGGACAGTTATAGTGAGTGATGGGGGGGAGGGAGGACCACCCTACACACCCAGAGAGACAGAAAGAGACAGAGAGAGAGACAGACAGAGAGAGAGTGAGACAGAGACAGAGAGAGACAGAGAGAGACAGAGAGAGAGAGAGAGAGAGAGTTAAAGCGCGAGAGAGAAAGAGGACAGTTCTACTGAGTGATGGGGGAGAGGGAGGACCGCCCTACACACCCAGAGAGAGAGAGGACAGTTCTACTGAGTGATGGGGGAGAGGGAGGACCCTGCACCCAGAGAGAGAGAGGACCACTGAGTGATGGGGGGAGAGGGGACCACCCTACACACCCAGAGAGAAGAGGGACAGTTCTGCACTGAGTGATGGGGGGAGAGGGAGGGACCACCCTACACCCAGAGAGAGAGAGAGGACAGTTCTGCTTTAGGTGATGGGGAGGAGAACCACCTACACACACCCAGAGAGAGAGGACAGTTCTGCACTGAGTGATGGGGGGAGGAGGACAGCCCTACACCAGAGACACCTTTGTGATGGAGCTGGTGTTGAGGACCACGTGAGTTGTGTTGATGTGAACACCAGAAACTTGTGCTCTGGACCAACTCCTGGTGAGAGTGATAATGATGGAGTGTGGTCCCGGCGTGATCTCCTGGGAGTCAACAACCATCTCAGATCCCATGATTCAGGAACCGGTTGTTGGTTCTGCTGATCCGTCAGCTCTTGTATCTCCTCTCTGTAAAGCTGCACCAAATCTGCACAGCTGATCAGACCCACCACGGTTTGTATGTCAAGCAAATTTGATGATGTCGTTTGGGCTGTGGCAGTGCGTGGGTCATCAGTGAACATGATGGGCTGAGCACACAGCCCTGAGGGGCTCCTGTGCTCAGTGTGATGGTATTGGAGGTGCTGCTACTGATCCTGACTGACTGGGGTATGCCAGTCAGGAAGTCCAGGATCCAGTGACTGAGGTGTTCAGGCCCAGCAGCCTCAGCTTCTCACTCAGGTGCTGGGGATGATGGTGTTGAATGCTGAACTGTGGTCGATGAACAGCATTCTAGCGTAACTATGCCTTTCTGTCCAGATGAGAAAGGGCCAGATGGAGGGTGGTGATTATCGATCGTTTGAAGCGGTTGGGCGTCGCCAAGCTGCAGGGGTCCTGGTGAGGAGGGGATCTGGGACTTGGTGGCCTCGCGGTAGCTTCTCGAAGCACTTCATGATGATGGGTGTGAGTCGGCGGGGCGATGGTCGTTGAGGCCCAGGAGATAGATGGTTTCTTGAGCTGGAATGATGCTGGTGGTCTTAAAGCGCAGGAACAACAGTGGTGCTCAGAGGTGTTGAAGATATCGGTGAGAACAGCACCGGCTGTTCTGCATCCTCTGAGCACTCGACCTTGAATATTGTCTGGACCGGCGGCTTTCGTGGTTGACTCTGAAGAGATCTTCTCACCTCGGCTGGTCAGGCGGAGGAATCTGGTCGTTCGGAGGAGGGTGGTCTTCCTCATTCGTGTCGATTCGCTGCGTAAACGATGCGTAGAAGTGGTTCCAAGCGCATCTGGGAGAGGGTCACCCGTCACAGGTAGGTGGAGATGTCCTGCTGAATGATGAAGGCCTGGATACCCCCTGCCCACGCGCTAAATGTATCACGGTGTTCGCCAGAGAGTAGCCTGGATTCTCTCTCGTGAGCTCGCCCGCGCTCTGATGGCCCGAGACAGGTTTGCCTAAACTTTTCTTAGAGTGACCTCGTCCTGACTTGAAAAGCCTTGTCCCGGGTTACTCGGAGTCTGTGCAGCTCCAGCAGTCATCCATAACTTTTGGTTTAAAGATCGTGTTATGATGAACTTGGAGACAGTAACATCCTCAATGCCCCCCCTTTGGTGTAGTGATCACTGAAGCTGTACTCCTCATAGTTGATGGAGTACAGCCAGAGTTCTGGCCTCCCAAAACATGTCCCAGTCTGTGCGTTCAGCAGTCCTGAAGAGCAAGGAGATGGCTCCTGTAGGCCAGGTCTTTCACCCTTCCAGGAGTGGGGTCTCACTGGCGCCCTGGCCGGCGATGGAATGCAACGCGCTGGGATCAACAGCACAGAGATGTGGTCTGAGTGTCCGAGGTAGAGAGGCGGGGCGTCCCATGCAACCGCGCCAGCCAGGACGTATAAGCACAGTCAGCGTGTTTTCCCCCTCGTCGCCGAGATTCATGTTGATGGAATTTAGGGAGGAGCGGCCTGGGAATTTGCATGGTTTAATCTCACGGCAACAATGATAATCCATCTGGTGGTAGTTTTGGGAGTCCGCTGATAATTCCATAAAGTTCAGCCAACCGCGCTTCTGTGCTGATGGCGGCTGTTAGCGCTAGCGCTGGAGTGGAATGTGAACCATGCGTAATAAACGCTGTGCAGAGAACTCCTGGGCAAATAAACGGTCTGCACCTGTGTTATCACCTCCAGTGGCTGAGCAGTGTACTGGGAACTGTGGCATTTGTACCATTGTGTGTTTACGTAAACACAGCCCCCTCCATGGTCTTTCGGACAGGCGGAGTTTCTGTCGGGCGAAAGCAGCGAGTCCGGTGGCTAGATGGCGGTGTCGGGCAGCTGTCGCTGAGCCACTTGTCTCCGTAAAAACAAAAAACACAGCGGTCTCTGTACTGCGCTGGAGTGTTCAGCTGGAGTGCGTATACAGTCCGGTTATTATCCAGGGTAGGACATCGGCGGGAGGGCGGGCGGGATAGCGGTGCAGCTAACGTATGAGCTGAGCCCGGACCCCGGCCACGCTTACCGTTTCTGTTTCCCTCTCACGCTTCCCTGCTCCTCTCTGTGGCCTGGGTTCAGCCCAGGGGCGATCTGGGGACTGAAGGCCTGGTCTTTATAACTTGCGCCGAGCTCCGTGGCGTTGTTGAGTCGCTGGAAGATCTGACTGATTCCTGAGCTCCAGCAGTGTTTTGGCGTTAGAAGTTTGAGGCATTCACCCAGCTGTGGCAGCTCATGTGCAGAATCTTATGGTGAAAAGTAGTGGATGAAAGACTTTTTACAGACTTTGCACCAAGTTTGGACCCGGGCTTTCGTGTTACGCCGCCATCTTAGGTTTGCCTAAAATGGGAGAGGAGGAGGGAGAGGGGAGAGGAAGGATACCACACCCAGAGAGAGAGGACAGTTCTGCAGGTGATGGGGGAGAGGGGACCACCCAGAGAGAGAGAGGACAGTTCTACTGGTGATGGGGAGAGGAGGACAGCTACACCCAGAAGAAGGACGATTCTGCTGAGTGATGGGAGAGGGAGGAACCGCCCCTACCACACCAAAGAGAGAGAGGAGAGGACAGTTCTACTGGTGGGGAGAGGGGAGGACCGCCCTACACCCAGAGAGAGAGAGGACAGTTCTGCTGGTGATGGGGAGAGGAGGACTCACCCCTACACATAGAGAGAGAGACAGATTCCCTACTGAGTGATGGGGGAAGGGAGGACCCTACACCAGAGAGAGGACAGTTCTACTGGTGATGGGGGGAGAGGGAGGACACAGCCTACACCAGAGAGGACAGATCTACTGGTGATGAGTGCAGAGGAGGACCACCCTACACACCCGAGAGAGGACAGTTCTGCTGAGTGATGGGAAGGAGGACCACCCTACACACCAGAGAGAGAAATAGTTCTACTGGTGATGGGGAGAGGGAGGACCACCTACACACCCAGAGAGGAAGAAGGGACAGTTCTGCTGCTGAGTGATGGGGGGAGAGGGAGGACGCCTACACACCCAGAGAGAGAGAAAGTTGATTCTACTGAGTGATGGGGAGAGGGAGGACAGCCCCTACACACCCCCAGAGAGAGAGGATGAGTTCTACTGAGTGATGGTGGAGAGGGAGGACATACACCAGAGAGAGAGAAGAGGAGGACAGTTCTACTGGGTGATGGGGAGAGGAGGACCACCTACACCCAGAGACCAGTTCTATTGGTGATGGGGAGAGGGAGGACTGCCTATGCACCCAAGAGAAGAGGACAAGTTCTACTGAGTGATGGTGGAGAGGAGGACCACCCTACACACCAGAGAGAGGACAGTTTCACTGGTGATGTGTGGTGAGAGGAGGACAGCCCCTACACACAGAGAGAGGACAGTTCTGGTGACTGGGGAGGGAGGACCGCCCTACACGCAGAGAGAGGACAGTTCTACTGAGTGATGAGGAGGAAGGGGACACTTCCCTACACACCCAGAGAGAGAGAGAGGACGGATTCTACTGAGTGGTGGGGAGAGGGGAGGACCACCTACACACCCAGAGAGAGAGAGAGGACAGTTCTACTGAGTGATGGGGAAGAGGAGGACCACCTACACACCCAGAGGATGATTCTACTGGTGATAGGAGGGACACCCTACTTGCAGAGAGAGAGAGGGACAGTTCTACTGGTGATGGGAGGAGGACCACCCTACCCAAGAGAGAGAGGACAGTTCTACACTGGTGATGGGGAGAGGAGGACTACCCTACACACCCAGAGAGAGAGAGAGAGGACAGTTCTACTACAGGTGATGATGGGGGAGAGGAGGACCACCTGCACCCAGAGAGAGGAATAGTTCTACTGAGTGATGGGGGAGAGGGAGGACCACCCTACACACCCAGAGAGATAGAGGACAGTTCTACTGAGTGATGGGGGAGAGGGCACTACACTCAGAGAGGACAGTTCTACTGAGTGATGGGGGAGAGGGAGGACACCCTACACACCAGAGAGAGAGAGGACAGATCTACTGAGTGATGGGGGAGAGGGAGGGCCGCCCTACACACCCAGAGAGAGGACAGTTCTACTGAGTGATGGGGAGAGGGAGGACCACCCTATACACTTAGAGAGAGAGGGGACAGTTCTACTGAGTATTAGAGGAAGAGGACCACCCTGCAGAGAGAGAGAGGACAGCAGTTCTACTGGTGATGGGGAGAGGAGGACCGCCCTGCACCCCAGAGAGAGGACAGTTCTGCAGGTGATGGGGAGAGGATACTTTGCACGCAGAGAGAGAGAGGGACAGTTCTGCTGGTGATGGGGAAGGGAGGATAGCCCTGCACCCCAGAGAGAGAGGACAGTTCTGCTGGTGATAGTGGAAGAGGACCGCCCTACACACCCAGAGAGAGGTGGAGACAGTTCTAGGTGATAGAGAAGGGACACCCTACACCCAGAGAGAGAGAGTGCAGTTCTGCTAGTGATGGGGAGAGGAGGACCGCCTACACCCCCAGAGAGAGAGAGGACAGTTCTACTGAGTGATGGGGGAGAGGGAGGACCACCCTACACACCCAGAGAGAGAGAGAGGACATATCATTAAGGTGTGGGGCAAAGTTAAGTCCTGTCTACAACTTTACAGTCAAAATCTTGTCTTACTAGATCCTTTGCATGTGAGGATCCACAGCCAGCTGTTATTTTAGTGGTAGTTTGTCCCAGTGAGACTCCACATGGGAGTCCTGTTTCTCTCTCAGTGTTTATCTCCATTTGATCTGGTTTTCCTGGAGACCCACCACTTGCACTCTACTCACTCTTGGGGCTCCAGACCTGTAAAGAAGCTGCTCTGTGACAACCTCCTGTAAAACATCCTGTACTGAGAACACAATAAACTGAACTGGATTTTTAGCGGTAGAGACACTGGAGTGTGAGTGGACCCTGCTCAATATTTAATCAGTGTCTCCTTTCCTGCGCGTTTGTGGTTCCCTGTTTTAAAAACTTTACATTTCAGATGAACTGTTGTTCAGACTGATCTGGGATAAGGTTATCATGTTTAGAACTGATTCTGATCATTCCATAAAACTTTGCTGTGTAAAAGTCTGGAATTCAGTTGATGTTTGTAGAACCTGAATCCCTGCATGTCCTAAAGCCACACCTGGGTCTGATCCATGAGCTGGAGAAGACATTTGGATGACTATTGACGTCTAGGGTTAATCATTTTAGTCTTGTAGCTCCAGTTTAAACTAAAGAAGAAACACTTGGATCTGAACATGTCATTTTGTCGACAAGTTTTTTTGCTGAAAAAGAGGCCGCTTGAATCAAATACATTTAAAGAAAACAATGGCAATCAAAATATTGGTTAAAAAAAAATCCCAATCCCCAAGTTGATCATTAATATAAAGTTTAGAACATCCTCATGGACAGAACTGCTTTCTGTACTAGTTTAAGAATCTCTTTGTAGTCTGGAAGAAACACCGAAGCAGCCTGATGTAGTTTAATGTCCTGCGCGTGCTGCTGCTGTTTAAGGTGGAAGGATCAGTGGCGTCAGGTGTGAATCAGGCGGACAGGTGTTTCTCCAGACCTGCACTTCTTAGAGAGATTATAAGAAGGTTAAGGTGAGAATATTAGACCTTCTGCTCTGGACTTACAGCGTCCCAAACAGAAGCAGCGACACCCAGACTGGAACTAAAACATAATTTGGCCTCCTGCCCAAAAGGTGAACCTGCACTCCTTACGAAAACCTCTTCAAACGGTGATCTTCAGCAGGAAACACATCCTCTGCCTCTTCCCCATTTTCCTGTGTAGTAGTATAATAATAATAATAATAATAATGTACAATTATAATATGTGGCTAATAATAGTGAATAATAATAAAAACAACAGTTCTATGTTAATAATAATTCAGTACCGGGGGAGAAGAAGGTTCTGATTGTTTATTAATCCAGAACAGAGCCGCTCGTGCTGCTCTCACGTGCTCTCCTGTGTAGCGGAACTGTCTACGCTAAAAGTCTTACAAACATAAAAGAAAAAAAGAATACAACAACAAATAATAATAATAATAATTATTATTATTATTATTTATATTATTATTATTGACAATAATAATAATAATAGTTATCATTATTATGTTATTAATAATAATAAATACGCATACTTGTTATACTATATTATTATTATTATTATTATTATTATTTTACGTTGTTTTTAAACTTTGTTTTGAATATCTCTTAATTTTTAAAAGCAGTACAAACTGTTACTTCACTGTCCTCGTGTCCTTGTCTCTGTGAGGGCTTTTATTTTGACAGGTGACCAGCCTTGTGTTGTCTCAGCGCTTCTGTCTGCGCCTGTTTTATTCATTTTTATTTTATTTTTATATTTGTCCTTCTTGTTTATTCTCTTTATTTAACACTGGGATCCACTGTGAGTGTCTGATATTTTATAACTGAAATAAAAACCTCAGGGTCATCGTTTAATATTAAAATGTGAATTTCCGCCCATTTCTACACGATTTCCCTGGAAGAATAAAGGAGATCCAACATGTTTAATAAAGAGTAAATCTGCGCTAAATATAGACTCTATTATAACAGGATCGTATTATTGATAAATTATAACATAAGAAAAAACCCTTCTGGATGAATAAAACTCACATAAAAGAAAAACAATTAATTACTCACCTTTTTCTTCGTTTTATACAAATTCTTACTCCTTTTTGTCTCGCACTTTTATTTTGGCGATCTCTTCTGTACCAGTTATTCAAGCTATTCTAAACATAATAATAATATTATAAAATATTATTACAAATATTATAAAATAATATTATAATAATTAAATTAATTAAAATTTTAAATTATAAAATATTATTATAATATTATAAAATAATATTGTGTTCAACAAAAAGTGTATAATATAATGGTATTGCATATTTTATATTAATAGTCTTATGTAAGCTAGTTATTATATGAATTATTACACACTTAAGATTTCAGCTTTTATGTTATTTGTCAGATTTTTAAAAATTGTTTTGTAACATCATGGATGATATTTTGTTAAAATAATTAAATCAAATGTTCCACATTTTTATCCATCAATGCAGAATTCGGCACTGAAAAAGGAAAGATGATTCTGCAGCAGTTTAAATACTTCTCTTTTCTTCATTTGAAAAATGTTCCCCAAATTCAAGCTGAGGTGAGCTGAGGTTACCGTCCAGCAGGGGGCGCTCCTCCCCTTCCTGCCGCTCTCGGCTCGGTGGAGTTCAGTGGAGAAGCAGCAGAGCTGCAGGTAGGAGCTCTTCAACTCCCCGTTTTACTGAAACCAGAGCCTGTTGGTTTGGGTTTGCAGGTGATCATGAAGGCTGCACGTGTCCCGGTGGCTCAGGGATTGTAGTTATGTGTAAAAAAGGTGGAACAACTGCAATAAAATGAAAGAAAGCAGTGTTTTCTGTCGTAGTCCTGGAGAATTCTCCGTTCCACCTTAAACTGCAGCAGCTCCACACGGACCTGCCGCTCCGTTTAAGGTGGAACGGAGAATTCCGCAAGAAGGCAAATAGAAACTTTATTGATACAGTTACTGTTTCCATGGAAACATTGTTGCTGTAACTTGAAAAATGAAAATGATCATTTGAAAGTGATTTGAGCTTCAAATAATCCTTTAATGATCAAATGATTCATTTCTGGATCAAAAAGAATCATTTCAGTTTTACAATCAAAAATGAAGCTCAGAATTAGAGTCCAGAAAGATGCTGATCCGCTTTCAACACCTTTTAGATTGACAGTAGAGCATCCAGAGGAAGAGCCCTTCAGCCGCCTGTTCGTGTTTATTCTGAAAGACTTTATTCAAATATTCCTCCTTTTATCTTCTGCAGTGAAATAGGGCCGATTATCGAATCAGATATTCGTGTTAAATCAGCGAGCAGGCCTGGATGTGAAGAGCTGTAATACACACGGGCTGTTGGGGGTCTTTTAAAATAGGTTTTTAAAAAAAACACCTCAAAAGAGAAATGTAGAATAAGAGTTGTATCAACATCTTATTCTTCTGACTGTTGTGACCGTATCAAAATGTTCTTTACTGCTTTTCACACTGGTTATTTCTTTTGCCTTTTCTTTCTCTTCTCCAGAAATGCAGGATGTCTTCTCCTGCTCCCGGTGTCCACTGTCCTACAGAGCTCAGCTTCGCCTCCGTGAACCCGTCTCCCCCAGAAGAGTGTCCAGAATCAGGAGAAATCCACCACCAGAACGCAGAGTCCCGAAGTTCCAGTCCTCTGCAGACGTCCTCTGGGTTTAACAAGGAGATCCAGTTACTACAGAACCTTTGTGCTGGAGAGGAGCCGGACCGCGGCTCCGAGTGTGGGATGGGTTTTACGCTCCAGAGGGAACTGGAGCTGCACCACCTCCACACAAAACCACACCTCTGTTCCTTCTGTGGGAAGAACTTCAGACGAAGAGGCAACCTGGAGACCCACCGGCGCATTCACACCGGAGAGAAGCCGTACAAGTGCTCAGAGTGCGGCAAGAGCTTTAATCAGCAGGGGAACCTCCAGCTGCACCAGCGGGTTCACACCGGAGAGAAGCCGTTCTGCTGCTCAGAGTGCGGCAAGAGCTTCAACCAACAGAGTCACCTCCATCTGCACCGACGCATCCACACCGGAGAGAAGCCGTATCGCTGCCCAGAGTGTGGAAAGAGCTTCAGTAATGGAGGTGCCCTCAAAAAACACCAGAACGTTCACACGGTAGAGAAGCCGCACCGCTGCTCCGAGTGCGGAAAGAGCTTCAAACGGCAAAGCGAGCTGAATCTGCATCGGCACATCCACACCGGCGAGAAGCCATACAGCTGTTCCTTCTGTGGAAAGAGCTTCAGGCAGGGAGGGACCCTGAAGAAGCACCAGCGCGTTCACACCGGGGAGCGGCCATATCACTGCTCCGAGTGCAGCAAGAGCTTCAGCCAAAACATTCATCTGCAAGCGCACAAGCGTATCCACACCGGAGAGAAGCCGTACTTCTGCTCGGACTGCGGCAAGAGCTTCAATCAGCACAGCAACTTCCACCTGCACCAGCGGGTTCACACCGGAGAGAAGCCCTACTTCTGCTCAGACTGCGGCAAGAGCTTCAGGCTCTCCAATGCTTTAAAAATGCATAAGTGCACCAGGAGGGATGACTTCGCTGATGTGTGATGATCCAGGGTCTCTGGTCTTCTGGGGTATACTGGGACAGTTGGTCCCTGTTCGGCTGCAGGAGCACCCTCTGCTCTTCTTGGAAAGATGGATGCTGCAACGCGGGAGTGGCTGCTTGTCATTGTGAACAAAGAGAACCACAACCAAACACATCCTCTCTGTTTAACCCACACACACCGTCCAGCAGGAGGCAGCTATACCCAGCACGTGGGGAGCAGTGATGGGGACGGTACCTTGATTAAGAGAACCTCAGAGGAACCTACTGAACAGTACCTTCTGATTGTGGGGTCTCTAAACACTAAACCACCACTGCGGTGCGGATTTAACTGCATTCAGAACTTCATTTCAGCTCATCCATCACTCCAGAGACTCCACAGCCCAACACTGGGGTGCGCTACACCCCTCTGACCCACCAGCACGCTGACCTCTGAAATTATGATGTATTTGAACACCTGAGTCACCGTAAATCAGCAGAAATCCCTCAGTAGAAGGACTGTCCAGAACATTACATCAGGAGTTTAATTTCTGGCCCCATCTACCCGCAACCCGGAGCCCAGGACAGCCTGTTGTCTCTCTCAGGGTGGGTTTGATGGTCCTCTCTCTCCCAAATCACTCAGCACAGCGCTAACCAGTGCTGAGAATTGAGAACCAGAATATTCCTCTTAAGAGTGGCTCTGTTCTTCTTTCTTCATCTTTTTCTTTCGGCTGCTCCCGTTTAGGGGTCGCCACGCCGGACAAACTGTCTCCATTTCTTCCAGTCTTCTGCATCTTCCTGCTTCAAACTGTCCCCCTGCATGTCCTCTCTCACCACGTCAATAATCCTCCTCTTTGGTCTTCTTCTTCTCCTCTTTCCTGGCAGCTCCATCTTCAACATCCTCCTCCCGATATACTCCTCGTCTCTTCTCTGGACACGTCCAAACCAACTCAACCTTGCTTCTCTAACTTTGTCTCCAAGACGTCTAACCTGAGCTGTCCCTCTAATTTCTAATCCTGTCCATCCTCGTCACACCCAACGAACATCTCAGCATCTTTAACTCTGACACCTCCAGCTCCGCCTCCTGCCTTTTCATCAGCGCCACCGTCTCCAACCTGTGCAACATAGCTGGTCTCACTACTGTCCTGTAAACCTTCCCTTTTGCTCTTGCTGGTACCCGTATGTCACAAATCACTCCAACCACTCTTCTCCACCCATTCCAACCTGCCTGCACTCTCTTCTTCTCCTCTCTTCCACACTCGCCGTTACACTGAACTGTTGATCCAGAGTATTTAAACTCCTCTACCTTCACCTCCTCTACTCCCTCCGTCCTCACCACTCCACTGTCCTCGCTTTCATTCACACTCATGGATTCTGTCTTTGAGTTGAAGCTCTGTTCTAAACTTTTCTAATGAATACAATCATCAATACTGTAAGAAAAGTCTCTCTCTCTCTCTCTCTCTCTCTCTCTCTCTCTCTCTCTCTCTCGCTCTCGCTCTCTCTTTTTAGAGTTTATTAAGGACATGTTGCTCTGAATGATGTTCTGAAGGCCAAATTAGGTGCATATGCATAAGCTTGTTTTCCTCAAGATACTGTGGAGTGATCCACCATCTGGACTCCACTGATGCTGAACAGCTGCATCTTATTCCAAAGAGGGTTGCTCTGCGAGGTGTTCCTGGAAACTGGGTGAACTTGCTGGAGGAGTTAGCGTGTATGTGGATAAACTCTATCCAAGGGTGAGGCTCTGATATATCTCCATGTTCATCTGTGAATATCTAACCTTCACCCACCCCTGTAAAGATATCGTCTTACACCGTGTTATGGAGCTGTGGGGCTTTAGGGCACCGGTTTAAAACTTTAACTCTTACAAGGCTACTAACAGTCTTGCACCATCTTACCTGACTGCTCTAATCAAACTCCGTGTCTCTTCTCGTCCCCTCAGACCATCAAGCACTGCTCGTCTTGAACCCCCACCGCTGAAAAACAGGAAGACACACATCAAGAATCTTCTCAGTTCTGGCTCTTCAGTGGTGGAACAAACTCCCCCTGATGGTCAGAACTGCTGAGTCCCTCGCTGTCTTCAAACGTCGATTAAAGACCCTCCTGCTCATGGAGTTTCTCAGAGAATAACTCTCCCAGACCATCTACTCTCCCACCCCTGCTCCTTCTTTCCTTAAACCGCTACTCTCCTTCCTGTCAAAAAAAAAAAATAATAATTTTGTAGTGTGTATGTACTTATCACAAGGGCTCTTAGTTGGTTGCTTAGGTGGAACTAGCTAATCAGCAGTTACTGATCTGTGCTGGTTACCAAGGTGATGATCTAATGTGGAAATAAAGCACTGCTGTAAGTCGCTCTGGAGAAGAGCGTCTGCTAAATGCTGTAAATGTAAAAGTGTGTGCTCTACCTGCCCGCTCCACATTTCAGCTCCATAGTGAGAAATTCTTACTGGATCACTGAAAAACTCCAGCTGGTTCTGAACACTGCAGCCAAAGAACCAACACACAGGAAACACAGAGAACATAGCACCTTGTTCTAGCTTCATCCCACTGGTTGCCTGTCTCATGTAGAAGAGATTTTGAATCTGGCTCCTGGTTTTAAAGCTCTTAATCAGATAAAAAGTTTTATCAGAACATTCAGTTCATACAGTGTTCTTCACTTTTTAATGGATAGTTTCATAAAAGTTTGCCACATCAGTTGTTGCATCTCTTTTCTTATTAGTTTCTTCGCGCCTGCTGTTTAACCCAGTTTTAATGTTGAGAATTGGAAGAAGTGTCCTGTTTGTATTTAACACATTTACGGCACTGAGCAAACGCTCTGATCCAGAGAGACGTCCATGTCCTGATTACAGGGACAGTCCCCCTTGGAGACACTCAGGGTTCAGGGTCTCAGGGACCCAGTGGTGGTAGTGCTGGAGGTGGGATTGAACCTGGGACCTCTTGAGCAATAGGCCATAGGCAAGTACCACCACTAGAGCACCAGCACCCTAAACGGCAACAAGATGTTTCAAATGAAGCAAGGTCTGCCAAAACCCGGGATTGAACCAGGGACCTTTAGATCTTCAGTCTAACGCGCTCCCAACTGAGCTGTTTTGGCCGTCACAGAACACGTTGCTCATCTACAGTGCCTGTAAAGGGTGAGAGACCAAATAAACTTGGAGGAGGAGAAAATAAAAAGTGAAGGAATAGTAAGTGAGCTCCAAAAGTAAAGCTCTGTGTTTACCCAAAATTGTTCTGATCTGATATGAAAATGAAAAACAGAAATAAAGGCCTTCAGACCAGAGATGTGAAAACTCAGAACACATAATCATGGATTTGGCAGAAGTTTAACAGCAGATGCTCTTCCTGATGGTTTTTCTTCATTTATGCAGGTTTGGAATTCGACACCAAGAAGCGCACTGAGACCCACAGTCCAGTCTCTTCTGTTGTCCAAACACTTCTGTAGAGTTTCAGGTTCGAGTACCAACTTCGCATTTAATGAACTGCTCTGAATAGAATTATTCATTAAAGCAGTGTTGGATTGGCTCCCATCATTCATAAATCCAGTATTCACCCTCACGGAGTGTGTGTGAGAGAGAGAGAGACAGGAAGACAGACAGACAGAGAGAGAGAGAGAGTCCTGAATGTCAGAGCCAGAGCGGTGTAGTGGCTTTGTGTCCATCAGTCTCTCCTGGACTGGACCAGCGACACCATGTTCTGAGAAAACAACCTGCACGTTTCAACATTAGTTCTTCCCAGAACCTGAGCCACACCGTCCTTCTTAGCTGAAATCTCCAGTAAACCTATAAACACCGTGTTCTCCTTTACAGGAATCCTCACTAACCTCGTCTGAGTTACTCACACCTCCCTTATTCTTAGTAGGATTTATTTTTGATGATCTTGACCTGCATATTATTTTCTTGTAGATCTACATAATTAGCTGTGCAGTATTGCCTCATCAGCACGTTGTTCTGTTTGTATTTCCTGACTTGATGCAAAACTGCATTTCATTGCACTTGTGTAATTATATGTGAACGGAGAAAATAAAAAGAGAAACACTGTTACGGATATTCTTTAATATTTTTACGGCAGACATCACACACAGTCCCGATTCAGAATTTGGGCACAAACTGAAGATAATAAATACAATTTAATCCGTAACCCTTTCACAAACAGGTCCGACTGAAAGGTCCTGCTCACAGAAACATTAGTCCTTACGAGTATTCAACATCTCGCTCCAAAACTGTAACACACCCTGAGGGAAAAGACATTCATAGAAATGAAAGCACCGTTTTTTTGAGCACCAATAAATACTTGTCAGGTTGCAGACGAGGTTTCAGGCATAAAAGTCTCGACTTTAAGAATAAACATAAAGATCACACCAACCAGGCTCTTCACACACAATCACAGCGGTGGGCTAGTGTTCAGGAATCCCAGGATCAGAAGGTCATGGGTTCAAATCCCAGACAGTAGGTTGTCCTGAGGTTCCCTTGATCAAGGTACTGTTGCTGGATATAGAGGAGGAGAGGAGAGAGGGTGGTGGTCTAGCGGTAGGGTGCTTGCCTATGGACCAATGGCTCAATAGGTCCCAGGTTCGAATGGCACTACCACCACTGGGTCCCTGAGACCCTGAACCCTGAGTGTCTCCAGGGGGGACTGTCCCTGTAATCAGGACATGGAGACACTCTGGAGAAGAGCGTCTGCTCAGTGGCGTAAAGGTAAACAATATGTCTGCGCCTGCTGGACGGTGTGTGTGTTTCACTGTGCTCACCATCACACACACTTTCACTGTAAAGACCATCTTTCTCAGGAAGCTCTCTAGGAACCGACTCATGAGAAATTGTGGTTCTCAAACCCTGCGTTCTGATCTCACAAAGCAGGTTTTACAAAGCGCAGCTCTTCGTGACTTTCAGTGACACTAAACTGATCTTGTGAAAACATCACGTTATTTCACACCCAGTCCTCAAAGCCCCGGGACGGTTCAGATTCTGCAGTCCAGGCACAAACGTGCAGAAACAAAGTCAATTCAAAACCCCCAAACCTCAATTCAAAAAATTCTAATTTTGTATATAAAAATCTTTTTTCTTTCTAATTAGAGGCTGATATTCATCAACATGTCCCTCTTCTTGAATTTACCGTTTTTGTGACGCCACATAAAAACACACATTTAAAGACCATAAATCTCGTTCAAGCGTTGATCCATTCAGAGAGAACCAGCAAACAGAAAAAAAGGGCTGCTTTAGGGATGAGTCGCTACAGAGGGCAGCCAGTCAGAGTTGACCTCATTTGCATACATCATTCTAAAACGCGCAGTAACAGAAACAGCCTTTTTATGTGTAAAGCTGAATTATAGCTCCTTTAAAACAACAAAATGGGAAAAATGTTGGATACAGTTCTCTACATGCACACTGTCACCGTCCCATCATCTGTCCGAGAAAAGTGATAATGGCACCGAGAGTCCGAGCTCCGGAGGTGTGGCTGTGTTTCTCTGCATCAGACCCCAGAGCGCCCCCTACAGCTCTGCAGCTTCAGGTACAACTCGCCCATTAGCATTGGACTTTCCACTTGGGACCCAGTGGGACTTCACTGTCCCTTTAGGAATGTTCATTTTCGGGGGGGGGGGCTCAGTTCTGCCTGATCGCCCCCCCCCCGTCTGCTCCACCAGGAGCTCAGATTTATCTCAGTCTTTCTTCTTGTCTTCTGACTCCAGGTCAGCGCTCAATGAACTGAAGATTGATCTCACTCTCAGGAACCAGTAAAGTTCTAGTCATGGGCTTGACCTTCGTCCCCTTCGGATCGGGCTTCACTTCAAAGTGGATTAAAATCTGGAGAGAAAAAAAATCAAACAAAGATCAGTTTAAAATTTAGAGCAGCATTGTGCTCTCGCTATCTGTCCATGGTTTCGTGTCTGAATGCAATCAAATCTTCACAGCAATGTTCCATCCTCAGTACCTGATGTCCCAAATTCTCTAATCGTCACGGCATTTTTTGGGATTGCTTGGGCAATTTTGGGATTTTTTTTGGATTTTTTGGATTTTGTGCTTATTTGGGCTTCCGTGTTCCTGTGACTTCCTGGGTTCCTGTGGTTCTTTGTTTATGTCTAATAAAAGTGAGTATAAGATCCCTGGCTATGCGATAACATTCAGATAACCCCCCCCTACCCCCGTGACACTCAATCCTCACACCAGTGTTTCCTGTATATGAGGTCTGGCCAGTTCGTACCCGAGACAGCGCCAGATAGACCTCCAGCTCGGCGATCCGTCGGCCGATGCAGCTGCGTTTGCCCACCCCAAACGGGACGGAGGCGTACGGGTGGTTTCTCTCGGCCCGGTTCAGCCAGCGCTGGGGGATGAAGGTGTCGGGATCAGAGAACTGGGCAGGGTCCCGGGATGTGGCATAGTGGCACAGCGTGATGAGGGTCTGTGAAGGAATAAGGACAAACCTCACAGCCCAGGTCCTGAATCAGGCTAAAGTCTGTAAAACACAGTGATAAAGACGTACGTTTTTGGGTATCAGGAATCCTCCCACTTCAACGTCCCTGTCAGCGATGACTCGGGCATTGCCCGGAATAACGGGATACAGTCTGAGGAAAAAAAAAGCACAGTCAGCGTCTAAATATCCGTCCTTCATCTGCACCTCCTTCTCCATCAGCACCACACCCTCACCTGTGGATCTCCTTCACCACAGCCTTCATCAGCGGCATCGCAGCCACATCCGCCGCTGTTGGCACCCTGCGCCCTCCCAGTACCCTCAGAACCTCAGCCCTCAGGGAAGCCTGCACCTCAGGGTGGCAGGACAATTCATACAGGGACCAGGACAGCGTGCTGGAAATCTGAGAACCACAGCAGAACATAATTCATTTCTGCAGCTGAGCTCAACTTTTTTAAATGTTTATCATCTAAACATGATGCTGATCTTTTATCATTAATATGCAGTGACATTAATGATAAAGATCCCCAAGACAATAGACAGATAGATAGATAGATAGAGATAGATATTTTTATTATAAGAATTTAATTATGACACATTTCCAACAGTCACGTTGAACTTTAACAATATTTCACTGTGAATGGACCTGAAACGGTAGGAATATTTCAATATGAATTACAGAAATTCCCAGTTCCATTCACTCAAATGTACCATTCTGAAGGTTTTGGAGATAGGAGGTTTTTTTTTGATGGTGGTGATGTGGAAGGTTTAATGTAATATAATTTGTGTCATCAGAGACCATTTTAAAAAGTGTGAGAGTGTTACTGGATGTCTCTTACAGTGTCCACTCCGGCGAGGAGCAGCTCTGTCACATTACTGTACACAGACTTCAGGGGCATCCCAGCCCGGGACAGGAAGTAGGTCAGATAACGTCCCTGCACCTCCTCTCCTCGAGATATCTTCTCTGCTTCCTCTTTAAGACGCTGATCTATGTGTCCTTTCGCTGTAATGTTGGAGACAAAATTAGTCAAAAGCCGTATACACAGACAGACACACGCACAGACAGACACACGCACAGACAGACAGACACGCACAGACAGACACACGCACAGACGGTTCTGGGGGAATTATACTACTCACCAAACTGGAACATGTAGTCCCAGCACTTGCAGAAGGTGTCCCAGGGTTTAGGGAAGATGCGGTGAAGCCAGGTGGGCATCGCCATAGTGAGAAGAGTCATAACGAACATGGTGTTGATTGATTGGATGAAATGTTCTGTCTCCACAGGAATGACCGGATCTAAGCAGCCAATCCTGGACTCAAACAGCACGGAGGAGATTCCTGGAACAGAGAGACGCAAGTTGATCATGGGTGTTGGTATCCTGAACTGAAACACTGAAAGGAGGTTGTAGGTTCTGGTCTGGTTCTGTCCTCTTAAGCACCCCTGAACAAAACCCTAAAACTCAAACAGACGTTGAAGATCTTCACTTCTTGTGTCCTGTCAGCAGAATTCCTCTACAACCAAGATGCCCTGAATGGCCAGTAATTTTGATCAATATCTTTATCTGTCTGGATCAATAGTCTGAACACAGGCTGACCTTCTTACATCGGAGAGAATTCCCAAATACTGCATTTTTAAAGACTCACTGCTGACACTCTGATATTAGTAGGGATGTTAGTGTTGATCTAAGGTTGATAGCTCCTCCATGGTGTGTTCAGAGTTATCACCATGCCAACAACGCTGAGTCTGTTCTTTAAAACTAAGCAGGTCATTATTCTGTAGCTCAACCAACAGTTTGTGCTTTACTTCATCCAGTTACTGCATTGTAAGCCACAAGCCTGAGAGTTTCACTTTTTCATTCCTTTAGTTTTCAAAAAAGTGAAAGTGAAAGTGACAACCCTCATCATTGCGAGGTCACAGAACAGCAAGCGTGAACCACAACGAAATTGTGTTTAGTGTGTTTAGTTTAGTGTGGTGCTAAAGCTGACAGGGATGATGTATTTACCTTAAAGTGAATGATTTATTCAAACAACCCAGTTGTCCTCAAACTGACCAGCTTTAATTCTTATTATTTCTGTCCAGGAAGTTCTGCTCTTTGAGATACAGACACTGATTTAGTTTGAAAATTCAAGTTTTAAGCCAGAAGTATCCTCACCAGGTACACGTTCTCCTTTAAAACCAAAAATGTTCAAACACATGAGGATCAGTTCTTGGACCTACCGTGTGTGTGTGTGTGTGTAGATGAAGGGTTCACACCTGCACTAGGGGCTCACCTTCAAGGCCAAAGCGATAGAATTCTCCGGCCACATCGGTGACGACTCCGCCAGGGTGCTGCTGCTTGCGGAATCGGAGTTTGGCCACGAGGTCGGTCACCACGGCATTGAGGGTGCCCTCGTACGTCTCCACGGCTTTTGGACGCAGCATGTGCTTCCCGAGCAGACTGCGGACACTCTGCCACTCCTCTCCTTCACTGTGCCAGAACAGACAGAAACTCTCAGTATAAACACACAATCCGTCTCCTGATACCGCGGGGAGTCCGTCCTCCCCGCTGCACACGACCTTCCCATCCTGGGCCTCGTCCCTAAACACCAGGACGCCCAACTCCAACTGAAAATGCAGGCCTCATGTCAAGCTCGTATCAGATATGCAGCTGATAAGAACGGATATGACACCTGATCCGAGTCCGAGAAGTGAGGATGTGATAGTAGTGGGGTCAGGGACTGACGTTGGATCACTGACTCCAACTCCCATGTTGACAGGCCGACCTCAGGGTCCTAAGATTATACAAGCTGGTCACCTTAAAGCAAGTGAGCAGAAGAGCTGTCTGGATACTTCTGACCAATTTCGAGAGAAGGTGAGCCACACACATTATGGTGTGATATTTTTCATGATTCTGTCTGTAGGCTGATGAACCTTTAAGTGAATATATTAAATAAACGACTGGGCCGCACGAGGACAGAAACACACACGTCAGATACATCGTTTTAAACAATCTGAGCGGAGCGTGAACGGAAGGTACGTGTGCGATACGACAGCAGTACTCACGCTGTCAGGAGTCCAAAGCCGTGTCCTCTCAGCTGTCGGTAGTCCTTCCAGGACGAGAGGTCCGACCGCATGGGATGCTGTCCCTCCTGCCGCAGGACCTGCTCTATCAGCTGAGGTTCTGCCACATGAACCGTCAGGATGGGACCAAAGCTGGCTTTCCACACTGGACCATAGCGTTTCTTTCCTTCCAGCTTCAGAAAAAAGCAGGGATGTTTAATTATGGTTATGGTGCAGCTTCAGCTGGAAATACTACATTTTCCTTTTTTACCAAACAGAACAGGTTGATATGTGAACTACAGCGCTGCATAGCTCTGCATAGTGTGCTTCTGAAGATCCAGACTTTCTGGTATTTTAATGTCTCGTTTGTCTCATGTTCAGTACAGTGTCTGTTCCTGAGCACTTTGGGAAGCAGTGTGGGATCCTCTCCACAGAGAACGGAGAACAAAAGGCAGCCAGCCGTCTGCAGTAAATATAGTACTTTATTTGATACTGAATAATTTTGTAATGTGTAATTTTTATTTTCTGCACTTTATTTTTATTTAATCTTTGTTCTCTATGTCTTCCTGTCCATCTATCCATCTGAGCAACAGTAACGGATTTTTGGGTTTTGAAAGTGAAAAAGCTGAAAGTGAAAGTGACTATGCGTGTCATTGCGAGGTCACAGTGCAGCACACAGTGAACCACAATGAAACTGGACCTCTGCGTTTAACCCATGCACTCAAACACCGTGCAGCAGGGGGCAGCTATGAAAGCGCCCGGGGAGCAGTGACAGGGATGGTACCTTGCTCAATGGTACCTCAGGGCAACCTACTGGTGAGGAAATGACACCCACAATCTTCCGATCCAGGGCAACTCCCTCACCACTAGACCACCGCTGCCCCATTTTGGTTATCAATTTACACTAAACAAATAGAAATGAAACAAAGTTATTATCATTACATAATAATAATAACGTCATTTTAGTAATAGTCATTTTGCTGCAATTAATACGAACAATAAGAATCAGAAATGTTTTATTAAATGTATTATTGTTAAATGTCTGTGAGGAGATTAAAGACTTTAATGTGTTTTTTGTGTGAGATGTTCAGGCTGCAGCCGCACTGACCAGGTGTTGGGCTCAGTGATCACGTGCTCTCTCTCACCTGCAGTTCGTGAAGGCGCGCGAGGCCCCGCTTCGCGAAAAGGTCCCAGATGAAGCCGAGCGCGGAGGGTCCGGGCATCTCCGCCAGCGTCCTCGCGCTGCTCGCCTCGGCGCACCTGTCCACACACTTGTCCACACACCTGTCCAACCATCTGAGCAGTGGGGACGCGCTCTTGCCGGACACTTTCAGCGCGTGCTGCAGCATCGTTGCTCTCTGCGCGTGCTCGCCCCGCGCTCTCCTTCGTGCGCCGCGGACCTTTTAACTCTCGTCGCGCGCTCGCAAGACACGCACCGCCTTCCGCCGCCCGACCAATGGGACCGGGGACAGGAGGGCGACCACGCCCATTTTCTGCACAAAGGGCTGGCGTTATCGGGAGGGTGTGTCCAATCAGAATGCAGAAACTGGACAAACCCAGGAGAAAAGCGCACGTGGGACACTGCAAACGGGACTTCGAGGAAACGAAGGCGCGCGCACGCACGCACGCACGCACACACCTCGTAATCAGCACAGATCTCATTTACATGTATCAGTCTTAAAGGCACAGTAACATGTTTAACTCTGAGGATTAGAGATTTTATTACTGTTTGCTGCTTCAGTGTTTGTCGATGTTTTTGTAAGATGTTTCTATGGTAACTGAAGTAGAATATCAAGCATAGCATGAGTTTCAAGGGCTTTAATTGACAATTACATTAAGTTTATGCAAAGAGTCATTTTCTGGGCCGCTTGTCCTAATAAGGTGGGTGCGCTGGAGTCCATCCCAGCTCACACAGGGCAAAGGCACCTTGCTCCAGGGTACCTCAGGGCAGCCCACCGAGAAGGGGTTCCAACTCACAATCCTCCGATCCGGGACTGTCAATATTCTGAAATTCATCCTGACATGCTGTCAATCAACTTCTGGGTCAAATCCTGACCCATTCTTGCAGAATCAATGCTTGGAGTTTGTCAGAATTTGTGGGTTTTTCTTTTGGGGAATTTCCTGCCCATGGGCCCAAAATGTTGATGTTTTGTTCCCCAAGCCTTTTTTCACTCACTTCACCTCACTTTTGCCTTATGGCCCGGAGCTCCATCATACTGGAAAAGGCATCGTTCTTCACCTAACTGTTCTTGGATGATTGGGAGAAGTTGCTCTCTGAAGCTGTTCTGGTTCCATTCTTAATTCCTGGCAGTTGTTCAGCTAAACTGAGAGAGCTACTCCCTCGGCTGAGAAGCTCCACTCATGAACGTTCTCAGGATGCTTTACTGTTGACACAGGAGTGATGGTAGCGCTCACCTTTTTTTTTTTTTTTTGGCCCTCAGCAATCGGTCCCTGTACCTTCTGCAGAAGATCAGTCTGTCCCTGATGTTTTTCTTGGGAGACAATTCATGACACCAGGCCATCCTCCAAAAGTTTTCTTCTCACTGTGTGTGCAGATGCCCTCACATTTGCCTGCTGCTGTTCCTGAGCAAGTTCTGCACTGGTGGTGTCCCAATCCCTCAGCTGAATCAACTTTAGAAGCTTGCTGGACTTTCTTGGGTGTCCTGAAGCCTCTTCACAACTGAACATCTCTCCCTGAAGTTGTTGATGATCTGATAAAGGTTGACTTACAGTCTTACCAGCAGCAGTATCCTGCACTATGAAGTACTTTATGTGCAAGGCAATGATGACCACATGTGTTTCCTTGCAGGTAACCATGGTTACCAGAGGAAGAACAATGATTTCAAGCCCCGCCCTCCTTTTAAAGCATCCAGTCTGTTATTCTAACTCAGTCAGCAGGACAGAGTGATCTCCAGCCTCATCCTCTTCAATACTCTCGCCTGAGCTAACGAGAGGATCCCTGAGACGATGTCAGCAGCTCCTTCTGTGGCTGAAATTCAGCGGAACTGTTTTTTGGGATTAAGTTCATTTTCATGGCAAAGAGGGACTTTAGAAATAATTGTGAAATTTGTGAAAATGAATATTTGTGTCATCCTTAAAACGTTTGGCCACAACTGCATAAACAAAATGAGCTCTTTAACTGTAGTTCATTCAGTTGTTACATCTTTTTGCTACAGTCTGAACACTGACCTGATACTAAATATGTATTTAAAGCAATAAATGCAAGATTAAACACCTGAAAACACTTTTAAATTAAGTGGCCTAAAACATGTCAGTCCATCAGAAGCAGATCTTTGGCTCCTGAAAGCAGAAGATCGATGCATTGACATGTGAAAAGTGACTTCATCAGCTGAGAAGCGGAATGGACATGTTTATCTCTGAGATAAAAAGCTCATGGGGTCTCATGTCTGGAGGGGATTTGGTGCAGAAAGCAGGAATGACTGCAGAACGTTTGCTCAGTTGCGTAATTCACCACAGTGCTGGGAGATCCTGACCCAATTGCACTGAAGCTGAAGCCAGGAGGCCATGTGTGCAGTGAAGAAATATAAGCAGTACTGAGAAGTACTCTAATCTCTGGCCTCCAGACTTCAAACTTTTATTGATCTTTAATCGGGAGGCTAGTTTGGTGAAGTGAGATATCAGATCATTCCTCAGAACTTCACCAAACCATAACCACCATCATTACAGTTCTCAGAGCTGGAGATGAACAGAGCTGAGATTCTCCCACAGACCTACACTGTTTAAGAAGAATCAGATCACTTTACTCAAATTCCACTTAATAAACTCCTCGGAGCAGGTTTGGTTCTCATTTCTTCTCAGTGGTGATGAATGGAACCAGACATCCCAAAACTGTGCGTTTTATGTCCCCAGTGAGTGTCTCTGCGTGTCTCTGTGTGTCTCTGAGTGTCTCTGTGTGTCTCTGTGTGTCTCTGAGTGTCTCTGTGTGTCTCTGTGTGTCTCTGAGTGTCTCTGAGTGTCTCTGTGTGTCTCTGTGTGTCTCTGTGTGTCTCTGAGTGTCTCTGAGTGTCTCTGTGTTTCTCTGAGTGTCTCTGTGTGTCTCTGAGTGTCTCTGTGTGTCTCTGTGTGTCTCTGAGTGTCTCTGAGTGTCTCTGTGGGACGGTGATGATGGTAAAATAGTCCATCTGAACTAAATCTCTGTTCTTCGTGTCCCTCCACCATGAATGGGTTCAGTTTTAGTCCAGAATCTTCTCAGAACTAAAACACCGTCTCAGACACCAGACAGCGTCTCCACCAGCAGCTCATTCTGTGAGGGACGTTCAGACATCCGGTTCCGTTCACCAACACTGGGGACGGTTCTGACTTGAGGAGTTTCTCTATAATGGATCCATTCATTCACTTTAATGGAATCACTCGAATGTGCATAATCTGGTCGTGTGTGTGGAGTGTATTATACACAAATCAATCCTCTCCTTCCTTTTAAGAGGATCTGGTCCTTCTGAGTTGGTCTTTCCAGAAATAAAGATTATTTGCAGGTCAAATATGGATGCAAATGGTTGTTTGATATCATTTCCATTTTCCTGTTCACGTTAAAATACACTGAGTGAAACCAATCTGAGTTTTCTCTTTTTGAATTCTGTGAAAGTGTCTGTAAGAAATCCTGTGTGGAACAGTCCGAAGGTTCTGGGACATCTGCTAAAATCATCTCTTATTTTAAGTGAGCCCTACTCTTCTACAGGGAACACACACATTGTATACAGAGCAGCCTTTAATTTACCATAAAACTGTGGTCTGTGTAAAAGTAATGGTATAGTTGTTGTGCAAAACAAACAGATTAGTGTGTTCTCTGAGGAAGATTTGGATTTAATGTCTATTAAAAATAATAATTGACTTCACTGTCCCAGTAGTTAAGGAGGGAACTACAGATGTGGGAAAATAAATGTACCCTTCGCTCCAGTCAAAATTCACATGTTTAGCTGCAAGTGTAAGTGGAACTAATCACAGGTTGTCATTCAGAACGTGTGTGTGTGTGTGTGTGTGTGTGTGTGTGTGTGTGTGTATCCATGGTGAATGGTTTTTGCAGTGTTTAGTCTCCTCACAGTGGCATTTTTCCCTATGAATGTTGGGATAGACTTCAGCACCCCCACCACCCTGGTCAGGATAAACATCTCAGAGAATGAAAGAATTAAAGAATGGATGAATGAATGAAAGGATGGATGGGTGGATGGGTGGATGGATGGACTCACCTATTGAACACTAAACAGATCCATGAATCCCAATCACTATCGGTTCAGCTCAGAGTGACCGAGTAAGAGCTTGGTTCTGATTAAATGAGGATTTTTTTTAAAGATACGATTTCAACTTAGCATCTGAAAGTAATGGTAAACAGCTGACAGGCTAATAGGCTCCTGCATAATTCCACCTCCCCAGAACAAGATCACTAACACTGTGTCTCCCTCAGAGACGTGTCACTCTGCACAGACACACACTTCACATGAACCTCAGAGACAAAACTGTCTCATCAATGATTCACGTCTTTCTCAGAAGAGCCTGGAGCAGCAGCGCCGCTAATAACGGAATACGAGTGATCTGTAATCAGCTCCACTGTAACCCAGGCTCAGAAATGGGAAATAACCCCCACGGGTGAGGACGGGGGGGGGTTGCCTTTGATACTGTTCTGAGGGCCAGCGAGACTCTGTCTACTACGTGTTGTGCGTGAGAAGGTTTAAGGGTGCAGATGTGGGGGGTAGGGGACGGGGGTGTAGCTCAAACCGAGCTGGTGTGTCTGTGTTTCCTCAGTGTGGGGTGTGTTAACATAATTACATTCTGAGAATAAAGTCGACTCTATTGTCTGGTAAACACGCGAAGGTGGCTGAACGTGTGGGTGTTCAGAAGATCATGTACCTGAAATTCCATGGCAACTGCCCGAGGTTGCCATAGCAACCACCTGGAATACTATAACATGTTACCAACTTTCTAGTAATCACATGGTGATATAACTGCATGGCAACCACTCAGAATAGCAAAAACAAGCCATTTCCAAAGCAACAGCTTAATGCCCCACATTAAAGTGCACTTAAAATAAGATTGTGGGTTCGATTCCCTCACCAGTAGGTTGCCCTGAGGTACCCTTGAGCAAGGTACCGTCCCTGTCACTGCTCCCTGGGCGCTTTCAATAGCTGCACAGTGTTTGTGTGCATGGGTTAAATGCAGAATTCCAGTTTTATTGTGGTTCACTGTGTGCTGTGCTGTGACCTCGCAATGACAAGGGTTGTCACTTTCACTTAAATATGAAATCATCCATAAACCTAAAAATCCACACAACAGAGCAAAACCAATCTTACAGTATAAACTCTGTGATAATGTGCTTAAACTCCTTCTGCTTCACTTTATTACATCAGAACAAAGCTGCTACTTGTCATTTACCCTAGAAACAAAATGATCATTCTAGTAGTACTTAACAAAAATACAGTAACTACTAACCCAAACCCTGAACTGAGCCGACAGCATTTCACTTTGAGCTCAAGTTTATCCCTTAGATCTTTAATCCAGCAAGAACCTTTAACTGTAATTTGAGGAGCTTTTACGGCAGACTCGCCTCATACGTTCTGATTTTCCCTCGTATTCTTCTGTAGTTTGTTTATAATGTGTGGTTTGTTTGCACATAGTTTTGCACTTGATGTTTTTGGGATTTTGAGAGAAGTTCAGTGTTACTGCAAATAAACAAGACCATAAATGTTGAATCTTAAAGACTAACAGAGCTAAAAGTGGTTCTTCTGTTTCAGAAGGGGTATTAAGAGCCAATTCTATTCTAGATTTCCCATAAATATGTTTCACTTTCTAATAATTCATCCATATGTTTCTGGCTGCCTTTTGAAAATTTTGTGTTTTGAAAGTTTCTGAGAGAAAAATCCATCCCTGAACTGGTGCAGTAAACCAGCTTCTCCTGAACATCCTGATCAAACAAAATCTGCAAAACCTTCACAGCACACACCAGTCACCTTTGACCTTTTCACACACACACACACACACACACACACACAGGAGGACTATGGTCTTCAAAAAAAAATCTGTTCTGCAGGTCACAGAGCAAAGGTTGACAAAATCAATCAAAATCAACATTTTTGCAAAGAGAAACGCGATAAAGATGATATGAAGCTACATATATAACATGTCTAATAATCTTACATCAAAGCTGTAGTTCAGACCTCCACGGAGATACACCTTCCCAGAGCCTCACCACCTTCACATAGCCCCTCCCCTTCCACAGAGCCCCGCCTCCCTGAGATGTGCTGGATCCAAATCTCCTGTAGTTTAGTAGTGGAGATACAAGTTTAATGTTGCCAACGCTAGAAGTCAACAGCCCTGCAAAAAGTTTCTCCCCAAAACTTGTGCTTGTGTCCTGGAGATTTTCTTCCCCGTTACTCTGATGAGGTTCGTCTCTTATCCCTGTGAATGCTTTTTCTTACTGGGCCTTTTAGGAGAACTTATGCAAATGAGCTCAGTTATGATTGGCTTTGCTGTATGGCGACTCATTAAAAAAAAAAAATCAGCCCGGGTGGAAACACTCCTTATAACTTCAGAATAGGCAGGGATGTAGTTTGAAAGGCTGTAAACAAGTTGGTCATTATTACCACCCAAAAATAATAAATTCAAAGAGGCTGTTTTTGCAGCTGATTGTGGATCTAAACACAATCTGCTGAAAAGGTTCCATTCTGTCCCCCGTCCAACACTGAAAGCTCCTACAGTGGACATCAGAACTCGTTTAAAGTTTCAGACTTGAAGGCACACTCCTGATTTGGTTCTTCCTGCAGCATGAACATGGTCTGATCCACACACTTCATCTGAACTTCAGCAGTATCACTCACCAATTCCTTCTTTCCTCTTTACCTCCACCTCCCTTTCTTCTATGAATCCAGTCTCTACAGCTGAACTACGTGGTGGGACCAGAGCCAAAACCAACACTTCCCCAAGTTCACAATTCAGGTTAGAGCAAAGAACAGTTGCCGGGCCCATGCTCAATCCACAGGTTTGGCAAAGAGCGCAGACGAAAGCGTCAGGCAGGTGAAAGAGTAGAAATGTAAAAAAATTAAAATAAATAAATAAACATTTACATTTACGGCATTTAGCAGACGCTCTTATCCAGAGCGACTTACAGGTCCTATTTACAGGGACAGTCCCCCCTGGAGACACTCAGGGTTCAGGGTCTTGCTCAGGGACCCAGTGGTGGTAGTGCTGGAGGTGGGATTCGAACCGGGGACCTCTTGATCCAGAGGTCCGTAGGCAAGTACCACTAGACCACCTCCACCCCAGGCAGGGACAGGCAGACTGTCAGGGACTGTCAGGTTCTGGCAGGCTGTTCACACCTTTACCTTTAATTAAGTACATTTAATACATTTATGGCACTGAAGGTGAGCAAGTGAAAAGTTCCAAATGGATTTATTTGCAATGCTCAAAACTTAAAGCTGCAGAAACGTTCGTTCAAAATTTACAAAGACATCCAGCGCTCTCGTCGAGAAAACTCCAGATTCTGTTACAAACAGGAAGGTAAACAGTGAGGTGGTCCTCCGGTTCTGGACACCAGGACAACTGGAGAACAGGGTTCTATGATCCTGCTCATCAGCACAAGTCATTTTTTGGGGACACAATGCTGTGTCCTTTTATTTTAGGACACTTTCAGCTCGAATCCTCGACTCTGCGGAAGACAGCCAGGTAATTCTTTCCTCCGTTCCTCTGCACCTTCTTCCCTTCCTCTGTGCACGTCCCCAAACGACCGATGATGACGTCATCCTTCTGCAAAGACAGGAAAGTTCACAAACACTGCTGCTGAAGCTGAGAGCCTGTTTACACCTGTATCAGGATTAACTCTGGATCGGACTGATCCAGATTAAACATCCCGGTGTGTACGCACCATTTTAAACTAGATCTGAATAACTCAAAGCACAAAGCAGGGAATTTCATTGATCTTTAAACAAAATCAATCTACAAATTATAGCAGTGTAAGCACGAATGGCTCCAAGTTTACATGTTCATGACAGTAACGAGGACGAAGATTATTCTAAACAGACCCTCACTGTAAACACTGACTTTTGTAATAAACTGAGCTTTTCTTTTCAACAGAAAAGGAAAATGTGCTTATAAGTCAGCGCACATCGATCAAATTTCATCGTAATGATCAGAGACAGGTCCAGAAACAGAACCTTGGGGGACACCGCTTTTTAATGATGCCTTTTACTTATGGTCACCTTATTCTTACATATATTCAATACGTAATGAGCCTCATCGCTATGGTAACCCATTAATGAGAACTCTCCTGCTGCTAAACATCATCTTTACCCACGGTCTTTAAAAGGCATGAATTCTCCGCCCAGAAAACAGAAGAGAAACAGTCCAGTCAGAACGAAATCTATCAGTTAATATATGTGACAGGATTCAGTGAATTGTGATGGTTTTCACTGCACATCCAGAGGGAAATGATATATGCTTCCTAATCAAGTGTTTTAGAAGACTGCTGCACTTCAGATTGTGGACTCTCTGTTTATTTGGGCAGATTTCATCTTAGGCTCTGATCTTAGGAGCTGCTCCTACAGATCAGAGCCTGAGATCTGAAAGTCGGGGAGATCTGTCAGTTTGTGTTGCTCGACTGGCTCGTCAAAAATTCAGGTTTTAAAGTTGTAAGAAAAGCACCCTCCTGTGATGGCATCCCCCCCAAGAAGTCCAGGTTTATCCCACAAACTATTCCAATCAACATACCCTCTATTGTTTCTAGGGAACTCTCAAATAGTCCGGGGTTTAACTGCGTTAATCTGCAGTGGATTTAGTCACTGTGCTGAAGGGAGTTCACTTCAAAGCATATTACTAACCCTGATAGATCTTCTGCTTACAAACACTACCTGTAAACTTCAGCATAATCCTATCCTTAACGTCTCTGAATGCTCAGACAAAAGACATGTAAGAGTGAGAGGAGGTCTGACTCTGCTACATGTATTTGAGGGTTTTGTGGTCTCGCAAAGGTGAAGCACTCGCTCAACCTCACAAACAAAAGAACAGGCAGAAAACATGGTTTTTACATCTGACAACTGGACAGTTTTCAACTTTCTGAGCATACAGAATAATCTTAACGTTATAATTCATTAAGTTGTAGGAGAAAGAAAATAAAGTCACAAAGCAACAGTAAAACAACACAAAGCAAAAAGACAGTACAGTGAGTGTTTTGAAGAAGAACTGAGATGAACTGGCAGGAAGAAGCTCTCTTATCAGTGTTTCCCCGTCATTAAATAGGAAGGGAGACCCTGGTCAAAACCTGCTGTTAGACTACGAAACCTTATGACTTTATAATGTTCATGCTTTGTGCTTCTATGTGGTGAAGTTTAGGCCAAAGTAAAATTTCAAGTAAAAGCTATTTATTTTAAATCTTCAAGGAGGTTTAAAATTTTTGGATCTTCAAAAAACATGTTTTCCTCCAACAAACCCAATAATTTGAGCTGGAAGTGTTGAAATACAGAGGACCACAGAACAAGGGTAGAAAAGACAAGAAATGCAAAGCAGTTGATTAACAAATGAGACATCAATGGGCAGTTGAAGGAACCATTATCACTCTTCTAATAGATTTGCATAAAATATACAAAAACTGCACAAACTACAGGTGAGAATGTAATACTCATGTATTCAATACTTTAAAAATGGAATCTCTGTGATGATTCTACTCGCACAACTCGGCAAAGTCTTTAGGCCATACTGCTACTTAAAGCTCTTGATCAGGGATGAAATAATGAAGTGTCTGCTTATTTTTGGCCATGCAAAAGTCAGTCTGCCCATTAACTTGAGATTTCTGTCAGACTCACGGAGGGGGGCTGTGTGTTTACATCAACACACAGTGGTGTACGAACGCTGTGCTGGACTCTACACACTGTTCGACACTGCTGGAAGTCCTGACAGTCCGGTGCAGACCGTTTTATCTGCCCAGGGAGTTCTCTACAGTTTTTATTATGGCGGTCTACATTCCACCCAGCGCTAGTGCTAACAGCGCTAATGCTAACAGCGCGCTGGCTGAACTTTATGGAGCGATCAGCGAGCTCCAAAACTCCCACCCGGACGGACTGTTCATTGTCGCTGGAGGTTTCAATCATGCAAATCTCAAGTCAGTGCTCCCTAAACTGCATCAACATGTGGACTTTGTAACGAGGGGGGAAACACGCTGGACTGTGTTTACACAAACATGGCCGACGCTTTCAGAGCGGAGCCCTGCCCCCACTTCGGACTCTCAGACCACATCTCTGTTCTGCTGATCCAGCGTACAGACCCATCGTCAGGCGCGCGAGGCCCACCCTGAAGCAGGTGAAGACCTGGCCCACAGGAGCCATCTCTGCTCTTCAGGACTGCTTCGAACGCACAGACTGGGACATGTTTAGGGAGGCTGCAACCTACGGTGACTCCATCAACCTGGAGGAGTACACAGCTTCAGTGACTGGCTACATCAGCAAGTGCATTGAGGATGTTACTGTCTCCAAGTTCATCATCACATGACCCAACCAGAAGCCATGGATGACTGCGGAGGTGAGTACTGCTGAGAACCCGGGACAAAGCCTTCAAGTCAGGGGACGAGGCCGCCCTAAGAACAGCGAGGGCGAACCTGTCTCGGGCCATCAGAGCAGCAAAGCGAGCTCACACACAGCAAATCCATGGCCACTTCAGAAACCCCGGTGACACACGGCGCATGTGGCAGGGCATCCAGGCCCTCACCAACTACAGGACATCTCCACCTGCCTGTGATGGTGACTCCTCCCTCCCAGATGCGCTGAACCACTTCTACGCACGGTTTGATGCGGCAAACAACACAGAAATGAGGAAGATCATCCCTCCTCCAAACGACCAGGCTCTCTGTCTGACCACGGCCGAGGTGAGAAGATCTCTACTGAGAGTCAACCCATGGAAAGCTGCCGGTCCAGACAACATTCAAGGTCGTGTGCTCAGAGGATGTGCAGAACAGCTGGCAGATGTTCTCACCGACATCTTCAACACCTCTCTGAGCACCACTGTTGTTCCAAGGTGCTTCAAGACCAACAGCATCATCCCAGTGCCAAAGAAATAATCTGTCTCCTGCCTCAATGACTATTGTCCCATTGCACTCACACCTATCATCATGAAGTGCTTCGAGAGGCTGGTCATGAGGCACATCAAGACTCAAATCCCCTCCTCACTGGACCCCCTGCAGTTTGCATACCATCCCAACCGCTCAATGAACGATGCAATCTCCTCCACCCTCCATCTGGCCCTTTCTCATCTGGACAGAAAGGACAGTTACGTCAGAATGCTGTTCATCGACTACAGTTCAGCATTCAATACCATCATCCCTCAGCACCTGAGTGAGAAGCTGAGGCTGCTGGGCCTGAACACCTCCCTCTGTAACTGGATCCTGGACTTCCTGACTGGGAGACCCCAGTCAGTCAGGATCAGTAGCAGCACCTCCAACACCATCACACTGAGCACAGGAGCCCCCCAGGGCTGTGTGCTCAGCCCACTGCTGTTCACGCTGATGACCCACGACCCAAGCACAGCTCCAACCACATCATCAAATTTGCTGATGATACAACCGTGGTGGGTCTGATCAGCGGTGGAGACGAGGCAGCTTACAGAGAGGAGATACAAGAGCTGACGGACTGGTGCAGAACCAACAACCTGTCTCTGAACGTCGACAAGACTAAAGAGATCACGTCGGGACCACACTCCACTTATCAACACCTCACCTGTAGAGATGGTCCAGAGCACCAAGTTTCTTGGTGTTCACTTAAAAGACAACCTCACGTGGTCCCTCAACACCAACTCCATCACAAAGAAAGCCCAGCAGAGTCTCTACTTCCCACGCAGACTAAAGAAAGCCCATCTTCTGCCACCCATCCTCACCATCTTCTACAGAAGAACCATCGAGAGCATCCTGAGCTGCATCACTGCCTGGTACGGGAACTGCAACGTCTTAGACCGCAAGTCCCTACAACGGGTAATAAGAACAGCTGAGAAGATCATCGGTGTCTCTCTGCTCTCTGTACAGGACATCTTCACCACTCGCTGCATCCGCAAAGCAACCAGCATTGTGGATGATCCCTCTCACCTGTCCCACACTCTCTTGGTGCTCTTCGTGCCATCCGGGAAAAGGTTCCGCAGCATACGGGCCTCCACTTCCATGATGGGGAACAGTTTCTTCCCCCAGTTTCTTATTTTTCCACTCTGCACTTTAACCAAAACACTGCTGCTCCATCACACTGCCAGTAACAGGGGCTGCTTTGTTCTGCATCACTGCAAGAACAAAGCAGTGTCAGATGAATGCACTGCATGTGTCTGTTGTTGTTGTTGCATGTGTCTGTTTGTCTTATGTCGTGTCTCGTGTCGTGTCTTATGTGTAGCACCAGGGTCCTTGAGGAACGTTCTTTCGTTTCACTATGTTCTGTGTATGTGGTTGAAATGACAATAAAATCCTACTTGACTTGAAACCTCTTAACATAATTACTGTGGCTTAGGCCAGCACAAATTAAGAGTCTTTCACGAGGAGCTTAATTGGGATTTGGAGAGTGAAGTGAATGAAGTTCACATGAGGCAAGAGTAAGTGGGTTGAAAATCTGAAATTTAGGAGATAATTAGGACACCTCATGCATTAGGCTTTTCCTAAAGTGCAGCATTTTTTTTTTTAAATTGTCACTGTACTTCGAGGACTGTGGCAATCCTCCCTGCTGCCCTCAGCGCCCACTAGTCGACTGGTATATAACCCTTAATTAAGATCATGGAAAACATACCAGTTCCTCCTCTGACACCCTGGTGAACAAAGGATGCTCGGTGAAGTGCTTCACCATCCATAGGTGCACCTCCTCCACGTCTGTGTTTGTGTACACCAACCCCTGGAAGGAACACACATCTGTACATGAGATTACACATAGCTAACCCAGACAGACACACACTTTCAAATTTTTTCAATTTTAACGTTGATTCTGCTCCAGATCGTCCCAAACCAAAGGCCCACACCTCACCTTTGACATACAAATCAATGTGTCTGCGCCGCTTTAAATACTTTGAACTGCAGGAAGGGAGACCAGAAATAGCTGGAGAGCAAACAGCAGCTTATCTGCAGTGTCATTGGCATTTACTGTGCAGTCAGAGCAGATTGGATTATTAGAAGACCGGATTCACGGAAGCTGGAAAGGCCCTCGGCCGATTCATACAGGAGGAACACTGACACCTTCTCGCCTTCTCACTCACACCTTGCTTCTTTTAGCTGCTGGTTCTGAAAAAGGTACCTGCCTGTAATTTACACAGCGAGGGGATTGGGACCGATTCGGGTTGTAGATCCGTTATTAATCTTCACACACACACACTCATTTGGAGGTGAAATATAATAGCTTTAATTATGGTGTGGACTCAATATCAAGCTCCATTAATAAAGAAGCTTTATTTAGTGTTTGAGGAGGGATGCGAGTGCATTTCTTTAAAGGTTCACAAAAATTCACCAAAACTTTTTTTGGTTTGTTTTTTTGAATTGGGGTTGAATTGTATTTTTTTTTGTACTTCCCTCCACACCGCCCTCGGACAGACGGGTCCCGGGACCACCCTCAACAGAGTGAGATGCTCCCAAAAAAGTCTAATTTCTGCACGGAATATTTCTAAACTCCGTCTTAATGTCCAAACATTAGGTTCCTGTCTCCTCCCATCACCCCTCCAGACATCTCCTGTCTGTTCAGCGGGACGTCATTGCTGATTGTGCAGTCAGTCTGCATTAATAACCTCCATCCACAAACACAAACTAGGCATTGTTTTGCTGCAGTCTGCTCCTTTCTACTGCTTTACGCCCCCCCCGACACACACACACACACACACACACACACACACACACACACACACACACACACACACACACACACACACACACACACACGCGCGCTCAGGCTTGTCTGTAAAACTGCATCAATGATCCTGTATAAAGCAGGTCTGCAGGCCTGAGTGTTGAGAGCGCCCCCCTCAGGGAGTGTCTATCCATTATTACTACTTTACATTTGGCTGAATTGTTACAAATATCAGCTCAACACACTGCTGCCGTTTCAACACTGCCTTAAGGAAGCCCACAGAGAGTTCATATCTTTCATCAACACACAGGGGACTGGGGAAAGGACAGAGAACAGGACTGGAAGGAACAGAAAGGAGACAGGACAGCAGTGGCCTAGTGTTCAGGGATGAGGCCCTCAGAAGGTTGTGCGTTCAAATCCCAGACCAGTAGGTAGCTTTGAGGTACACTTGAGCAAGGTACCATCCCCATCACTGCTCCTCAGGCACTTTCAATAGCTGCCCCCTGCTGGATGTGTGTGTATGGGGGGGGGAATTCAGAGGTTGCATTTCGTTGTAGTTCACTGTGTGCTGTGTATTCACAATAACAAGAATAGTCACTTTCACTTCAAAAGGAAAGGGACCAGAAAGGGATGGAAATGGAATCATGGAAGGATGGATGGATGGATGGATGGTGTGGAGGTTCCTCACCCCCACTCGGAGTGTGTAGGCATATTCAGCAAGTAAGGTGGGACTGATGATTCTCCATTTGTGCTTTGTTTTCTTGAAATGCGGATCCGGAAAGAGGAAGAACATCTTGCTGAGCTGTAGAGACAAAAAATAATAATGAGGAGAAAAAAATTTAAATCACATGCTGAGCAGGTCGATATTTGGGAGCATGAAACGGACGGAGAATCAAGGCTGTAAATCTGTAAATCGAAAAAGGTTCAATAAATCGTCTCTGCTTTAGCGGATCAGGGATCACTGTCCCCCAGTCGTCCAGGAAGGTCCTCGCTGTAGAAGGTCCAGGCCCGTTCACTGATTCACACAAAAAGATTAACTGTAGAAATATCACACTACATGTCCAGAAGTATCTGGACTGATCCAGCAGAGTTCAGCAGCTTTAAGGTGAACCACGGAACGTATCACCATAGATACAGTAATGCTGCAACCAAATCCTCACAGCAATGTTCCAACATGTAGTAAAAAGCCCGTCAGACCAGCTCCAGTTAATCAGTTTGTGTGTCGGTGTGTGATTGGCTGGATCATTAATGTTTAATGAATCTGACTCTCTGATCCAGAGCGGTTGAACTACAGCGAGAGTCTCCCTGATTGGGGTTCAAGGTTTTGTTCAGGAGAGAACAGAATCCCACCAGAACCCCACCAGAACCCACAACCTGAAAGTGAACGTGTAACCTGGGGCAGAGTGGATTGTTCTGTGAAGTGAAACACTTCCTCATTTTCAGTGTTCTAGTGTTTCGGGACGAGGCCCCAGTATCTGAATGTTTCAGCTGAGGTTTCCTTAAGCAGGGTACAGTCCCCGTCACTATTACCCGGGTGCTGGATATGGCTGCCCCCTGCTGGACATTGTGGGTGGGGGTTAAATAGAGGCTGTGTTTGTTTGTGGTTCACTGTGTGCTGTGTTTTCAAAATGCCAAATAGTCACTTTCACTTCACTTTTTTCACTTTTTCCAGCAGAGGGCAGCCATGTCCAGCACCCAGAAAACAGTGATGGGGATACTGTATATTTACTTACGGTTGAGACAATAAAGCTTACTTTGACAACTGGTCCAAAACTCGAACATAACCGTGCTGCCCCAGAGCCTCTTGGTCCACCTCAGTGACCCACCCTAAACTCCTAGCTGTGGACCATATATATAGGGTGGGACACTGAGGTGGACCAAGAGTGTGTGAGTGTGTGTGTGCATTTTATATCACTGTTCTCTCTTCTCAGGTGTGACTCCCTACATGTCCCTTATTTAATGACATTGTTTAAGGGAAGGAAGAAACTTTCCCAAACAAATCATCTTGTCCGGCCTCAGCAGCAGCTGTTCAGGTGTTGAAAACATCAGCATCCTATTACCTGGTGACACTCATGGCACATCACAGCAACTGACTCCATGGTGACTGACAGTGATTGTGTTCATTCACCGTCATTGGCTTGGAAAAAAAAAAACGTAAAAAGCTGCAACAAAAATCAGCTTCTGGGGTTGTGATTTGATTCAACAATGAGGATGGTTCTGCAGACAGACTGCAGCTCCAAAACCATCCCTTCAACCCCTTTTCAGGTCAGCAGTGGCGTCCTATAGGAATGGCTTTAATTATGGTGTGGACTCAACATCAATATACGCTGCCTACAGGAAACTGATCTGAGAGGAGCATGAACACCTGACACACCTGTCCTAAAGACCTCCCTGCCTCAATAAATCAAAATGAACACATCCTGTCCCTCATGACTCACCTGTCCCTTAGTGAAGAAGTTGGGAAGGTACTTCATGGCATTGCTTCGTAGACAGGCGATGTTCTGGTATCTTCCAGGCTCAGCAGCACGAAGCGAGCGGATTCTGTCTTGCACGTAGTCGGACACCTTCACCCGAATCTCCAGTCCCAGGATCAACTGATCTGGGAACAGTGCTGATAACTCAACTGTTCAAGAAAAGAAAGACATCTATTTAGAGACAGGAGAGCAGCCAGGCAGCAGTTCAGGATATTTACAGGAACACTTCTGCAGTAAACCCCTTCTTTTTCTGCTGGACAGGAAGTTGTCACTCAGCCAGGTTGCTGCTTTAGTTGAAAACTGCAGCTACAAAAAGAAGTAGTGAATAGTGACCTAACCTTCTGTACTAAAACTCATCCCTAAAAAAACACAACCCATCTAGACTGTTTCCTGCTCTTCTTTAAGATGGCACGGGTGGGTCCTACTATACTATTCAGCCCCTCCCACAGTACTGCTCCACCTGAATGAAAAGCTGGAAGAGAAGTTCTGGGGAGAAATAATTTAGGTGACTATTGACTTCCTGTGTTTGTGATGTTAACCTTGTATCTCCAGTTCTAAAATAAAGAGGGTAAATTTGGGGAGGTGGCGTTCTGTGGGTGTTTGTTTTAACAGGAGGTTCATATCTCTGCAGGAAGTCAGTAAGAGAAAACCTCCTCTGCAGGGTTTTGCTCTTCTTTAAGGCTTTCCTGCAGTTTTTATTGCACGGTTTGATTTTTGTGTAAGAGTGTTCTGTGTGGATGATCTTAACTGGATTATAAACCTTTAACCTCACGAGTGCAGACTTTCACTTAAAGCCAAGCTGTGTGATTTCAAGGGATAAAGTGAAAGTGAAAGTGACTACCCTTGTCATTGTGAGGTCACAGCACAGCAGACAGTGAACCACAACGAAACTGGACCTCTGCTTTTAACCCATGCACACTCAAACACCGTGCAGCAGTGGGCAGCTATTGAAAGTGCCCGGGGAGCAGTGGCGGGGACGGTACCTTGCTCAAGGGTACCTCAGGGCAACCTATTGGGAAAGGGTTCAAACCCCCGATCCTCCGATCATGCGGCTAACGCCTGAACCACTAGGCCACCACTGCCCGAGTGCGATCTCTAATTGGATCACATCTGTTTGGTAAAAAAAACAACAACTGTTAATAGAACAGTTTGATTAAAGGCCCTTTAATCTCTGCACTAAACTAATTTACTGAGAGTGAGAGGATTTACTGAGCAGCCCTCCGTATCCACAGCCAATATCAGCGAACTCCACGCGAGACCCTCCTTTTCCGGACTCCGGTCCTTTTTCTTCGTCCGGGGGATCGAAATATTCAGGGAACAGCTGTGACCAGTCCATCTCCTCTGGACAAACAGGGCTAGAAAACAAAACTTAGTCAGATTTCCACTTAAATAAATACACCAACCACCCACTACTTCATTACAATCCGTCACTTTCTTTCTATTAATCAATGAATGTTGTTTCAAAATAAACAAAGAAGAAAAAGCTTTGCATAAAAGATTTGTTTATTAAATTCTGGCTTTCTGGAACAATAGTTTGACCAAGGTTCTGCATGAATCTTTATTCAGTGCATAATGTGTGTGTGTGCGTGTATTTTTTCATATACAAATATTTTATTATACACACACACACACACACACACACACATTTCCCGGACAGATTTACTGCAGTGTCTGAATTATATTCCTTTCCTCGGTTCTGTTTGTAAACCATTTTATTATTTTAGTGCATGTTGTCCTTGTAACCCAGCCACTAGAGATCCACATGTCAGTGTATTTCTCTGTGCTGGTCCCAGTACCGGATAAATGGGGAGGGTTACATCAGGAAGGGTATCTGGTGTAAAACTTTTTGCCAAATCAATATGCGGACAACTTCCATACCGGATCGGTCGAGCCCCGGGTTAACAACGACCACCACCAGTGCTGTTAGTCTACAGGGTGCTGGTGGAACCGGGGCTACTGTTGGACAAAAGAGAAGAAGAAGAGGAGGAAGGCATGTCTGGGGGAGGAGGAGAGAAGGAAGTGGAGGAGAGTGGAAGTGAGGGAGGAACTTTGAATGCTGGCAGCATGACTGGTAAAGATCAGAGAATGAGCTGATATGATGGAGAGAAGGAAGGTTGATCTTCTGTGAGTGAGAGACTAGAGGGAAGGGTAGTGAGACCAGGTGTGTTGGAGGAGGGTTTAAACTGGTCTACCATGGTGTGGATGGAAGGAGGGATGGAGTAGGTGTTATCCTGAAGGAAGAGTGTGTGAAGAGTGTTTTGGAGGTGAAGAGGGTGTCAGGGAGGGTGATGAGTTTGAAGCTGGAAGTTGAAGGTGTGATGATGAATGTTGTTAGTGCTTATGCTCCACAAGTTGGTTGTGAGATGGAAGAGAAAGAATTGTGGAGTGAGTCAGATGAAGTGATAGAGAGTGATGATTGGTGCAAATTTTAACGGTCATGTTGCTGAAGGAACAGAGGTGATGAGGAGGTGATGGGTAGGCATGGTGTCAAGGAGAGGAATGCTGAAGGTCAGATGGTTGTAGATTTTGCAAAAAGGATGGAAATGGCTGTAGTTAATACTTATTTGAAGAAGAGGGAGGAGAACTTTGAGCGATTGATGAATGAAGAGAATGAGAGAGAGAGAAGATTGGATGATGTGAGGAGAGTGAACCAGGAAGTGCAGCAAATAAGCAAGATGGCAGTAAGGGCAGCGATGAAGAGGATGAAGAATGGAAAGGCTGTTGGACCGGATGACACAGCGGTGGAAGCATGGAGGTGTTTAGGAGAGATGGCAGTTGAGCTTCTGACCAGATAGTTTAACACAATCTTGGAAAGTGGGAGGAGCCTGAGGAGTGGAGACGATGTGTACTGGTACCGATCTTCAAGAATGACACAAGCAAGGTTTACAGGACAGTAGTGAGACCAGCTATGTTAAAGATGCTGAGATGTTCGTTGGGTGCGACGAGGATGGAGAAGATTAGAAATTAGTTTGAGGGACAGCTCAGGCTAGACGTTTTGGAGACAAGGTTAGAGAAGCAAGGTGTTGGTGTGGACGTGTCCAGAGGAGAGACGAGGATTATATCAGGAGGAGGATGTTGAAGATGGAGCTGCCAGGAAAGAGGAGAAGAGGAAGAACAAAGAGGAGGATTATGGACGTGGTGAGAGAGGACATGCAGGGGGTCGGCCTGAAGGATGAAGACGCGGAGGACAGGAGGACAGGAGGACAAGGAGACGGCTGATCCTCCGTGGCGAGCCCTGACCGGGAGCAGCTGGGAGAAGAAGTGCATGCTGTGCTTGTCTGTGATTAATAAACTGTGTGAATCTTGCTGGAACACGTGTTGATCAGCTCCAACCTGCACATGAGGGAAGATGCACCGTGCAGATGTCGGTGTCAAAATATCACCTTAAATACGTTAAACGGATGCAGCGTTTAAGGTGGAACGGAAATTTCCACTGACTCTTAGCAAAACTAGGGGCAGCGCCTCTGGGACGATTAACTGAACTGACCGATATTTATAACATTTACAGAATAAATTTGTAATAAAGCAGCTCCAGACTCACTACTGAAAGGAATGATCCGCCATAGGGTTGGAGTGAGCTCTCTGTCTGTAAAAGCGCTTCTGCGGCATCAGAGAACTCATCCTGCTCTCCCTGAGAGGAAAACTCCGTTCACTCTAACACGCAGCGGCACCGTGCGCGGGCGCACCTTTTCTGCGTCACTGGAGACACTTCATAATAAAAGTCATTGATCGTGGCGGTTAGAAAACCTCATGTAAAAACTTTATTGTTATTTTACCACAGTAAAACGAAATTACCAAGCGGCTCCACCTTCACACACAACAAAGCACAATATTAAGTAATGATTATTATTATTATTATTATTATTATTATTATTTCTTCTAATAATAATAATAATAACCTAACATTTTCCTAACTACTTTATTTGAACATTGTTATAACATTGTAATAATATATTATGAAATGAACAGTTTCTCCTAGTTTCATGTAAAAGTCCCCCATTAAAAAAAAAGATCTGCAGTTTATCTATATTGTATTCTGGTTCCACTGGGAGAGGAAATTCCAGAAATTTCCCAAAGCCCCTTACACACCACAGTGACCTGCATGACGACCTCATGGTTTGTGTACAGCCACAGAGGTGGTCGCTTATAGTTTGGCCCAGTCCAACCCGTCCGAGTCAGGCCTGACTTGTGACCCCTCAGGACCAGCAACCCCTCCTCTGATTGGGTCGTCTAAATCTTTGGCCTTTTCATAGTTCAGAACTTTCCACTGCTGTTTCTGCCAGCTCTCAGATATTAGACACACGGACTGTTCCTACTGGACTTAAAGGCCCAGGAAGAGAGGAAAGTGGACAAAGAGGGACACAGCCGGGAAAACAGCTGTTTAAAGGGTCTCTTTCTTGGAAAACCTTTTATTTCCTTTTACTTGGGAAGTTTGTTGTTTTAAAACTCATTGGGTCACATGTAAAAACTAAGCATATTTTAACATTTACGTCATTTATCAGACGCTCTGATCCAGAGACTTATAATCACTAACTACGGGACAGTCCCCCTGGAGACGCTTGAGATTCAGGGTTTTTGCTCAGGAACTCAGTGGTAGTGCTGCA
>CM029393.1:11567631-11600131 GCA_017165825.1 Hepsetus odoe
AGGGGGTGGGGTCAGCCTGTCAGTGCTCAGACCAGACACATGTTCATCAAACTGGTCTGTATATGTCAGTCCCAAGGTCGTCCAGTGATGCACAAGAAAGAGATGCACATAACATTGGAACACACAGACTAGTGACATGGATTACTGGAGCCTTGTCCTGTGGTCTGATTAGACCAGATGAACTTATTTAGCTCTGAGACGATCGGCATAGGGCGGCAACCATATAGAGGAAGCTACAGAGACATGTGCTTTACCTGCAGCCTGCATGGTGGTGGGAGGTCATGGTTTAGCTGCAGGAGTGCTGATGGCACTGGGGAGCTACAGTCATTGAGTGGAACCATAGAACATGTCTCGTTCTTATTCTGAGGACAGTAACTTACACTGTTCTCATACAGTTGAAACACCCAATTACTTCTTACACTGACTGATGATGTGTGTGTGTGTGTGTGTGTGTGTGTGTGTGTGTGTGTGTGTGTGTGTGTGAGGCTGTGGAGGAGTGTGTGGAGGTGCATAGGTTGTGGGTGGGAGTGTGTGTGTGTGTGTGTGTGTGTGTGAGGCCAGTAAGGAGTGTGTTTGATAGCTAAAAGCGGGGAGTTGTGGATGGGAGTGTGCTTGAGGTTGGGTGGGAGGTGTGAGGTTGTGGTGGAGTGTGTGTGTGTGTGTGAGGTTGTGGGTGGGAGGTGGGGTGTGTGTGTGTGTGGGGTGTGGTGTGAGGTTATGGTGGTGGTGTGTGTGTGAGGGGAGTGTTGGTGGAGTGTGTGTGTGAGTGTGTGTGTGTGTGTGTGTGTGAGGGAGTGGTCAGTGTGTGTGTGTGTGTGTGAGGAGGCAGAGGTGTGTGTGTGTGTGTGTGAGGAACAGCAAAGGAGGTGTGTGTGTGTGTGTGTGTGTGTGTGTGTGTGAGGAGGCTAATATGTGTGTATGTGTGTGTGTGGAGGAGGCTAGTGTGATGCATGTGTGTGAGGAGGTTGTGGTGGAGTGTGTAGACTTGGTGATTGAACAAAAGTGGTTGGGGAAAAGAGTATGAGGTGAGTCACACACACTTTAGTGCCTGTTTGCCAAAGTGTGGCAGAACTGTGTCCTTATACAGTCCATACTGTCTAACTCTGTCTCTCTCTACTCTCTCTCTCTCTCTCTCTCTCTCTGTCTCTCTCTCTCTCTCTCTGTCTCTCTCTTCTCTCTCTGTCTCTCTCTCTATTCTCTCTCTCTCCCCTCTCTCTGTCTCTCTCCTCTCTCTGTCTCTCTCCTCTGTCTCTCTCTCTCTCTCTCCTCTCTCTCTCTCTCTCTCTGTCTCTCTCTCTCTCTCTCTCTGTCTCTGTCTCTCCTCTCTCCTGCCTCTCTCCCCGTCTCTCTCTGCCCCTCCTCTCTCTACCTCTGTCTTCTGGTCTTCCTCTCCTCTCCATCCTCTGTCCTGCTCCCTCTCTCTCCTCTTGCCCTCTCTCTCCTGGCCCCTCTCTCTCTGTAATAGCCCTCTATCCCTCTCTCTCAGATCCCCTCTCTCTGGCCCTCTCCTCTCCATCCCCTGTCCTCCTCCTCTGCCCTCTGTCTCTCTCTCTCTGCCCTTCCTCTCCTCCTCTGCTCCTCTCCCATTCCTCTCTATCTCTCTCCTGTCCTTCTCTGATCTCTCTGTCTCTCTCTCATCTCTGTCTCTCTCATCCTCTCTCTATCTCTCTCTCTCTGGTCTCTCTCTCTATCTCTCTGTCTCTCTCTCTCGCCTCTCCTCACCTCTCCTCTGCCCCCTCTCTCTCTCTCTCTCTCTCTCCACCCTCTCCCACCCTCTCTCTCTGCTCCTCTCCTCTCTGCCCTTCTCTCACTTCTCCTGTCTCTCTCTCCCATCTCTCTCTGTCCCTCTGCCCTCTCATCTCTCTGTCTCTCTCTCTCTCTGTCTCTCTCATATCTCTCTCTATCCTCTCTGTCTCTCTCTATCTCTCTCTGTCTCTCTCCTCTCTATCTCTCTCTCTCTGTCTCTCTCATTCCTCTCTCATCTCCTCCCGTCTCTCTCTTCTCTGTCCTCTCTGTCTCTCGCTTCTCTCTATCTCTCTTCTGCCCTCTGTCTCTCTCTCTCTCTCTCTCTCTCTCATTCCTCTGCCCTCTCTCTCTCTGTCTCTCTCTCTCTCTCTCTCTGCCCTCTCTCTCCTCTATCTCTCTCTGTCTCTCTGTCTCCTCCTCCTTCCCCCATCCTCTCTCTGTCTCTCTCTCTGCCCCCTCTCTCTCTGTCTCTCTGCCCTCTCTGCTCCCTCTCTGTGTGTCTCTCTCTGTCCTCCTCTCTCTCCCTCACCCTCTGCTTCCTCTCTCGGCCTCCTCCTGTCTCTCTGTCTCTCTGCCCTCTGCCCTCTCCCACTTCTTTCTATTCAAGGCAAATCTCCAATCAGTGGTGTGTATTATGTGTAATACATTAAAGATGTGTGTTGTGTGTATTGTGTGATGTGTGTGTTGTGTGTGTGTTGTGTGTGTTGTGTGATGTAGTGTGACAGTGATGTGTGTTATGTAAAGTGTATTCTGTGTGATGTGTGTTAAATGCATGTGTGTAGTGTATTGTAGTGATGTGTTGTGTGTAGTGATGTGTAGTGTGTATTGTGTGATGTGTGTAAAATAGTGATGTGTGTAGTGTGTATTGGTGATGTGTAGGTGTCAAAGATGTGTGTGTAGTGTGTATTGGTCGATTCAATTCAATTCAATTCAATTTATTCTTGTATAGCGCCTTTTACAACAAACTAATTTAAATATTATTATTATTAATTAAAGTAAATATTGTGTGATGTGTGTGTTGTGGTGTGTGGTGTGATGTGTGTTGTGTGTGTGATGTGTGTGATGTGTGTGTGTTGTGGTGTGTGTTGTGTGTATTATGATGTTGTGTGTTGTGTGTTATGGTGTGTGTTGTGTGTATTGTGGTGTGTGTTGTGATCTGTGTTGTGATGTGTGTGTTGTGTGTGTAGTGTGTAAAAAGGTGTAGTGTGTGTGTGATGTGTGTGTGTTGTGTGTGTGTGTAGTGTGTATTAGTATATAAAAGGTGTGGTGCATGTGATGTAAAACACTGTAGTATTGTGTGATGTGTATGTGTATTGTGTGTGTGTATGTGAAAAGATAGAAATGTGATGTGTGTGTTGTGTGTATTGTGATGTGTGTGTCATGTAGTGTATTAGTGATGGCACTGTGTAGTGTGGGCTGGGGGGAGATGGTAGTATTGTGTGATGTTGTGTGTGTGTAGTGGGCTGTGGGATGTGTGTGAAATAGATGTGTATTGTATGTGTGTGTAAATGTGTGTGTATTGTGTGTAGTGTGTATTGTGTATGTGCATAGTGTATTATGGGTGTGTGTGTTGTAAAGGCACAGTATGTATGTATTGTGTGTAGTGTGGAATGTGATGTGTGTGTGTTGTGTGTAGTGTGTACTGTGTGTGTATTAGTGATGTGTGTGTACAGTAGCTGTGTGGGTGTGTGTGTGTGTAGTGTGTATTGTGTGATGTGTGTAAGTGTGTGTGTGTAGTGTGTATTGTGAGTGTGTATTATAGTATTGTGTGATGTGTGTGTTGTGTGTATTGTGTGTGTGTCAAAAGAAGGTACAGTGATGTGTGATGTGTGTGTATTGTGTAGTGTATTAAAGATGTGTGTGTAGTGTGTATTGTGTGTAGTGTATTGTGTAGATGTGTGTGTGTCATAAAATAGACACACATGTGTGTGTAGTGTGTATTGTGTGTGTATTGTGTAGTGTATTAGATGTGTGTTAAAGATTGTGTGTGTGTGTGTGTTGTGTAGTGTGTATTGTGTGATGTGTGTGATGTGTGTATTGTGTGTAGTGTGTATTGTGTGATGTGTGTTGTGTGTGATGTGTGTGTATTGTGTGTAGTGTGTATTGTGTGATGTGTGTGTGGTGTGTGTGTAGTGTGTATTGTGTGTAGTGTGTATTGTGTGATGTGTGTGTGTTGTGTGTATTGTGTGGGTGTGTGTGTTGTGTGTAGTGTGTATTGTGTGATGTGTGTGTGTAGTGTGTATTGTGTGTAGTGTGTATTGTGTGGGTGTGTAGTGTGTATTGTGTGTAGTGTGTATTGTGTGATGTGTGTGTGTAGTGTGTATTGTGTGATGTGTGTGTGTAGTGTGTGGGTGTGTGTGTAGTGTGTATTGTGTGTATTGTGTGGGTGTGTGTGTAGTGTGTGATGTGTGTGTGTAGTGTGTATTGTGTGTATTGTGTGGGTGTGTAGTGTGTATTGTGTGTAGTGTGTATTGTGTGGGTGTGTAGTGTGTGTATTGTGTGGGTGTGTAGTGTGTATTGTGTGGGTGTGTAGTGTGTATTGTGTGTATTGTGTGGGTGTGTGTGTAGTGTGTATTGTGTGTAGTGTGTATTGTGTGATGTGTGTGTGTTGTGTGTATTGTGTGGGTGTGTGTGTTGTGTGTAGTGTGTATTGTGTGATGTGTGTGTGTAGTGTGTATTGTGTGTAGTGTGTATTGTGTGGGTGTGTATTGTGTGATATGTGTGTGTAGTGTGTATTGTGTGATGTGTGTGTGTAGTGTGTATTGTGTGATGTGTGTGTGTAGTGTGTGGGTGTGTGTGTAGTGTGTATTGTGTGTATTGTGTGGGTGTGTGTGTAGTGTGTATTGTGTGTATTGTGTGGGTGTGTAGTGTGTATTGTGTGTAGTGTGTATTGTGTGGGTGTGTAGTGTGTGTATTGTGTGGGTGTGTAGTGTGTATTGTGTGTATTGTGTGGGTGTGTAGTGTGTATTGTGTGTATTGTGTGATGTGTGTGTGTGTGTAGTGTGTATTGTGTGATGTGTGTGTGTGTGTAGTGTGTTTTGTGTGATGTGTGTGTATTGTGTGGGTGTGTGTGTAGTGTGTATTGTGTGTAGTGTGTATTGTGTGGGTGTGTGTATTGTGTGGGTGTGTGTGTTGTGTGTGTATTGTGTGTAGTGTGTATTGTGTGGGTGTGTTATGTGTGTATTGTTTGTAAACGCAGATGGAATCGGAAGGTTTGGTAAATAAAATCTCATCTCTCACCCCGCCCCCATTAGTATTTGACCCCGCCTTCTCCTCACTCGACCCCGCCCCCGGTGACAAGGACAGGAAGCGTCTCTTTTTCACAATGAGAGTCCGGACTTAAAGTTTCTGGAAAAAAAGCTGAGGGGTTTTTCTCCGCGAGCAGGTGAAAAACGGCCCAGACCCCTCTCTGAGGGCAGGGCAGGTGTGATGACTTACATTTCTGTGTTCAATAAGTCTTAACTGGGCAGGAGGGGGCTCGTTTGCTTCGAAAAGCGAAAAAAGGAACATGGTAAGGCGCTGAACTGTGCATTATTCTGTTCAGAAACACTGGTAGTTATTGGTTTTAAGTGTTTTTTGTTGTATTTGCAACTCCAGGGAACATATAAGGAGCTTTGCAGCCAAGCTGAAATTGGCTTCTGGCTCTAATTTTCCGTTCCACCTTAAATTCTGCAGCGGTCGCATCCTGGCGCCTCAGAGACAGACGGTGAGTGCTGCTGCATTTAAGGTGGAACGGAAAATTGGAACAAGAAGCCAAATTAAGCCTCGTAGCTTCGAACAAATTGAATAACGACCTCCAGAGTTGGTCAGAACACTCGTATGCTCAGTTTGTCTGCTAGAATTCCTCGTTTTACGCCGTTTTGGCCCTTTATTTCCCTTTCTTCCTAATTAACAAAGCCTCCTAATGGCCACCACGTGTTGAGGAAGAGCAGCTTTCTCTGTGCCAGCAAGGCCCACACTCACGGTCACTGAAACGAGCCCGTTCTCACAGAAACTCCTTTCAGAACTTTTCACTTGGACTTGAACTACTACAGTGTGGTTCAAAACTGTCCAAATACTTTTGGCCACAACAGCAGTCGCTCAGGGCGGGTCCTTCAGGGCTCCATGAACCCTGATGGATCAGAAATGGGGTCAAGACCAGGAAATGGGATGGAGGAAGGGAAAAGACGTTGTTTCGCGTTTAAAAGTGGAATAAAAGCAGTTTAGAGAAAGAAAGTGGGAGTTCTTGGGATATACATGAATAATGATGCGTTATCCTCCAATAAGGGTTCAAGATGTTTATTAAATACATGGTTTTAAAAGTGAAACGTGCTCTTAATTATACTCCTGAATTGCTCCCAAGACAATCCTATACATACAGATTACCTAACAATGAAGAAAATGAAGTATAAAATAATTGCAGCGCTGTAAAGTCTTCATGCTGGTCAGTTTGATGGGATATTTGTTCATGCCACAAAGTGAAAGTGACTATTCTTGTCATTGTGAACCGCAGCACACAGTGAGACGAAATTACACCTCTGCGTTACACCCACACACAGGTACAGCAGGGGGCAGCTATTGAAAATGCCTTGGGTGCAGTGACAGGGGCGGTACCTTGCTCAAAGGTACCTCAGGGCAAACTACTGGTCTGGGGTTCAAACCCATGACATTCTGATCCTGGGGTTCCTAAACACTAGGCTACCTCTACCCCAGTTAAGGTCAGATTAGCCACCCAAAATCCCAGTGTTTACTTAACCCCTCGTTTACATGTCGGTCCTAGCAACCTAGTCTCATAGTTGGGAAAATGATCACGTGGAAATGAATTCGGATCGTTTTTAGTGCATGTTAAGCGCAGCGTTACAGCGTCCTCGGCAGTCCTGCAGGTTCGTCTTTCTCATCGTGTCTCCCTCCGTCTCCTTTTGGCAGGCCATGACCCAGGAGAGCGGGTCACAGTACGAGCCGGTGGCGGAGATCGGCGGCGGTGCGTACGGGACCGTGTATAAAGCTCGGGACAGGCAGAGTGGAAAGTTTGTGGCCCTGAAGAGTGTACGCGTGCAGACGGACCAGGAGGGTCTTCCCCTGTCCACGGTTCGAGAGGTGGCTCTGCTGAGGAGACTGGAGCAGTTTGATCATCCCAATATTGTCAAGTATGAAAGTGAAACACTTCCTCTGTATGTAACTCACAAGCAGGGAACCTCTGGACCAGTGGGTTCTCCAGGACTCAAACCCACGTCCTTCCCATCGTGTCATGCCTGAACACTAGAACAGAGCACTGACTTTCCATGATTGAATTTGTGGTCTGTACATTTTAAAAGCCTGAGGCTCTTCAGGATATTGGAGGATGTCTTCATGGAGTTCACTCCTTGCCTTCGCTGTGTCTGTTATTTTCAGCTTGACGTGAAGCAAATTCAGATTCGGCCATTAGATGAATTACATTTACATGCACACCAGTGGTTTTAGAAGCTTGTTTTGATTGTATGAGTAAAAAGCTGAAGTGTGTGAGAACAGTGAATTTCTCCACTGACTCTCAGACTGAGCTGGACACACAGGCTGGAAAGGAGTGTTAAGCTGAGTTGAGTTTTGTTTATGAAACACTTTTTTTTTTTTTACAGCTTTACAGAGTCTGGTCTGAATCTGGAGTGAGCAAAACTCCCTAAAACTGGAGGAAGAACCTCTGGAGGAACTGAGACCCAGAAGGGGAACCTGTCCTCTGTTCCACACGGGATCATTTTACACTTGCAGCATTTATCAGAAGCTCTGATCCAGAGCGACTTACAGCAGAGCTTTGATTCCACATTTGATCGTCATATTAGTGACCAGCTCAGATCAGCTACTGCTGATGAACTATTACAACCAAGAAACTAACTTAGTAACCTGTGACGAGAACTAAAGAAATGCTGTTAGTGTTTATTATTTTTATTTATTTATTTTTTTAGAATAAATAAGAGGAAAGAGACTGTTTGGGAAGATTACTCTCTGAGGAATTCCTTGAAACGGTGGGTCTTTAATCAGCGTTTGAAGACAGCAAGGGATTCAGCAGTTCTGACCATCGGGGTAGTTCGTTCCACCACTGAGGAACCAGGACTGAGAAGAGTCTCGGTGCGTGTCTTCGTCTTCTCTTCAACAGTGGGGGTTCAAGGCGAGCTGTGCTTGATGGTCTGAGAGGACGAGACGAGACACGGTGTTTGGTTAGAGCGGTCGCGTACGAGGGTGCAGGACTGTTAGTTGCCTTGCAGGAGTTAAATCCTGATGCGAGCAGCCACAGGGAGCCGGTGCAGGTCCCGCGGCAGAGATGTGGAAGAGGAGGACTCGGGACGGTTGAAGATGAGTGTTGTAGCAGCGTCTGAATCAGTTGTAGTGCTCTTGTTGCCTTCAGTGGAAGACCTGCCAGAAGAGAGTTGCAGTAGTCCAGCTTAGAGATGACCAGGGACTGGAGCAGCAGATCCTCAGTGTTTGTGTCCTTAAATGAATGAAAGGTTAGAAATAGTGTTCAGTAAATGAGACACAACTGTCTGCTTGTTTGTTTGTGGTGAATCTGTGCTGCTGGGATGAAGACGATGGAGATTTTGATGAAACTGGTAATTAAACAGATTCTTTAGCTCTCACTCGGTGTTCATTCCCACATTACTCTTCAAACCCAGTCACTTGTGTTAAGTGTGGTAGAAATTCAGGTTTGTCTAAAAGTTAAAAAACAAAAACGGACTCAGTCGTGTGAAATCAGTGCTCTGTCCAAATGTTTAGCGGAAGTTCATGGATTTGAGTCCTTGACCAGTAGGCTCCCCTTCATCAAGGAACCGTTCCCACTGACTCTTAGGCAGAACTCTGACCACTGATTGGCTCATTTGCATATTTCAGTATCAGAGGTATTTTGTAATAATGAACAGATGATGCTCGAAACAGACGCACCTTTTTACACAATTTTACAACCAGAGAACCAACACTCAGGAAACGCAGCGGACATAGAATCCTGGTCTAGCTTCATCTCACCGGCTGCTCATCACCTTTAGAAGAGATTTTAAATCTGGCTCCTGGTTTTTAAAGCTCTTAATGGATTTACATTTACAGCATTTAGCAGATGCTCTTATCCAGAGCGACTTACAGCAGTGCTTAATTTCCACATTAGATCAGTAACTGCTGATTAGCTAGTACCACCTAAGTAACAAATTTAGGATGGATGGACACCTTTATCCATTACAGAAGGTCTGAAGGACTCCACTCCTAATCCAGACTGAAGATCATCAAACACTGCTTTACTGAAGATCCTAAAATCAAACCGTAAAAGAACCAGAGAACCTTTAGTTTTATTCTCCAAAACTCTGTCAGTAACTACAGTCAGTACATTTTAAAATCGGATAAGTTTGATCAGGTTTTGTCACTCTGATTCTTTTACACTCCTTTCCTTTCACACTTTAAGACTAAGTGCAGGTATTTACACTTAAACAGCTCCTTGTTTCACCACTCGGGGTAAAACACTTGGAGCTGCAGTTTGCTTCTGCCTGTCAGTCACTCACGGGTCTATAAAAATCTACGGCATTTATCAGACGCTCTTCTCCAGAGTGTCTCCATGTCCTGAGTACAGGGACAGTCCCCCCTGGAGACACTCAGGGTTCAGGGTCTCAGGGACCCAGTGGTGGTAGTGCCAGAGGTGGGATTGAACCTGGGACCTCTTTAGCCACAGGTCCATAGACAAGTACCACCACTAGACCACCACCATCCACAAACCTCCCAAATCAAAACTGAATATGAAAATGTGTGTTTGAGGGATTTTAAAGGAATTCTTCCTCTTTTTTTTCAGGTTTATGGACGTGTGCGCCACACTAAGAACAAACCAGGAGACCAAAGTCACTCTGGTGTTTGAACATGTGGATCAGGACCTCAAGACGTATCTGGAGAAGGCTCCAGCTCCGGGACTGCCCATTAGCAGAATTAGGGTAAGAATGAATTACTGGAACATGCAGCACTGTGCAGAAAGTTTAGTCAGGTGTGTAAAATGCTGTAAACACAACGCTTTCAGAAATGTTGATCATTTATTTTCATCAATCATCAAAATGCAGTGAATGAACAAAAGAGAATCTAAATCAGATCAATATCTGGTGTGACCACCCTTCACCTTCAAAACAGCATCAGTTCTTCTAGGTACACTCGCACACGGTTTTTGAAGGAACTCGGCCGGTCGGTCGTTCCAAACATGACTGTGTTTCTCCTCCGTGTGACGTTGATGATCACCAGTACCTGTTTGGTAAAACTGGTTGATCAGACACCGACTATAATCCTACAGAATCCCAGACAAGTGTTCCTAGAAGAACTGATGCTGCTCTGAAGGCAAAAGGTAGAAACACCAGATATTGATCTGATTTAGATTTTTCTTTTGTTCCTCACTTTGCATTTTGTAAATTGATCAAAATAAACGATCATTATTGATATTTCTGAAAGTGTTCTGTTTACAGTATTTTTTCACACCTGCCTAAAACTTCTGCACAGTGCAGTATTCCATCAAGGATCTGCCCTCATCAGCGACTCTATCTGGTAACATTCTAATGCACGATAGGAACCCGTTTAACTCCCAAACCTGTCTGAGGTCAGGTGAACGAGGTCAGCACTTCAGCCTCTGCTTCAAAGTGTGAAGGAAAACTGGTCCGACTACAGAGTGAAATACGGCAAATCTGTTTTCTGAAGCAAAAACACAGTTGGCAGCTCAGACACGCAAGGAGGAGATAGTAGTGGACGAGTATTTGATAGGAAGGCTGTTGGTTTGAGTAGGTTTCCCTGAGGTTCCCTTGATCGAGGTACTGTACCCATCAATGCTCCCCAGGTGCTGTATATGTCTTCACCCTGCTGGACGGTGTGTGTGTGTGGAATAAAGAGGACGTGTTTGGCTGTGTTTCAGTGTGCGCTATATGTTCACGATTGCAAATAGTCGCTTTCACTTTCATTGCAGATGTGCAGCCCAAGAGCAACAAACTCACTGGCTGGAGATCAATACCTGATCAATACCCGGAAGAGCAAACTGGATGGAAATTATTGTGGTGGATAAATATTGTTGTAGATCCTCCACAACTCCTGCCTTTAGTTTCTTTAGGATCACACAGGCGAAACGTTTAAGGGGGTTCTAGATAAATATAAGGTATATTTGTATAATTGACTGTTTTCTGACTGGGCTTGTTTGGACGCTGCTGTTTGTTTATTTTGAGACAATATTGTGCAGGTTCCTGGGCAGTTCCTTTAGTGTTTATTATTATTACTATTGAACTAAAGTGTTGGGCAGTTCTTCTACTTCTTGTTAAGATTTCCAGGGAAAACACGACTGAAGCAGCTTAGTTTGTCACCGGATGGAAAATGCCCTTCAGCTTGTAACATGCAAGAAGAAAGACCGATTAGAGACAGAATACATGAGTGTGAATGAGAGTGAGGGCAGTGGAGTGGTGAGGATGGTGGGAGTAGAGGAGGTGAAGGGGGAGGAGTTTAAATTCTCAGGGTGGACAGTTAGAGTAACGGCGAGTGTGGAAGAGGAGAGTGCTTAAGGGACTAGGGACGAGTATATTAGAGGGGCAGCTCAGGTTGGACAGTTTGGAGACAGAGCCAGAGAAGTAAGACCATGTTGGTTTGGACATGTCCAGAGGAGAGACGACGAGGATGTTGAAGACGGAGCTGCCTGGAAAGAGGAGAAAGAGGAGGATTATGGATGTGTTGAGAGAGGACATGCAGAGGGCAGGAAGACATGGAGACGGATGATCCACTAGAGCAGCAAAAGAAGAAAGTGTGTGTGATTGTGAAACACAGCGAACCTCAATGAGATGCGTTCTCTGTATTTAACACACACGCCGTCCAGCAGGGGGTAGCTATGTCCAGAACCCAGGAAGTAGTGATGGGGATGGTACCTTCCTCAGGGGAACCTGCAGGTCTGGGATTCAAATTCACGACCTTTCGATTCTGGGGCCTTTAGGATCTAAAGGCTCTAAATCATGTGGTTTGGCCCTGTTTCCATATCAGGACCTTCACTCAAATCTTCCGTCTGCAGGAACACGAACTGCTGCACTCAAAAAAAAAAAAACAAAAAAACAACTTTTATTTACTTTTATGTTTTTTGTGAAACAGGTTTTAAACTGTAATGGTTCAGCTTAAATTGAACCTGTTGAGACCTGCAGACACCCTGTTCGTCTCACCCTTTTATTTCTCACTTTCAGTTTGGTGATGTTCCTGACTGAAGTGTCTGTTTGGCATGAGTTTAATACCTGCTGGTTCCAGGAAGCAGTTCCTCTAAATGATCCCTGTATTTATTTTTTCCTTCATAGCTGGGAGTCTTTGCTGTTCTGGGTCAACTTTTTTTTTTTTTTTGAATGTTTTATTTGCAGCTGTGTTTTTTTTTTTTTTTTTTTTTTTTTTTTAAATCCCAGGTTTCAGTTTGTGTAAGAGAAAGTGTTTAACATGTTCTGTGTCTTCCCGTCATCATCTAGGACCTGATGCAGCAGCTGCTGTGTGGTCTGTCCTTCCTGCACTCCCATCGGGTTCTCCACCGGGACCTGAAGCCGGAGAACATCCTGGTCACGAGCAGGGGGCAGGTCAAGCTGGCGGACTTCGGTTTAGCTCGGATCTACAGCTGCCACATGGCGCTCACCCCGGTGGTAAGATGGACCTGCACTTGTTTATTTCTGCCTTTAGTTTCATCACCTGATACACACACACACACACACACACACCTCACAAATAAGACTGGAGTATAAGTGTTAGTAGAACCGTTACTCACTTTATAGAGGACAGATGATTTAGTGTGCAGGTTTTAAGGTTGAGATGTTTTTATTGTTGAGGTGGTGACTCTGTGGTACCGCTCACCTGAGGTTCTGCTCCAGTCCACTTATGCCACACCTGTAGACATCTGGAGTACCGGCTGCATCTTTGCCGAGATGTTCCGACGCAAGTAAGATATACAAATATTAAACTATGATACACACACACACACTGTGGGTGGTGGTGGTCTCGTGGTAGGATACTTGCCTATGGACCAAGAGGTCCCAGGTTGGAATCCCACCTCCAGCACCACCAACGTTGGGTTCCCAAGCTAAACCCTGAACCCCAAGTTTCTCCAGAGGGACTGTCCCTGTAATCAGGAACTGGACGTTGCTCTAGATAAGAGCGTCTAATAAATGCCTTCTATGAAAATGCATACTGAATGGGCGGAGCCTGCACTGCTGAAGTATAATTGGGTGTGACTAAACAGCTTTTGAATTAATGGGTTAATTGCCAAACCATGGAAAGGTGGGGCTAAACAGCTGTAAAGTGCATGCATGCAGTTCTTTTAGTTGTGACCTCAAAACTGATAATGTCCTGATTTTCAGGTAAGTTTAAACCCATGGACACAACTTGAAATGTGATAGATTTTTTTACGCCTGGACATGTAAATACAAAAAATCTAGTCTGGAGAATTCCGCCTATAAACTCCAGGAGTAGTCAAGTAGGGTTTTATTGTCATTTCAGCCGTATACACAGAACACAGTGAAACCAAATAACGTTCCTGCAGGACCCTGGTGCTCCACACAGGACACGACAACAGAAGACACAACATAATACACAAAACAGTGTATTGTACAGTGAAAAGCCCAGTTCACTGTAAATAAACTTCAGTGCTTGGATAAAAGCGAGTGGGCACTGTGCTGAGTAACTTTCCTGAGAGGAGCTTGATTAAAACTGGTTTTGTTGTTACCTGTTCGCTCTATTTATTCAGATTTTTTCTTGAATGTTTATAAAAGCAGTGGGTCTCTGGTTTCGGCCCCCTGAGCTCCCGTTCCTGCTCACTGCTGTCCTCTGCTGGACACTTGATGTCACTGTGTGTTTTTCAGGCCTCTGTTCTGTGGAGAATCAGAAGTGGATCAGCTGACCAAGATTTTCAGGTATATCATTTTATAATTCTATTTTAATTTAGTTTCAGTGCGTCCCTGTCAGAGTATCAGACCAGAAAGCTCTAGAAGGAAAAAATAAAACAAAATGATCCTCATGTGGAATCCCTTCCACTGTGTTTACAAATGGACTTTTTAAAGTGTTCATTATTTAACACCAGCTTTCCCTCCACTTTCATTGAAGTGTTCTTTTACTCCGGTCCTTTATGATGAAATAAAAGCTGGACTATTTGTAATAAAATGAAAATGAGGCGTTTTGGGGCAGCGGTGGCCTAGCGGTTAGGGCGTCAGGTGCATGATCGGAGGATCAGGGGTTCAAACCCCTTCCCAATAGGTTGCCCTGAGGTACCCTTGAGCAAGGTACCGTCCCCATCACTGCTTCCCGGGCGCTTTCAATAGCTGCCCACTGCTGCACGGGTTTGAGTGTGCATGGGTAAAATGCAGAGGTGGGCAGCGGTGGCCTAGTGGTTAGGGAGTTGGCCCCGCATCGGAAGATTGTGGGTTCGATTCCCACCCTAGTAGGTTGCCCTGAGGTACCCTTGAGCAAGGTACCGTCCCCATCACTGCTCCCCGGGCGCTTTCAATAGCTGCCCACTGCTGCACGTGTGTGTATGGGTTAAATGCAGAGGTCCAATTTCGTTGTGGTTCATGTGTGCTGTGCCGTGACCTCGCAATGACAAGGGTTGTCACTTTCACTTTTTCACTTTCTCCACTGGGCTGTTTGATGGCATCGAACTCGGCCTGCTTTCTTCACCGAGTGACGATACCGTAGCAGCTGCTCCACCTTCACGCAGAGCAGACACACAATCGCATGTGAATAAAGATATAAATAAAGAAGGCTTCAAGAAAGTGTACAAAGACCTAAAACACGGCCACAATGAAAGTACTTTGAAGGGACGCAGTGATGTGAACATTTAAGTTTAAGTCACCAATAAAAGAACATTTTCCCACTGAGTGTTTGTACATGAGTGTGAGTGGACTCTTAAAAACCTGCAGTTCTGTTTATTCAAACTGCACGTGGTTGGCAGTGTAAGTGAAAGTGACTGTGTTTTCCTCAGTGTTATTGGCCTGCCGGCTGAAGAGGAGTGGCCTACTGACGTCACGCTCTCGCAGCAGAACTTTAGCCCCCAAAACCCTCAGCCAATCCCAGACTTCGTTCCTGAGATCAGTGAAGACGGCGCAGACCTGTTATTGGTACCTTCAGTGTTTTATCTTGAACTTCATGTCCACAGATATCTGAGAGCATCTTCACTTGTTTCTGTTATTTACTGAATTCTGCTTAATTACTGAAATGAATCACGATGTATTTAAGGATAAAAATGGAAGCTGTGTTGGGAAAACAGACACTTTAAACTAGAATTGAACTGAATTTGGGAATGAATTTCTCCCAGAAAGAACTGCTTCAGAGCAGCCTGCAGGTGGAATCGGGCCTGGACGGAATTTAGTGAATCGGGTTTAGAAATCTAAATTGACCGATTTTAACAAATGCAGTGCTCTTCTTATTGAAGGGCTGTGATGTAGTGAACAGGACTAGTAAACAACCCCCCAGTTCAAATGTGAAACTCTCCTAAATTCCACCCCTAAAACAAACCAGTAAATCACAGAACTCAAGCTCCTCATGCGGCCCCTTTTTAAGAGACGGTGCGAGCAGCAGGATGAGTTCTGGACGCTGTAGATGTGAAAGGAGGAGACGGTCAGTGATGTCCGTTAGTCGGGAACTTTCATTCACGTAAAGCAGAATAAGCAGCTAAAAGGCAGAAGACGCTCTGCTCTCTCTCAGGAAGTCAGTCTAAGTTTCTCTCCCCCCCCCCCCCCCCTTCTCCTCAACAGAGAATGCTAAAGTTCGACCCCTTGAGAAGAATCTCTGCCTCAGCCGCTCTGGAACACCGGTTCTTTAAAGAACACCCTGAAGACTCCTAGAACATGGAGGCTGAAACCTTTCGGCTGGTGTGACAGAAAGTGACAGAAGTGTAAGGTGATTGTAAAAGCAGGCGGGGCGGTTTCTGTTTTCCATTCCGTGCGGGTTCACTAACAGGACTGATACCCGGGTACAACCAGGTCATGGTAACCATGGAAACTGGCTCAAGACTTTGTTGTTTGCTTTGGAAGACGTTGGTCGGTGGAATGTTGTACATGAAGGGTAGTTTTATTTTTTTCTTCTTCCTTTTTTTCCCCGTTTTTTGCCACTAAACTGATCGACCCGACTGTCTTTGCAACATTTTGGTTCTGGCCCATCTTCACAAAGAATCTGTGTCCAAAAGTATGTAGACATCAGCATTTCTTCCATAGAACCCCCACCCCAAGCACACAGAATCCCGGCTCCACTAATGGCCTCTATTTTGCGATGTTGCAGGGAGGATGTGATTGTGTGGGTAAGGCTCATCCCAAAGGGGCTCCTTCAGTCCTGAAAACTCCAGCGCTCAGGTGCATTATGTCCCTCTAGATGTCACTAGGCTCCTGCGCTGTTTGCCATTAATGTTCTATGGAGATACAAGTTGTGAGCCAACTGAATTTCCTCAGTGGAACAAGCGTCTGGATACTTTTGGACATAGTAGCCATGTTAAGAGAAGCCGGTTCGAAGCTGCTTCTTTACATTTTTGTAAAGGCATGAAATCACTTCTTAGGCTTTTGCCCTCATTAATGGCGTCGGTGCGTCTGAAGCTCCTTGGCTGCTGTTCAGAGGTTTCGGCAGTTTCAGCAGCAGAAACGTTTAATATTCATTTTAACTGGATTGCTGCTAAAACAGAAACGTTCAGTGATCAACTGTTATCACAAATAAAGGCATGAATAATGTTTTTATGTAATTTGGAGGGAAAGGTTTTTATCTTTAACCTGCTTTAGTTGTTTTAAAACGTGAATTGAATTGAGCAGCGCTGCCAGAGAGGAGAAGCGGAGTGTTCTTTCTGCAGCGCTGACCCAGCGAGAGAAGACGAAATGTATTTTCAGTAAACGGGAAGTTGTGGTTTGGTCTAATACATACGTTACAGTGGGTTCACTTTTCATAAACATTCTCCAAAGTAATATGCAAGTCTAACACTGTGAGCGTCCAATAAGTGTCCAAAAAGTCTTATTTTCATGATGTATTTTAGATCATTTCTATTTTTATAACCAGGCGAACAGCAGGCTTTTACACTGCAGCCCCCGCCTTCCGAAAGGTGTTCAGTCTGAGTGACCCTGTGAGCACATCAAGTCAAATAAGCTGTCACTGCTTTTCTGAAGACTTCCCTCAAATTAAAGGGCTGTTCCACCTTTTCTCTCTTAATTCTAACATCAACTCCTCCAGAGGGGCTTAACTTCAGGCTTCTCTACGTTGTTGGTAAATGGAACCAGATGTCCCAAATAAGTGCTGCTTTTTTTTTTTGTTTTCTCCTGGTCCTCCAGTGAAGCTCCACGTGTCTCTGAGGGACGGTGATGATGGTAAAATAGTCCATCTGAACAAAATCACTTTGTGTCCCTCCACCATGAACGGGTTCAGTTTGAGTCCAGAATCTTCTCAGAACTAAAACACCGTCTCAGACACCAGACAGCGTCTCCACCAGCAGCTCATGCATGTGAGGGACATTCAGACGTCTGGTTCCATTCACACACACACTGGGGACGGGGACGGGGACGGTCCAGGTAAGTCTCTCTGGAACGGATGGTTTCACACTAAACCTGTTGTCTAGTAATTTCATTAAACAGTTTTAAAAAGTGGAAAAAATGTGCAAAACCTGCCTTTTTAATTTTCACTTCACTGCACACGGTTCTGCCGAACTGCTCGTTATAAACATTTTTGGGTGGAATAGTCCTTTAATGTCATTCTGGTACGAGTTTTAAGTGCCACCGTGGAGGTTTAGGTTTTCTCTGAAGTGCTGCTGTCTAAACTGAAATGTCCCCCGTTCCGAGTTTTCGTATGTCTGGGCCAAAGCGTCTGGGCCAACAGCAGTGCATTGAAATGGTCACGGAGGTTGTGGACCAGTAGGAGAAAGTCGTATTTTGGTTTGTTCTCTGAACGTGCTCCTCATGAAGCAGTGGAGAGGCTGGAGAACAAGTCGGCTGGGTGGAGTGACGCGGTGTTTCTGTTTTCATGTTCAGAGTGTTAATATTGGTAAAGGTGTGTGTGTGTGTGTGTGTGTGTGTGTGTGTGTGTGTCTGTCTGCTTTCCGTTGTGGTTTGGTCAGCCGGTGGAGTTTGAGTATTTCTGTGTATTCAGGTCAGTACGAGGGGGTAGAATGTGGAACTGGTCCCAGGTGATTGTGAATTGTCTGTTCTGTCCTTCCAAGCTGGTTTGGTTTCATTTTCTGGATATGTAACACTTTGACGTTGCTAAATTCTATTAAAAGCCGTTTATCTTTTCTGTGTGTGGTTTACTGTCATGAACGACTGATCTCTGATCAGCTGCTTCTGGATTAATGATCACTGTGCTGGAGTTCCACTGGTCAGCGTTAAAACAAGCCATTGTTGAGCTCATTCTCATCCCAGAGGTGTCAATGTTACAGATTATATAATAAATGGCTGCAAAACTTCCCAGACCTGATGTGTGGAGTTTACAACGGTAGTGGAAATTTAAAAGGCAAGTTTTGCACCTTTCTTACACTTTTAAAATTTTTGGTCTTAATCTTTCTTAATAAAATTAGAGAAATTGAAGGTTTGGTTTGAGACCATCTGTTCTAGAGAGACTTACCTGGACTGTTCCATTTACGGCATTATCAGGCTACAGGGACGGTCCCGCTGGAGCCCCTGGGTGTTGAGGGTCTTGCTTAGGAACCCACTGCTAAAGGTGGGATACAAACCTGAGACCTCTTGGTCTGTAGGTCCATAGAAAAATATCCTGCCACTAGACCACCAGCAGCAGTGTTGGTGAAAGGAAAGGACGTCTGAATGTCCCTCACAGGCATGAACTGGTGGTGGAGACGCTGTCTGGTGTCTGAGACGGTGTTTTAGTTTGGAGAAGATTCTGGACTAAAAGTGAACTCGTTCATGGAGGGACACGAAGAACAGATTTATTTCAGATGGACTATTTTACCATCATCACCGTCCCACAGAGACACGGGGAGCTTCACTGGGGGACAGAAAAAAGGATTAGGACGTTGGATGCCATTCACCATGGAAAAGAAATCCATATCTGGCTGAGAGTCAATCATGGAGGAGTTTGGGAGATTCAGCTGAATTGTTTTTAAATGGAATGTTTTTAAAGTTAAACTCTTTGGACACAGACAAGTCCATAATATTCAGGACTGGGGAGAAGTTTTCTGTTTGGGGGACTTAAACGACTACAAAGAAGTGAACTCTGATGTCGTGAGCACTGCACACAGTGAACCACAACCACTGTCCAGCAGGGGGCAGACATCCAGCACCCGGGGAGCAGTAATGGGGACTGTACCTTGATTGAGGGAACCACAGGAAAATCTACCGGTCTAGCTTTGGAGATCCCTCCTGTTTCTCCTCCTTGCTTGTTCCCATGGAGAACGGTAGAGAACTAGACTTTCCTAAGGACACACTTTCTGGACACTTTGGGTGGGGGGATATTTTGGACAGTGGTCTTTTGTTCAACCAAGCAGGGAAACCAGTTAGTAAAAACCTTTGAACCAGTACCAAACGGACTGCCATGTATCTAGTACATGGTCCTGTGCTGGTCCTCTCTTGACCGGACAAAGCAGGGAAGATAAAGTGTGTTGGGGCAGATTGGCTACAGACTGTAACCTACAGAGAGCTTCTGTAAGTGTAGGTGACGACATGGACTCCATTAAACTGGAGGTGCACGTATTCTGGAAATATCCAAGTTTGGCCTCTGACTATAATTAAAAACGTGCTCTTTATCTGGAGAGAGAGTAGAGCTCATTCACAGGCGGGAAAAGGAATGTTTGATACATGAAAAATGAAACGGTAGAAATGTAGCATACAGGTCTTTTAATGTGCAAAACATCAGAGTGCTCAGTGTGTACAATACGTTCTCCTACTTTTAAAGCATTTCCACACACACTATTATGTCCAAAAGTATACAGATGATCCTCCTGAATTCAGCTGCTCCAGGTGTTCACACACACAACTCATATCTCCATGGAGACACTGACTAACAACCAAATCCTGAGGTCATTGTATCAGTGTGTTGGAGGGCTCTGGAGTGATGGAGCTCCTGTGAAATGAGCTGGAGTGGAGTTTATGATCCAGAACTGATCTAACATCAGTATCTGACCTCATTAAAGCTCTCGTTTGGACGTACAGCGTCTTTGTGCATGTGCGTCCTGGTCAAGAATGGTCATCAGAAAGCAGGGGTTTGGGGTTTTTTCTGGTTTCTGTAGTGCAAGACCAGCCACACAACCAGGATCTACAAGAGAAAAAAATCAACACTTTAAACACTCAGCTCTTCAGATCTTCATGGACCAGAACCTGAGGAGTCAGAGAACAGCTTACATTCAGTACAGTCCCTGTACCTGAGCAGTTTCAGAGATAGAAGCAGTGTGAGATCATCTCCACAGAGAAAATAAAAGGCAGCAAAGAAGAGCTTTGGGACGTCCTTCAAGAAACCTGGAGAAGTGTTCCTGACTTAAAAAAAAAAAAAAGGAGCTGGTCTAAGAGAGTTGAGGCTGTGCTGAAGAATAACGGTGGTGGTGAATATTGACTTTAAAGCTGGTTAGAATTAAACTCTCTGTGTTTAGACTGGAGTTACATGTGTTTGCACACTAATCACTGAACTGCTGTCTCACACAGAACAGACAGACACGAGGGATCAAGACTTTTGCACAGTAATGTACATGGAATGTGAGGACGATATGTGATGCAGAGATACAGCATGAGATCAGAAATGTTTTTACATTAAAGAAGCTGGAAAGAAAACAAACCTCAGAGAAGCTGAAAAATAGTCCAAGACCACCCAGGAACTTGAGAGTGTCCCCAGCCTCCTGCAGGATCATGTCCCCACATTTAAAGCAACGTCCTTTAACTTTACAGGCCTTAAAGACAGACATGAGGAGATACAGAATAAGTTCCTGCATTAATTCCCACAGGAAGAACATAATCTCTAATCTCTTTCTCTGAATGGAGTTTGCACATTTAATCGAAACTACATTTCTGTTTTTGTAACCAACAACCTAACAACCACCTGGAATACCATAGTAACCAACAACCTAACAACCACCTAGCAAACTCATTCACCTGGGAGACTGAATTGTAGTCGAAGCTTCAGCATGACTGGGCGGGCCTAAACTGCTGTAAGTTGACTAGGTGGATGTATGTAAATAATTTATATATAAATACGTTTATTTACATACCCTATATATACAGTACTGCAAATGTTTTAGGCACCTGAAATTAATTAGAGTTAAAAAGCTCTTTATTTGGGCAGCAACCCTTAATTTACTTTATTTCTTTATATATTTACTGCATGAAGTTCAGTCAGGAGCTGCTGCCGGAAGTGAACAGTGTGATGGAGCTTTGAGGAGAAACTCTGGAACTAACCCTGATCTTAAAACCACATCAGAAGATAAGAACTCCTTAAAAATGCACATTATTATTACTTCCTGGATTTAGTGATTTTAGTGATGGATTGTTTTATTGGAGTTTGTAGGAAACACCACCAAGAGAACCCGTTTTAAAGGTTTATTTACTGAAGGGCGTGTGAGGGTTCTCTGGTCTGTTTAATGAGTGCTTTTGTTTTTGTCCATCCCCGTCCAGTCCTAACCTGCACAGCTGATGTCCATCTCTCCGCCCTGCCCCAGGTCTAGTGTGTGTCTCTAATCTCATACAGCCCTGTGTTTGTCCTGACTACTGCTAGTCTTGTTGTTGCTTTGTCTTGTCATTACGTTGTCTCATTACGGAGCTTTGTCCTGTTTTGTATTGTTGTTCCTGTTCTTGCTCTTGTTGTTTTATGACCTTGTTTAGTTTTGTTTGGTTGTTGTTAATAAAGTGTCCGCTTGAACATACATTCCTCCTTCCGACTGACCGAGCCGAAGACTTTTATACGGAACTGTAAAAGTAAATGAATTAAGTTCTGCAGACAGTGCAGTGACGTTTTCAACATTAATAATCTTTACATCCTCCATCAAACGGTGACCTAGAGATTCAGTCCCATAAAGTTTCGATTTGAAGGTTGCGGGTTCAAATTCCAGGCCAGTAGGTTGCCCTGAGGTTCCTTTGAGGTACTGTCCCCAGGTGCTGGATATGTCTGCCTCCTGCTGGACACTGAGCGTGTGTTAAATTTACGGCATTTAACAGATGCTCTTCTCCAGAGTGTCTTCCATGTCCTGATTACAGGGACAGTCCCCCTGGAGACACTCAGGGTTCAGGGTCTCAGGGACCCAGTGGTGGTAGTTCTGGAGGTGGGATTCGAATCTGGAACCTCTTCAGCCACAGGTCCATAGACAAGTACCACCACTGGACCACCACCACCCCATACAGAGGATGTGTTTGATATGTGTTGAAAATGACTAATAATCACTTTCGCTTCACTTTCACTTAAACTCCTTACAGCGGTGCACAGTCCGGCGTCCGTGCTGAAGTCCTTCAGTTTCTGAGTGCTGTTAATCAGACCACAGCAATCCATGTGCTGCTCCAGGGTCCTTCTCGCGTCTCTGTCCATCATCCCCCAGGACACACTCAGAGCTTCCTCCTGAACACACACACACACACACTCACTCCTGTACTCTCTCACGGGAAAAGAAGACTGGAGCAATGAAGGAGGCAGTAATGTGGAGGTTTTCATGTGGAATGAAACCAACCTGTTGTTCTGTGTTGAAGGTGAAGCAGGTGCAGGACATGGCGAACTGGAAGAGAAACACAAGGGGCAGGATGGCCGAGTACTGCGCAGAGAAATGAAGGAATTAATGTGTGAAGGTTTGAGTGACTGTTTTACGGCACCCTGTCAATTTCACCAATAATACCAGGAGTGTTTAATTTTCTCCGTTTCTTTCTGTCTCTGTTCTGTCCAAAGAGCTTTGTCATCAGGTGGACTCACTCTGACAAAACCTTTTCAAGACTAAAATAACCTTTTGTGGGTCTGTAGTGAACTTCTGTGGAGTGGACTGGTCTCCAAATCCTGGAACAAGAAAATCTAAAGCACCAAAGGTTCCAGCAAACTCATGGAGAGAAGATGCTCCAGCAGCATGACTTCTTATCACTTTAGATAAAGCTGTGCTTTATGAGATCTCTGCTGCAGTAATACTAACTCCCAGTCATGGCAGTGGTTTACTGTTCACATCAAACTTTCCCAGATGGTTAAAAAAAAGCCTCCAATGGAAGCTGCTGAGTTTGTAGTTAAAGTTCTGAAGGGGACAGGCGTCCTTCAAAAACCACTTCAGAGATCTTCAGGTTTTAATCACGAAACCTAAACACAGACGCACTGGGAGATGAGGAAGCCGTTGGATGATGTTTAGACGAGGTTTTGCAGCTACAGAATTTGGATGCAGGTATTAAAGCCCACTGTTCGTGGTACGTGTGTACAGTACCAGTGTGTGTAGGACCAGTTACTCACAGACACAGGAGACACACCCTCTGATCACTGTGAGTGTGTGTGTGTGTGTGTGTGTGTGTGTGTGTGTGAATTTACAGGAATACAGTGTGAATACAGGAATTTCATGTATTAAATTATTTCATAAATTATTTCCTCTGTCTTCCTGACAGCTCCATCTTCAACATCCTCCTCCTGATATACTCCTCGTCTCTCCTCTGGACACGTCCAAACCAATAAACTGATTTATCATAATAATAAATAATCTTAATTTTTCTTTTACAAGAATTTCACAGAAATTGCTATGACTTTAAAAAAGGTTCTTGTCCAGGCTGCCTTTAAAGTTTGAGCTTGTTAAAACTTAAATAAAGGCACACAGAACCCACAGTAATGTAAGGAAACGGTCTGTTGGTTTTCTAAAGGATACGATGAACAGCAGAATCTGGTGGTGTCTGGAGGCGCCGATCAGTCCCAGGATGCCGATGAGGATCAGGAAGACCCCTAGTGTGATCACCCCGCTGAAGATGCTGGTGCTCACTGCTAAAGTGATGCCTTTACTGCAGACAGCCACACCGATCAGCACGACTCCCAACACCTGAGAACCGAAGAGCACGCGGCAGATTTAACCTCCATCCAACATTCACTTCAGTTTAATCGTGCTCACTCTGCTCACTCTGCTTTTCAGGTCAAGTCAAGTCAAGTAGGATTTTATTGTCATTTCAGCCACACACACAGAACACAGTGAAACGAAATAACCTTCCTCCAGGACCCTGGAGCTGCACACAAGACAACAAGCAAAGCAGCGTTATCAGTACAGTAAAGTGTGATGTGCAATAAAGGAAAAATAATAAATAGTTAATATATGGATGTAAGAGTAATAATTGTGAGGATATTGATCAACAGTTTAAAAGTCTGATGTCCAGGGGGAAGAAGTTATTTCTCATCCTGGTAGTGGAGGAACCTTCTTCCAGAGGGCAGGAGGGAGAAGAGAGTGTGGGACGGGTGGGAGGGATCATCCACAATGCTGGTTGCTTTGCGGATGCAGCGAGTGGTGAAGATGTCCTGTACAGAGGGCAGAGAGACCCCGATGATCTTCTCAGCTGTTCTCACAACCCGTTGTAGGGACTTGCGGTCTAAGACGTCGCAGTTCCCGTACCAGGCAGTAATGCAGCTGCTCAGGATGCTCTCGATGGTTCCCCTGTAGAAGATGGTGAGGATGGGTGGTGAAAGATGGGCTTTCCTCAGTCTGTGCAGGAAGTAGAGGCGCTGCTGGGCTTTCTTAGTGATGGAGCTGGTGTTGAGGGACCACGTGAGGTTGTCAGTGATGTGAACACCAAGAAACTTGGTGCTCTGGACCATCTCCACAGGTGAGGTGTTGATGATAAGTGGAGTGTGGTCCCGATGTGATCTCCTGAAGTCAACAACCATCTCTTTAGTCTTGTCGACGTTCAGAGACAGGTTGTTGGTTCTGCACCAGTCCGTCAGCTCTTGTATCTCCTCTCTGTAAGCTGCCTCGTCTCCACCGCTGATCAGACCCACCACGGTTGTATCATCAGCGAATTTGATGATGTGGTTCGAGCTGTGCTTGGCTGCACAGTCGTGGGTCATCAGTGTGAACAGCAGTGGGCTGAGCACACAGCCCTGGGGGGCTCCTGTGCTCAGTGTGATGGTGTTGGAGGTGCTGCTACTGATCCTGACTGACTGGGGTCTCCCAGTCAGGAAGTCCAGGATCCAGTTACAGAGGGAGGTGTTCAGGCCCAGCAGCCTCAGCTTCTCACTCAGGTGCTGAGGGATGATGGTGTTGAATGCTGAACTGTAGTCGATGAACAGCATTCTGACGTAACTGTCCTTTCTGTCAAGATGAGAAAGGGCCAGATGGAGGGTGGTGGAGATTGCATCGTCCGTTGAGCGGTTGGGACGATACGCAAACTGCAGGGGGTCTAGTGAGGAGGGGATCTGGGACTTGATGTGCCTCATGACCAGCTTCTCGAAGCACTTCATGATGATGGGTGTGAGTGCAACGGGACGATAGTCGTTGAGGCAGGAGATAGATGGTTTCTTTGGCACTGGAATGATGCTGTTGGCCTTGAAGCACCTTGGAACAACAGTGGTGCTCAGAGAGATGTTGAAGATGTCGGTGAAAACATCTGCCAGCTGTTCTGCACATCCTCTGAGCACACGACCTTGAATATTGTCTGGACCAGCAGCTTTCCATGGGTTGACTCTCAGTAGAGATCTTCTCACCTCGGCCGTGGTCAGACAGAGAACCTGGTCGTTCGGAGGGGGGGTGGTCTTCCTCATTTCCGTGTTGTTCGTCGCATCAAACCGTGCGTAGAAGTGGTTCAGCGCATCTGGGAGGGAGGGGTCACCATCACAGGCAGGTGGAGCTGTCCTGTAGTTGGTGAGAGCCTGGATGCCCTGCCACATGCGCCGCACGTGTACATTTTGTTAATGTACAGAAACAAGAGTGACAGCAGCAGCTCCAGGTTTACTGCAGTAATAAAACTCAACTTGTCCTCCACCTGACGCCACTTTGACAAAGAGCAAAGTTCATCAGGGTTTATTTTGGGAAGCTTTAGTTTAAACTTGTGTTTTCCGTCAGTGGTGTCATTTTAAGACGTTCAAAAACATGTTGCATAATTAACATTTTTTTTATCTCCTTAAAAACCCCAGATCTGGGTCTGGGCTGCAGGAAACCCAAACAGAGGTGTTTTTATGTTGATGACCAGAACAGGGTTATGAAGTTCTAAAGCAGATCCACATTTACATTTCCCATCATTACTGGTGTTCAAATGATGTTTCATTTACTGAATTCTGACTTGTTTAAACCTGCTGTTAGTGATTTAATTGTCAAATTTTCACATTATTTTAAAGCAGACAGAAAAACAGAAACGATCCCGAATCAGCTTCCATGGAAAGTCAAGACTGTTTTCTCCTTTTGATTTTTTGATTTTTCTTTTCTCCTTTTATTGTTAAGATACAAATTTGGAGGAGTTTCCTTTGTTCTGTTTTTATTAATCAGAATTTGTTTACGCTAAAGCAACAAAGAACTCCAGTTAAATGAATGTGGGGTTTAAACCCAGCTTTGGTCAAACTCACCATGTAAACTGTGTTTAGAGCACAGATTGTGCTTCTCGTACACTTAAATCCGACGTTCACCATCGTAGAACCTTTTTCTGAAAATGTGTTTTTTTCTTCTCTTCCTAAACACCAAACGCACACCCTCCTATCAGTTCAGGAGTCAAAGGTCAAGTCTGTCAGTGGTGGAAAAGTCCAAAGTCGTAAACAATGAGAATGATCAAGTGAAGGGCGGCTGTAAACCGATGAACCGTTTTTTCTTTATATTGTTAAAACAGGTTCCTGGTGGTTTTGTTCCACTGAGGCTCTGAGGTCCAACAGTGACGTGTGTGAGTTTGTCCACAAGTCCTCGTTTCTACATCACCATTTTAAAATCTGTTCTGAGTGGATTCTCATTCTGAGAGCAGTTCAGGCAGAAACAGTCACTCACTTCAGTGGAGCATCAGTGAGGTCCTGATGATGAACACTGCTGTGAGGGTCTGATTGTATCAGTGAGGTCCTGATGATGAACACTGCTGTGAGGGTCTGATTGTATCAGTGAGGTACTGATGATGAACATTGCTGTGAGGGTCTGATTGTATCAGTGAGGTACTGATGATGAACATTGCTGTGAGGGTCTGATTGCAGCATTAGTGAGGTCCTGATGATGAACATTCAACACCATTCAGTGTTCACCATCAGTACCTGACCTCACTGATAGTGCAATCAAATCCTCACAGCAATGTTCCTGCAAGACAAGAGGGTGTTACTATAGTAGAGTGGGTGTCTAAAAACATTTGGACAAATAGTGTGTAGATTTTAGAATGAATTTTTCTTTTTCACAGACAGTTCCTGCCCAGTTTAATGAACTTCCTTTGCCTACGTCTTTTCCTGTCTCCCTGTTGTGTGCAACTCCCCAAAGGTTCCCCTCGATTCATCACCATGTCCCATTTTATGGAGAGCGGTTTGAGGGACTGACTGTGGTTGGGATGCTCAGTGAGAAAGAGAAATGGAGCATCGAACCAAATGAAAGAGCCAAACGAGCAACAGAATGGGCTGATTTATAGATGACTGCAGGGATCACACTGTAATAAAGGGGAACTGATTTCTCGACCTTTCTCTTCACTCATTTCATTCAGGGCTTGCACATCTGCAGCATTCTCTCCATCATTCTGACCGTGTGACTCGTCTGTAGCAGGCAGGGGGTTGGAAGGCAGGGTGGCTTTGAGGGGGGAGCAGAGATAGAGGAGGGGTATCGAAGGGCTGAATGCTCTCTGTCTCTCTCTCTCTCTCTCTCTCTCTCCTTCTCTCTTACGCTGTGTGTGCGTCTCTTTCTCTCCCCTCCCTCTTCAGCAAAATTTGACTTGCTAATTGCCTGAGACATGTCAGAGAGAGAGAACGAGTGTGTGTGAGAGAGAGAGAAATAGAGGATGCAGAGGTAATAGATGTGGTACGGGATCTTGAGAGGCTTCCGCTGTCCTTGGCTGGTTCTGCCTTTCCAGCCGGATGAGGATGTACTAACAGGTTCTCCCTCTACCACTGTGGAGACACGCAGGATTTCCTCTGATGCCCACGTTTGCATCCAGCCACCTTTTTTTTCATCGTCTTCTCATTCAGACTTTCTCTCCTCTCTGATCTGGGTCTTTCATTGTCCTCTAACGCAGGCTGCTCGTAAATGATGTGGATTACACCACACTGGGACTCACCAATCTCTCGACTGAGCAAACACTGCGAAGCAACAAAACACTGATCCGGAGAAATTAAAAAGCTCCCTGGGGAAGATAAACAGGTGGAGCAGAGACACATGGCAAGGACTCCACTGAGACTGAGAGTTTTTCTGGGATTGCAATCGGACTGCAAGGAATCAGTCGTGCTTGTTCTCTGGGTTGCATAATGCTGGAGTCTAGACCGTACTGTAACCTCCCGTCTGCAGATGCCAGACAGTGAACAGCACTTCCAAAAGGGATGGAGGCATGGGATGCCAACCATCTGGGGGATGAGAAAGAGAGAAGGAGAAGCATCTGTGAATGAATGGAAATAACGGATGCAGCACTGTATGATTACGTACCCTTACGCTTGGACCTTCTTTGTTAGCTCGGGTTTTCTTTCTGTTTTATTTCGCTCCTTTGCTTGCACTTGCTCCCTCCCATTTAGCTGTTTTCCTGTGTTTTCCATTATTTCAGACTGTCAATCCTCATGCTAAAATATGCCTGCAGGATTATAAAGACTTGTGATATAGTGAGGCACTTTGCCTGAGTGACAGCTGATGACCTATTCCAGCTCTACATTCTGGGTTCCTCAGGTACAGCTTGCTTTGTGTTGACATTCGCCTTCACTTGGCCTCTTTGCCTTAAGGGTTCTCGGATTCCACTGCTATCCACATGAGCCACTCAGGGACCCTGCAGCGACGAACCACCTACCTCATCTCCCTCACTCTGGTCAAGGTCGAGGCCATAGGGAATGATGAAGACACTGAACCAACAAAGCCACAGACTCCAGCCCTTATCCAGGGTCCAGAACATGAAACCCAAGCACAAACAACGGAGGAGGAAAAAGTGGAAGAGGTAAGCAAGACCCCAGAAAAAGAGAAAGAACCTGCATGTCCTGAGACCGAAGAGCAGAAGATTGAGTTTAGGGGATGGAAGCCTAACAATGAATGGAGACAAGAGGGCAACAATGCTTGTCCAGTCAGAGTACTTCCACCCAGACCTAAGGGAGCAAGCCTCCCGCCTGTGGTCGGAAAGTACAAGGGCAGGGAATTTCACAAAGATATCAGGGGTGAGGGAGTTTCTCTTGATGAAGAAAGGAGAGAGGAAACATCTAAAACAGAAATATTGTACAAGACAGACCCATACACCCCCACCTCGGATAAGGCCACAGATGTCGGCGTGTCGAATGGAACCTCGGTCCGTTCCAGCCTTCCAATCCGTCTCAGCCAGCGTCCTGAAGCCTTGCTGAGATCACACGCTGCGGTTACTATGAATCGCCGTGAGCTCAAGGAGACCAGCAGGTGCATCTCCTCCTCTGCCAAGAGTCTGGATTGCAAGGCCAGAGAGCACTCGCCGCCAGTGACCATCACCATGACAATGGGACCCTATCGGGCCTCTTGGTCTGAAAGTGAAGGGAGAGGCATGTACCAGCGTTTTGGCATAGAGCCGCTAATGGTAGCAGAAGAAGGGTTTCCAGGGCCTGGACTTGTAACGCGTGATAGTCCTCGGGTGGAAAAGCAGAAAACAATATCAACATCACTTCCTGCACCTGCCATACGTCCGCCAACAAAACCGCAGCAGAAGGGTAAGAGCCGTACATTAGACAACAGTGACCTGCATTTGCTCTCGGAGGACCTGAAGAAGGGCAAGGACTCGTCTGCTGGACAGCGAGCTTCTACCCATGCAGGCAAAGACCGGAAAATGCTGAAGTTTATCAGTGGCATTTTCACCAAGAGCACCCAGTCTCCTGCCACCATGCCAGCGGTTCCTGCGACTCCAATCCCTCTTCACAGCCCCATGCAGAGGGGCTCCAGTGAGGAGGAAGGTCAGTATCATTAAAATTAAACCAAGGTGAAATGTGTTTGATCAAAAGTTGCTTTTCAGACAATTTTCCCACACAGTGCTTCCCTGATGACCTTTTCTCCTGTCCTGGAGCAGGTTCTTCTAAACATGTCCACACATGTCTAAAAGTTCTAACATGCACATTACACATGATGCTTATCTGGGACCTGGAAGAGTGAAAATAGCACCAGTGAATCTGCAAAGGTATTGTAGAGTAAAGTCAGGAATTATGTGAATCAAATCTTATTGATTCTTACAGTTTTGCACAGCAACGTTTTTGGCCTATAAGTCAATGACACCACTATCTGACTCTGCCCTGGTTCCTGTCCGGGTTCAAAAGTTCTCGACCATCATACGGTTCATATTTACATTTACATTTACGGTATTTTTCAGACGCTCTTATCCAGAGTGACTTCCATGTCCTGATTGCAGGGACAGTCCCCCCTGGAGACACTCAGGGTTCAGGGTCTTGCTCAGGGACCCAGTGGTGGTAGTGCTGGAGGTGGGATTCAAACCCGGGACCTCTTGTCTCTGGACCGGGCCATCGGTCCATAGACAAGTACCCACCACTAGACCACCGCCACCCCAAGTGTTTGTTGCAAGTGTTCATTGGAGTGGAGCAGATATCAATCAGAAAGGAAGAGTGTAGTTTATTAAATAGTCAGTAGATCTGTAAGATTTCTTATGTTGCAACAAATCTGAAGGTTTGGTGATTCTTATTGTGGATTAGATCAAATCTGTGTGTGTGAAACAAACAGACACGGAGAGATCCTGATTAAAAATGGGAGCAGCCTCCCTCTGAGATGAATGTTGTGCTGCTAACAGCTTGGATACGTAATTTGCTTAAAGCATCTGTGTATTAGTGTCTTCACTGAATGGATGAAGAGAGCAGTTTGAGATGGGAGTGGCAAAAAGGGTCTCCTGCACTTCTCCTTCCTTTAACATGGCAGCCAGTTCACCTTCACTCAGCTCAGTTTATTTCTGAATGATGCACTTTAACAACACATGATCACAAAAAAGGTCTAGTTCCAGCAAAGCTCAGCTGAAACGGGAGAACTGGTTAAATAACCACACCTGGACTCTCACTGAAAAATGGGGACATAAAAAAGGGCTGCAGATGGACGGAGAGGACACTAAGGGGCGAGATTTTGTCATGAAGACTGACCGTGAATACAGAGGGTACATGTCCTCGTTCACGCGGCGTCTGAGCACATCTCTGCAAACACGTTTAACATGCAGGAGGGAGACAGGCAGTTTCAGGAGGACAGGTTGCCATGGCAACAGCAAGCAGAGGGAGGAAGGCTAGTTGCATGGTCGGTGGTGTGCTGGTTGGGGGAAACAAGAAGGAAGAAGAGGAAGGATGAATCGTGAGGGGGGGAGGTGGCGGTTCTGGAAGAATCCTCAATAGCAGTGACCCCACCCCACCCCAAAAACACCCCCCTTCAAATAAAAAAAACAACAAAAAAAACATCTCTTTAATTCACTGCTGAGGGGAGTCTGAACAGAGACGACTCTTACTGTCTCGTGCTGCCTGAGTGAACCTGGGGGACATGTCCCCTCATTGTTTCACTGATTGACTCCACACAAGGAGAACACTGTGTTCGCTCTCTCTCTCTCTCTCTCTCTCTCTCTCTCTCTCTCTCTCTCTCTCACTCTCTCTCTCTCTCGCTCTCGCTCTCGCTCTGTCTCTCCCTTCATCCATCTCTCTCTCTCTGTATTAACGGGTAGTTTATTAGAAGGGTAAGATGGTGGACTATTGTGTCTACTATACACTCACCTGTAACCTGGTGTGTGTGTGTGTGTGTGTGTGTGTGTGTGTGTGTGTGAGTGTGTGTGTGGTACTGAGGTAAAGGTGTATTTACTGGTTGCTGTAGTGAGAAGAGTGGGAAGGGGCTGATGACTCATGTAGACGCAGTCCGGCCTTGAAGTCCCAGCAAACAGTACAGTTCTGGTCTTTTAGTCCTGGCTGTGAGCTCTTCACATTCCCTTTGTAAAGAACAAAGATGTTCAAACTCCTTCACTCCACTCACCCCACCCTCCTGCTCTTCATTAAGCAGGATCGGATTCCTGGGTGTGGTTTAGACCCAGCAGGACTCACTGTCTCTACAAACATCAACTAAACTCCAGACAAACCCCAGAGCTGCTGTTCAGACTGATCTGGGATCAGATTCCTTCATATTTGTGGACTGACTCCTGAAACACACCCTGTTGTGTAAACGTCTGGAGTTTAGTTGATGTTTGTACAGACAGTAAACCTGTACTGTAACTTTGGATCGATCTCAAGTCCTAGAAAATGTAGCATTTAAGCAAATAAAAGAATATAATATACTATCAATTCCAGGACACAGGACACCCGTCACGTACCCAAACAGCACTTCCGAAGGTAGTAAATGATCTAGAGTCACTGCTGGGGAGGACAGGGTTTGATCTTGGTACTTTTGTATCTAAGCTCATCTTTGATTTTGTAACTGAAAAACTGATCCAGCTTTAGTTTTCTCTCGACCGGACTGTAACTCCCTGTTCACCGGTTCACCAAAAACACCGTCGACAGATTACAGCTGATCAGAAACGACAGGAAAAACGGGAACATAGAACCGAATTTATCTTCATTACACTGACTGCCCGCTTCATTCAGAGATGATTTAAATTTTTTTTACTGGTTTCAAGCTCTTAACGGATTGGCTCCTGCCTACTTCACAGACCGTCTGATAGAATTCACCCACAGAACCGCCAATAAAATAGCCAAACCTGAACTCAGTACTATTAGATATTCACCAGATCCTGCGGCTATTATTTAAAAAAACGGCTGATTAATGAATTGTTATTTTTAGATTTTTTTATGATGTTCTCTA
>CM029393.1:11605131-11627631 GCA_017165825.1 Hepsetus odoe
GAGGAGGTGTGCTCTGTGCTGATCTGACTTTTTAGGAGGCAGGTTTAAGAAGGATGTGCTGGTTGATGGATGAGTCACATCTTTACTGATGAGAGAGGAGCCAGTTCTCCTGCACCACTGAGGTATGTTCTCCCTTCTCTCTTCTTCCATCTTCTGCCCTAATCTCATCTGTTTACTCCTCCAAATTTGATTTAAAACTGTGTCTGAGTTTCGCTCCTGCTCCGTGATCATCCTCTGCCTCATTCCTAGTTCTGCAGCTAGCATTGGTGTAATCCTGGTCTTCAGCCCTGGTGAATGAGAGCAGCTTTCTGGAGGTGTACAACATCTACAGGCAGCTGAGCCTGCATCGCAACATCGCAGAAATCCCTTTTATTGTGGTTGGCACTCAGGGTGAGAGATGATTCATAAATAAAATCACTCTTTCACTTGCACTTTCAGTTTTCTGCCATGTTATCGTGGCCATGCTGTGCTGATCCTGAGTTAACTCTCCTAACTAATCCCTGTAATTGCTAGTAGGACCCAAGGTTAGTAGCCAGTCCACCTTGGACTCTTCAGGAGGTTTTTTTTTTTCTCTCCACACAGTGGAGTTTTTGGTTCCTTCTCCGTATCGTCTGCTTTAACTAGCCTCCATTTTAGATCTGCCAGACTATAACCTGTCTACCATCTGTGTAAAGTGCTTTGGGGCAACTCAGTTGTGAAAGGCGCTGTACAAGAATAAACTGAAATTGAATTAAAAGTGTTCAGAAGAGGTTTTTCTTTTACTTTCATCAGTGTTCATTCTGAGCTAAATGATGGCAAACCTACACATGGAAGTGAAGAAGAGTTTGTGTGCGTCTTAAAGCCGTTCTGCAGTGACTCCTCAACGCTAGAAAAGCTGTTCTGAGGACAGATAACACTTTTCATGCAAATAGTTCAGGAACGGTACTCCAGAAACATCAGTGCTGTGGTTTGAGGCTGCAGCTCCAGGCTGTAGCTTTTGATGACCTCCAGTGTTCTCCTGCTTTTCTACAGCAGTTTACAGCAAATTTCTTCTCTTCTTCTTCTCACGCACTCTGATGTGGTTTGGAGGGAAAGTGTAGAATCTGTTTCAGGAGGACAGATCAGATCAGAGCAATATTGAGGACACACTGATCACCATGTTCACACCCCCTTTCAAATTTATTCATTCCCTTTTTATCTTCTTTTCACACCCCCTTCACTTGTTCACCCCATTTCACTCTTATATTTACTACTTATATTTTTTTCTGATTTAGATAAAATAACCAGCACTAATCCCCGTGTGATCGATGACACTCGGGCCAGACAGCTGTGCTCAGACGTCCATCGCCGTACACTACGAGACTCATACCACCTAGCGGCCTGAATGTTAATCGAGGTTACTGAGGTGAGGGGTGACACACACACACACACACACACACACATATATATATTGTCTACATGTGGTGGTATAACACGTTTGGGTACCCTCTGGTCAAGATGAGATTTGTTGGTCAGACAGATTTTTGTAACACTGAGCACGTTTAGAGTTAACAAACACCAAATAGTCAGTTCTGATTTACCTTGAGTTTCTTTATCAGCCCAATTTTACGAGATGAATTTGAATCAGCAACAGATGGACTGCAGTAAATATCTTACAGCACATCCTCACAGAAAAAGAAATTATATAAACGTAAGTAATAATTCATTGAGAATTCAGAGAACTAACCTGTTTTTTGCTTTGGTTTGAGGCTGAGTTCCTCTCCAGCCATGATGTTATCGATGACCTCCAGTCTCAGTTATCGATGACCTCCAGTGTTCTCCTCCTGCTTTTCATAGTATTTCTACACACTAAACAACACGGAACGTAAAGAAGAAAACTGTGCTTTAACATCAGCGTCTGATTGTGCTTCATAGTGCAGATCTTTTCCAGATGGAGGTATAAAATTGGTCTGCTGTAGTTTTGAGTGTATTTTTTGCTGCTTGCTGTGAGCTGAATTCTCAGGAGCCAACAGGATCACATCTGTGCAGAAGACAGAAGATCTGTGGCTGTTTTAGGCTGGAGAAGAGGTTACAGATTCCTGGATGGTATATATGTTTTCTACATTTTAAAGTATTTCCTGGTTTCTCTCCAGTTGCTCAAAGATTGTCATCACAAGAGGCAACCTAGCTCTTTTGCGCTTCCTGCAAATCTCTCCCAAATTCTCCCAGCCACTCTGGAGGATCCACCCTGTTTGTGAGCTTCCAGGCAAGTCCCACAACAGCTTGGAAACTTCTCGACACAATTACACTCATAACTTAGTTTTTAAAGGGAGGCTGAGTCTGAGATGGAGTGATTCTTACGCTATTATCATCACACTGGTGGAATTCAGATTGTACCTAAAAGTTGCTGGAGGAGATATTCACATTCAGGGTCTTCTGACTAAGATTGTCTGAGAAAAAGATTGCGGTGTTTTTATGCTATATTTTTATAATAGCAAAAACAAAGAGAGCTGAGGACTCCAGAGGAAAGTGAAGTAGAGCTGTGAAGACTTGTATCTGAATCAACTGGAAATTACTCTCAGCACACCTGTACATCAATCCCACAAAGATATATTCTTAAGAAGAGGTTTTATTAGCAGATTAGTAGCAATAACCTGATGTGAGGAATTATCCTTGCAAGACTTCATGACATCACTGTTTCTTAAAACACCTTTCCTTTTCTCTAGTTTTTCATTACAATTAGGGGGACTTTTACATTTCAGAATAGTCCGATTATAATTTGTTATCATTATTCATGATAATCTGATTTCTCTGAAAAAGAATTTGACGTCTCACCATCTTCCACTGCCCCACTGATCTCTGGCGTCTGTCCTCAGGCCAGTAACGGAGGTCGTAGCAGTGACTACTGCCCTCCTGCCGCCCACTCCTGTGATCAGCCATAAAGACATTGTGGACATCAGGAGTGGGGAGGCTGGGCAGCGCCACCCCGGTCTCCTTCCTAGCGGCCAAACAACCCATTCTCACAGTCAGGCAACCGCCTGCACCCAGGACACCTGGTCTGCGGCCTGCTTCCTACACCTGGGTCTAGATCATGACAAATTTAAACTTAGACTCAATTTATTTTAAAAGAAACTTTTTCTGCATTTTTTGTCTTTGTTTGGCAGATACTGAATTTCTCTTGTACACATTGACTTGTTTTGTGAAGGAGCTTTGCTTCTAACCGCTTATGCTCTTTCAACCGTAAAGGTCCGAAAGGAGAACACTTCATCGCTGTCAGATGAAGCGGGCAAAGATCTAAGAGGTACCATATTTAAATTTGGGGTTTTATGATTTAATTAAAGGGCAGGAGTTTTGTTGGGCTTTGATTATTTTCTTTTATGGATGTGTGAAGTTTCATTTTTCAATAATGAACTAACGCTAGTTTTTTTTCCATCATTTTCACTTCCTCGGGTCAGATACTCCAGGATTTGTAGTTTCCAAACTAAACCTGTAACTGGTGCAGGAGCCTCGTCCACTCGTCCACGTCACAGTTGTAGAGAACCCAGTTTTGCTTCTGAGTCTAACCTCGTTCTCCACCGGTTCTCTGTAGACGCGCCGGGGCAGTGACTCTGAGATACGGAGTTTAGAGAGCAAAGGAGATTTTGGCATTGGCCGTGCAATTCCAATCAAACAGGTGTGTGTGTGTGTGTGTGTGTGTGTGTGTGTGTGTGTGTGTGTGTGTGTGTGTGTGTGTGACATTCAGTCAGCAAATCAATAGAAACTGGGCCTTTAAAATGATAGGCCAACGTCAAATCTTTTAATGACTCTAAAACTTTTGGCACATGATCATTTCTAACAACGAACTGTGACGAGTGATAACGACTCTGTCTCTCTCTGCTTTCTCTCTTTCTGTCTCCTCTGTTTCTCTCTCTCTCTGTCTCTCTCTCTCTCTGTCTCTCTGTGTGTGTCTCTCTCTCTGTCTCTCTCTCTGTCTCTCTGTGTGTGCTCCCTCTCTCTGTCTCTCTCTCTCTTCTGTCTCTCTGTGTGTGTCTCTCTCTCTTGTCTCTCTCTCTCTGTGTCTCTCTGTGTGTGTCTTCTCTGTCTCTCTTCTCTCTGTGTCTCTCTTTCTGTCTTCTGTTTCTCTCTTTCTGTCTCTCTCTGCTTCTCTCTCTTTCTGTCTCTCTGTGTCTCTGTGTGTGTCTTCTGTCTCTCTCTCTGTCTCTCTGTGTGTGCCCCCACTCACTCCTCTCTCTGTGTCTCTCTGTGTGTGTCTCTTCTGTCTCTCTCTCTCTCTGTGTCTCTCTCTCTGTCTCTGTTTCTCTCTTTCTGTCTCTCTCTGTGTCTCTCTTTCTGTCTCTCTCTGTTTCTCTCTTTCTGTCTCTCTGTGTCTCTGTGTGTGTGTGTCTCTCTCTCTCTGTGTCTCTCTTTCTGTCTCTCTCTGTTTCCTTCTGTCTCTGTGTCTCTGTGTGTGTGTCTCTCTCTGTCTCTCTCTCTGTCTCTCTGTGTGTGTCTCACTTGTCTTCTCTCTGTGTCTCTGTGTGTCTCTCTCTGCCCTCTCTCTGTGTCTTCTTCTGTCTCTCTCTGTTTTCTTCTGTCTCTCTGTGTCTCTGTGTGTGTGTTTCTCTCTCTGTGTCTCTCTTTCTGTCTCTCTGTTTCTCTCTTCTGTCTCTCTGCTTCTCTTCCGCTCTCTCTGCTTTCTCTGTCTCTCTGTGTCTCTGTGTCTCTCTCTCTCTCTGTGTGTCTCTCTGTGTGTGTTCTCTCTCTCTGTCTCTCTCTCTCTGTGTGTCTCTCTGTGTGTGTCTCTCTCTCTGTCTCTCTCTCTCTCTCTGTCTCTCTGTGTGTGTCTCTCTCTCTGTCTCTCTCTCTGTTTATCAGAGTATCTCCTAAAGCGTTATGGTAGTTCCCTGAAACAGGAGTGGAAGAAGAAATATGTAACTCTGTCCAACAACGGAACAATGTCCTACCACAACACCGTCAGCGTGAGGGACACTCTACACACACACACACACACACAAACACACACACACACACACCCACCCACCCCATAACATTAAACATGTGTTCAGAGTAAGCCTGGGCAGTGTTCATTTTAGGTTATAATTAACCAAGTTGATGAATTTAGTTTAGTCTGAGTTCAGTGTCAGAAGGGAAGTGATCTTGGTGTTTGCTGAAAGAAGGACAGTTTAAACTCAACACACAGTGAAGCATACGAAATCACACTCTCTGCATTTTACCCACACAATTGTCCAGAAGGGGGGCAGCTATTAAAGCACCCAGGAGGTGAGAGGATCAGAAGCCAGTTCAAGGATACATGACCTTCTGATCCTGGGGCCTCGTCCCTAAACATTACACTGCCCCATTTGGTGCCCACTTTGATTATTGATCATTATTGATTATTGAACTGATTTCTGATGACTGTGTGTCCTGCTGGCAGGACTACATGCAGAACATTCATGGGAAGGAGATTGACCTGCTGCGGGTCACAGTGAAGATTCCTGGGAAACGTCCCCCCAGAGCAGCTCTGTCCAGCGGCCCCCTGCCTGGACTGAACGGAGTAGTCCAAGACACACCAGGACTAGAAGGATCCGGCTCAGGTGAGAGTTCCATCTAGGCATCCTCAGCGCCGGGCTCATGTGAATGAGGACCTGATAAACCCAGGTTCTGGATTCCAGTTCTATTCTTTGTCTGTAGTCTTCACCCACTTTCATTTCTGAGTCTGTGTTCTTGGCCTTTTTGTTTATTTCCTCTTCTGTTGTCTCATTGACTCTGACTGGGACCATGAGCTCTAGGCCAAAAATATGACAGGACAGGCTGGGACACTTCCTGTTTGTTGAAGGGAGCTTTTGTAAATAATGTATCATTTTAAATATTCCATTTTTTTTTGTCACAGCCACCAGCTTTCCCAGCAGCCTGTTAACTGTGGAAGAGGGAGCTGGAGTCCTCAGTCCTGCTGGTCTCAGAGACGGGCAGCGTCCACCCTTCACTCTGTCCACTAAAATCCAGAGTATCGGTACGTAAACACCCCTTCACTCAGCCTGTTTTTAAACCCCATCCGAATACGAGTGAAGAAGAAGATGATGATAATGATGATTTTCAGATATTGAGGGAGTTCTCAGCCCCCCACCATTGATCAAGGGACCAGCACATCCCCAGTGACTGACAGGAAGAAACACCGGAGGAAGAAGAGCATGAATCAGAGAGCAGATACAACCTTAGGCCAGGCTGAAGGTCAGTTCTGTGAATCTGGAACAGCAGGACATATGTGGTCCAGTTATCCGGTTAATTATTATTGCTGTTATCATTTACATTTATTTGCATTTATCAGACGCCTTATCCAGAGCGACTTCCATGTCCTGATTACAGGACAGTCCCCTGAGACAGGTAGTGCTGGTAGTGCTAGGTGGATCTTCGGAATCTGGGATTTTGGAACCATTGGTCCATAGACAAGTATCCTACCCCTAGACCACCACCGCTCTGATTAAGTTGTTATTATTAATATTGTTAGTTGTTAGCATTACACACATACATATATATTATTATTATTATTATTATATATTATTATTATTGTTATAATTATTATTATTATATTGTTATTGTTGTTAGTTATTGTTATTATAATTGTTATTATTATTATCATTGTTATTATTATTGTTATTGCTATTGTTACATATATATATTATTGTTATTACTATTATATTATTAATATTGTTATTATTATTATTATTATTTTTATTATTACTACTACATATTATTATTGTTGTTAGTTTATATTATTGTTGTTATTAATATTATTATTATCACATACAGCATATATTGTTGTTAAGTACAGCATATATTAAGGTCAGCTGTTATTGTTAAGCTGTTGTTGCTGCTGTTGTGCATGTGGGTCTCCTGTTTGAGACGACAGATGACGCCTGTCCTCCGCGGAGCCAGGTGTGCTCATTCAGAACAGAGCCAGTGCTCATTCAGAACAGACAGGTGTGCTCAGTCAGAATGAGAGCCAGGTGTGCTCATTCAGAACAGAGCCAGGTGTGCTCATTCAGAACAGAGACAGGTGTGCTCATTCAGAACAGAGCCAGGTGTGCTCATTCAGAACAGAGACAGGTGTGCTCATTCAGAACAGAGACAGGTGTGCTCATTCAGAACAGAGACAGGTGTGCTCATTCAGAACAGAGCCAGGTGTGCCTATTCAGAACATGAGACAGGTGTGCCCAGTCAGAACAGAGACATAGGTGTGCCCATTCAGAACAGAGCCAGGTGTGCCCAGTCAGAACAGAGACACAGGTGTGCTCCAAATAGAATGAGACAGGTGTACCCATTCAGAACAGAGCTTCAGGTGTGCCTCCAGTCAGAACAGAGACAGGTGTGCTCAGTCAGAACAGAGACAGGTGTGCCCATTCAGAACAGAGACAGTGTGCCCATTCAGAACAGAGACAGGTGTGCCTAGTCAGAACAGAGACAGGTGTGCTCAGTCAGAACAGAGACAGGTGTGCCCAAATAGAACAGAGCCAGGTGTGTCTGGGGTCAGAACAGAGACAGGTGTGCCTATTCAGAACAGAGACAGGTGCCTGCAGGGGGTCAGAATGAGAGACAGGTGTGCTCAGTCAGAACAGAGACAGGTGTGCTCAGTCAGAACAGAGACAGGTGTGCTCAGTCAGAACAGAGACAGGTGTGCTCATTCAGAACAGAGACAGGTGTGCTCATTCAGAACAGAGACAGGTGTGCTCAGTCAGAACAGAGACAGGTGTGCTCAGTCAGAACAGAGACAGGTGTGCCTCAAATGTGAACAGAGACAGGTGTGCCCAGTCAGGAACAGAGCGCCTATCTGTTGTGCCAAACTGAACCACATCAAGACGACAGACTGATTTTAATAAAAGTCCCAAACATTTTAAGTGCAGTATTATAAGTCTAATATTTTGACTAATATTTTGAAAATGGCTGATTTTATATTAACCTATAATTTATAATGTTTAATTTATATTTATCCTATAATATATAATTTATAATATTTGTTTATTTCTTTTCCTCCAGCCAAGCGCAAAATGTGGAACTTAAAAAGCTTCGGAAGTTTAAGGAGCATCAACAAGACAGGTAAAACAGAACCGAGAACAAGTCTCAGTCACTTTCAGACAAAGCCCGGGCGCCAGGGATTACGCCGGAATTATTTATCATCGGTCATGGAAGCTTCAGATCGAGGGGTTTTATTTGCCTATGCTGAAGAAGTATTTATTGTTTGTTTTGGTTCCGTTTTGAACATGACGGTGTAGTGATGCTGTGAGATGTTTAAAACAGGCTTTTTGTGAGTTTTCTGCAACTGTCGGACTGTGTCGGACTGTGTCGTACTGTGTTGGACTCTGTCAGACTGTGTCAGACTGTGTCGGACTCTGTCGGACTGTGTCGGACTCTATCGGACTGTGCTCGACTGTGTCGACTTCCGTCGACTGTGTCGGACTCATCGGACTTGTGTCGGACTGTGTGTCGGACTGTGTCGGACTGTGTCGCATTGTACAGACTGCGCTTGACTCTGTCGACTGTGTCGACTTATCGACTGTGTCAGATCGTGTCGGACTCTTCGGTCGACTGTAATGGACTCTGTCATCGACTGTGTCAGACTGTGTCGGACTCTGTCGGACTGTGTCGGACTCTATCGGACTGTGTCGGACTGTGTCGGACTGTGTCGGACTGTGTCGTACTATGTCAGACTGTGTCGGACTGTGTCGGATTCTGTCGTACTGTGTCGTACTGTGTTGGACTCTGTCAGACTGTGTCAGACTGTGTCGGACTCTGTCGGACTGTGTCGGACTGTGTCGGACTCCCGTCGGATTCGTCGGATTCTGTCAGACTGGTATCGACTGTGTCGACTCTGCCTGATTCCGTCGGACTGTATCGATCGTGTCGACTTCTGTCGGATTCTGTCGGACTGTGTCGGACTCTGTCGGATTCTGTCGGACCGTGTCGGGCTCTGTCAGACTGTGTCGGGCTGTGTCGGATTCTGTCAGACTGTATCGGACTCTGTCGGATTCTGTCGGATTCTGTCAGACTGTATCGGACTGTGTCGGACTCTGTCGATTCTGTCGACTGTGCCGACTTGGCTCTGACTCGTCGGACCGTGTCGCGCTCTGTCAGACTGTGTCGGGCTGTGTCGGATTCTGTTGGACTGTGTCAGACTGTGTCGGATTCTGTCGGATTCTGTCGGACTGTGTCGGACTGTGTCGGACTCTGTCGGATTCTGTCAGACTCTGTCGGACTCTGTCGGATTCTGTCGGACTCTGTCGGACTCTGTCGGATTCTGTCGGACTCTGTCGGACTGTGTCGGGCCGTCGACTCGTCGACTGTGTCGGGCTCTGTCAGACTGTGTCGACTGTGTCGGATTCTGTCGGACTGTGTCGGACTCTGTCGGACTCTGTCGGATTCTGTCGGACTGTGTCAGACTCTTTCGGATTCTGTTGGACTGTGTCGGACCTTCGTCGGATTCTGTCGACTGTGTCAGACTCTTCGATTCTGTTGACTGTGTCGACTGCGTTGACTCGTCGGACTGTGTCGACTTCGTTGGACTTCGTCGACTGTGTCGACTCTGTCGGTTTCGTCAGGATTGTGTCGGATCGTGTCGGGATTCTCTGTCGACTGTGTCGGGATTCTGTCACCGGATTCCTGTCGGACTGCGTCAGACTCCTTTCGGATTCTGTTGGACCGTGTCGGACTGTGTTGGACTCGTCGGACTGTGTCGACTCCTGTTGACTCTGTCTGACCGTGTCGACTCTGTCGGGAGTCCCGTCATTCGCGCCGGGCTGTGTCGGATTCTGTCGATTCGTCGACTGTGTCGACTCTGTCGACTCCGTCGGACTCTGTCGACCGCGGTTAAGCCCTATCAGAATGTGTCGGGCTGTGTCGGATTCTGTCGGACTGTGTCGGACTCTGTCGGATTCTGTCGGACTGTGTCGAACTCTGTCGGACTCTGTCGGACTCTGTCGGACTGTGTTGGACTGTGTCGGATTCTGTCGGATTCTGTCGGACTGTGTCGAACTCTGTCGGACTCTGTCGGACTCTGTCGGACTGTGTCGGGCTCTGTCGGACTCTGTCGGACTGCGTCGGATCGTGTCGATTCGTCGACCATCGATCGTGTCGGACTTTCACGGACTCCCGTCAGACTGTGTCGGGCTCTGGCCGACTCGTCGACTGTGTCGGGCTCTGTCGGACTCTGTCGGACTGTGTCGGGCTCTGTCGGACTCTGTCGGACTGTGTCGGATTCTGTTGGACTGTGTCGACTCTGTAGGACTCTGTCGGATCTCGTGCCGGATCGTCGATTCTGTCGATCGTTGATCAGTCGGATCAGTCGGATTCTGTCAGACCAGCCGGATCGTGCCGGCTCTGTCGGATTCTGTCAGACCGTGTCGATCGTCGGCCTGCCGACTCTGCCGGATCGTGTCGGGCTCTGTCGACTCTGTCGGACTGTGTTTGATTCTGTTGGACTGTGTCAGACTCTGTAGGACTCTGTCGAACTGTGTCGGGACTCTGTCGGATTCTGTCGGACTGTGTTGGACTGTGTCGGACTCTGTCGGATTCTGTCAGACTGTGTCGATCGTGTCGGGCTCTGTCAGACTCGTCGTGACCGCCGGACTGTACGGTTCCCGTCGACCTGTCGATCGGCCGCTCTGGCCAGACTGTGTCACTTCGTCGGATTCTGTCAGACTGTGTCGGGCTGTGTCGGATTCTGTTGGACTGTGTCGGACTGTGTCGGACTCTGTCGGACTCTGTCGGACTGTGTCGGGCTCTGTCAGACTGTGCTCGGGCTGTGTCGGATTCTGTCGTACTGTGTCGTACTGTGTTGGACTCTGTCGGACTGTGTCGACTGTGTCGGATTCTGTCGGACTGTGTCGGACTCTGTCGGATTCTGTCGGACTCTGTCGGACTCTGTCGGATTCTGTCAGACTGTGTCGGGCTGTGTCGGATTCTGTTGGACTGTGTCGATCAGCTCGGCTCTGTCAGACCGTGTTGACTGTGTCGACTCTGCCGATTCCCAACAGATTCTGTCGGACTGTGTCGGACTGTGTCGGGCTCTGTCAGACTGTGTTGGACTGTGTCGGACTCTGTCAGATTCTGTCAGATTCTGTCGGACTGTGTCGGACTGTGTCGGACTCTGTCGGACTCTGTCGGATTCTGTTGGACTGTGTCTGTGTCCAGACGATGAAAACTGTGAGTTCCTGATCGTCTCGAGCACCGGACAGATGTGGCACTTCGAGGCTCAGAGTCCGGAGGAGCGGGACTCGTGGGTTCAGGCCATTGAGAGCCAGATCCTTGCCTGCCTGCAGTCCTGCGAGAGCAGCAGGAACAAGGCAAGGAACATCACCTCTCCTCAGGGCACCCTGAAGGCCAGGACTAAGTGCTTTCTCACTTTAAACTTTAGACTATGGATCATGGGTGCTGTGGGCTCCCAGCTGCAGATGCTTCAAAAGTCTTCAACTCCTCATTTCTTTAGATTTAGTGGTGAGTCTCCTTGTTGGTGTAAAAATTCTGTTTTCTGTCAGACTGTCTGATCTTTATCAGATTGAATTGATTAAATGAAAGAAAAAGGAACAAGTGTCTTAGTACTCCAGGCTGCACAGTGTCCTAAAGATACAAGGTTCTTGATAAAGGGGTTCCACCCACTCAGCGTTCAGCATCAGCAGTAAATGAATCGGACTGAAAATGAGAGACAACCACACTGTTCTTCAGGAAGATCTGGAGAACTGTTCCTCAGCAAAACGTTTAACATACAAGAGGAAGTCAAATGAAGAAATGAGGGGTTCAAGACTTTTGACAGAATGTCACTGTTGATCCAGAACATCTCAGTGACACGTTCAGCAGTCAGAAGGAGGCCTTTAAACATAGTTTTTTTTTCATTCTTTCACCGAAATGATTTACCTGACTTTCCAAATCCCTGTCCTTTTGAATGTGTGTGTGTGTGTGTGTGTGTGTGTGTGTGTGTGTGTGTGTGTGTGTGTGTGTGTGTGTGTGTTCTGTAGGCAAGGCGGAACAGTCAGAGTGAAGCAGTGGCCATACAGGCCGTCCGTACTGCTAAAGGAAATGGGTTCTGTGTGGACTGTGACGCTCCTAGTGAGTTTCTCCTCTTTCTTTCTTTCTTTCTTTCTTTCTTTCTTTCTTTCTTTCTTTCTTTCGTTCTTTCTGTGATTTTGTCTCTTTTTCTGTCCCCTCATTGATCTGGTCTGATCTATTAAAGTTTCCATTTCAGGGAAAATGAGCTTGTTTCAGAGAGTAACATTCATTCTGGGTTGATGAAGTCTGTAAAAGAAAACCGACTAAACTTTGTGATGTCACACATATCCAACTAAAGCCCCACCCACTCAGTCGAGTAACTATCACACTGAAGAGCAGAGAAGCTGTTCTGTCCATTTTGAAGGAATAAAGATCATCATGTCTGGATCACATTACAAATCACAGTTTAGTTGCACAGAGTCTTCTCAGGAAGTTAATCCGACACCTCAGACACCATCAGAGCCCAAACCTGTTGCTGATCAGCTGATCTGAGACGTGTCCTCCCATCCACAGATCCAACCTGGGCCAGTCTGAACCTGGGAGCGCTGATCTGCATAGAGTGCTCAGGCATCCACAGGAATTTGGGGACTCATCTGTCCCGGGTTCGCTCCCTGGATCTTGACGACTGGCCCTACGAGCTCACGCTGGTGCTCATCGCCATCGGCAACCACATGGCCAACAGCATTTGGGAGAGTCGAACCAGAGGCCCGCACAAACCCCGCCCTGACGCGACGCGGTGAGTGTGCTCCACCCTTTTAGTGTGTAGTGTCTGAGCCCGCTTTTTCCTGCTGGTGTGTAGTTCAGAACTTCTTATTTTGTGTATTAATGTTTTATTAATGTCTTTTACACACCTGGCACGCAATATTATTGTATCGCTCACTCACTTTATTCATATTGTGTTGTTAAATAACATGTACAATCAGTTTTAGATCAAACCTGTTAAGCTGTCTGTCTGTTTATTGTTTCTGATTCAGATTTCAATTCAGATTTCGATTCAGATCTTACTGACTATTCTTGTCATTGTGAAACACGGCATAGCACACAGTCAACCACAATGCATTACACCTGCATTCCACCCACACACGTGCAGCAGGGGGCAGCTATTGAAAGCTCCTGGGGAGCAGTGATGGGGATGATACCTTGCTCAAGGGTACTCCAGGGCAACCTTCCGGTCTGGGATTCAAACCCACAGCCTCCTGGGGCCTCATCCCAAAACACTAGACCACCGCTGCAGATACTGATTCAGAGTTTGATTTAAACATCCAAAAAGCTGACATTCATTTCCCTCTGCTTTCACTTCACTGCAATGTTTTTCTTTATAGTGAGGAACGAGAGTCATGGATTCGAGCCAAATATGAGCAGAAGCTGTTCTTGGCTCCTCTTTCCACCCTGAGTGATGGTTCGGATGGTTCTCTGTCCACCCGCCTCTATAAAGCTGTGATGGACAGAGACCTTCCCAGACTCCTCCTCCTGCTGGCACACAGCAATAAAGAGGACATCAATCCCATGTCTCCATATGTGATGCGCTACGGTAGTGGAACCCTCCATGAGTCTCCTCTTCATGCCGCCTGCCAGCTGGGAGATGTGGTCATGACTCAGCTGTTAATTTGGGTAAGAACTGATCAAAAGTTCTTGTGGATGTGGAGAAACCCATCCTATTCAAGCTGCCTGAAACCACCGATTCTGGATACTTCTGATGTGATAAAGTGAAAGTGACTTTTCTTATCATCGTGAATCACAGCACACAGTGAACCACAATGAAATTACACCTCTGCATTGTACCCACACACACCGTACAGCAGGGGGCAGCTGTTGAAAGCGCCCTGGGAGCAGTGATGGGGACGGTACCTTGCTCAAGAGTACCTCAGGACAACCTACTGGATTTGAACCCATGACCTTCCAATCCTAGGGCCAAGTCTCTAACCACTAGGCCAGCGCTGCTACGAACATTCACCATTTCAATAAGTTCAGCATTTTCGTGGCATGTGTACAGTTCCTAAAGGAACAACTGCCCCGTGTGAGGATCGAACTCATGACCTTCAGGTTATGAGACTGACGCGCTACCTACTAACAAACCTACTTAACCTTACCCCAACTAAAACATGCACGTCTAGGAGTGAGTGTTTACCTGTCCCTAAATCATGCTCTGAAACACTAGATCTGGATATTTAAGGGACAAATCTGGACCTCAAAGAAAGGGAACATTGACACTGTATGAACTTTGTTGAACCGTGAACATGCACAACATCTTTATCTCTTACTGTGTACTGGTGCAGGAGAGCTAAGAGAAGATCCCACCATGCCTTTTTAACAGAAACCACATTTATAAATGCTTAATGCTTCATTTTTTTAAATACTAAAAATATTGAAATAACTAACCTGGAAATCCTTTCCATCATCTCAGATAGTTATTCCTCCGTTTTAAGATGAGCACACACCATGTCATTTAAAAAGTTCACCTTTTAGACTAAATTATTTCCATGGAACAGGATCTTAAAGCAGGTCTTTACCACAGGAATAAAATCCTTCTCTCAACTTCCTTCAGGGAGAGCTCGAGTGAACGGTTACTCTGAAAACAAGGAATCTGCTATAATGTACTGAGGACATGGAGCAAAGCTGTCTCTCTCTCTCTCTCTGTCTCTCTCTCTCTGTCTCTCTCTCTCTGTCTCTCTCTCTCTGTCTCTGTCTCTCTCTCTCTCTCTCTGTCTCTCTCTCTCTCTCTCTCTCTCTCTGTCTCTCTCTGTCTCTGTCTCTGTCTCTCTGTCTCTGTCTCTGTCTCTGTCTCTCTCTCTGTGTCTCTCTCTGTCTGCAGTATGGAAGTGATGTCCGGAGTCGGGACGCTCTGGGACAGACGGCTCTTGTTTTGGCTCGTCGTGCTGGGAGTCAGGTTTGTGTTGAGATTCTGCTGCAGTACGGCTGCCCCGCTGAGATCAGCCCCACCACCTCCACCCCCCCGACCACGTCCCCATCTGGAGCCACCAGTCCCAGCCTGTCTCGCAACAGCAGCTCAACGAGCCTCAGCCGGCCCAGCTCCAGGAGAACCCTGTCCTAACGCTGGACCCTGGAGAGGGAGGTAGGAAGGACTTCCGGAGGGGAGTTCAGGAGATGGCAGAGATGTAACCCTCAGATCAGATCAGATCAGACACTCCCCATTTCTAAATGATTCATGCTTAATTTAAAAAAAAATAAATCTTAAGAATTTTGGTGAAATAACGAACCTATAGTTAGTCTTTCGTTTGAAAAGAGAACATGTACCATGTTGACATGCTGACTGAAAATTTAAAAAACTTTTTCCAGAAAGTTCTTCTGGAACACCAAATCAGTTCCTCGCATTAGAGATTAACATTCATCAGCACAGACCAGGAACGATGGCGGATTAAACATTCCCAGTGTGACTTTACTGCAAAGAACACAGACGGTCATATTGATATGCATGTTCTGCTTGTTCTGTGTTTTTGTGAAGGGAACATGAGCGATAGGAAACTGAAGGAACCATCGTCCATCTGCTGGATTTCTCTCATATGTTAAACAGTAATTTCATGATTACAGCTTCAGTTTATATCAGAAGGGCTTCAGATCACCACAAAACAATGAATCCTTTTCCAAGTTCATTCATTTCAGCCACACTGCTGGTGGACGAGTGCAGGAGTGGTTTTTAACACTGTAGGTCCAATAGACAGCAGACGCCAGTTCTTCTGGAGACTTTGCTGCAGTAACGGCCTCTTCTGTCCCATGGGGGCTGTAAAATTGCTGTGAGGATTTGGTTGCATTCAGCCCCGAGAGCATTAAAGTGGTCAGGTTCTAATGCTGGATCAGTTCTGGATCATAAACTCCCCTTCAGAGAACCTCTCAGCCCAATAGTAGAGGAGGGTTTGAACCCAACTAGCACACATGGACACGGTGACCTCAGGATCATGTGGGACCTGTTCCGTTGGTCAGAGGTGTGAACACAGCAGTCCTTTGGACATAGTTTTTTACACAAACGCACAATATCTGAGGCCCATTCTGGAACAGAACCATACACCAGCTCCTGCTCCACTGTACTGTGGTTTAGAGAGTCGAGATGTAGAGAGTCTGATGATTCCATCAGACTCTTCCAAGTGCTCCCTGTTTTATCTCCTGAAGTAAGATACAGATCCTTGATGTAAGAGATATTCCTCCACTGATGATTGTTTCAATACACATGAAGATAAAGTCTAAATGACAAGTTCACTGAGCTCCACCTAGTCTGGATGTGGAGGATCGTGGTTGGAACAATATTTTGTTTCTGGGAAGAAATTAGAAGTCGATTGTCACCCAAATCTTTCCTTCCTAAAACTTTTCTACACCCACTTAACCCTCCTCCAGATCTTCATTAAGGTGGAGCAGACTTGTGGTTGTGGTTTAAGACACAGTAGGACTTACTGTCAGATACAAACATTAGCTAAACTCCTGACAGACCCCAGGAATGTTCAGACTGATCTGGGATCAGATTCCTCCATATTTAGGAATGATTCTAGATCAGCTCCTGAAAACACACCCCATTGTTTAAAAAGTCTGGAGTTTAGCTGATGTTTGTAGAGACAGTAAGTCCTACTGTGTCCTAAACCACACCCACGAGTCTGATCCACCTTCATGAAGATCTACCCCACCTTAATGAAGCTCTGCACCACCATAATGAAAATCTGCTCCACCTTAATGAAAATCTGCTCCACCTTAATGAAGATCTGCTCCACCTTAATGAAGAACTAGATGATGCTAGATTTGAGTGGGGGAGCTTCCGTTCTAAATTAAAGAATTTATTTCAGACTTCAGGGATGTCTGGACTGATTGGCCACATCAGGGATGAGTGGATCACTGTGGACATCTGACTTTTACTGAGCTGTTTCTTTTAAAGACTGTGAAGCTCTGCAATAAATGGATGACTCTTCTCAAAAAGGAAAGGAAGCTGCAAATCCAGGATGAACCTCCGAAACGTCTTACAGACATGGATTAGAAAAGGGGTATCTGAAAGAAGACCAACATATAAACAATCCCATGGGCTTCAGAAAAAAGAGATGCTGTGAAAAAGGACTTGTTCAAGCAGATGATGTAATAATGAACTTTTGTGTGGTTCTGATTTATTTCTTGATCTTTATTGTGAAGAGGTTCATGCAAAACAGCATTACTGAAAAAAATCTAGCAACTTATAGAGAAGGAGAAGTAAAAACATGTACATACAGAGGAACAGCCCAGAACATTTGATTCAAGATTATCTGTAATTAAGAGATAAAGACTACGTGATTGTACAGGAGACAAAAATAGAGTGTAAGAGGCCGGTAGAGCCGTCTTTATCAATAAGAGCGATTATTATTATTCTGTATGAAGGCGTTGAGGTCTATAAAGGCTGAGGTGGACAGTGATTTATCAGAGTGTAGCTGCAGTGCTTTTATTTGCTCCTTTCAGTCCTATCTGTGGTGCAGACGTCCTTTAGAGAAGGACTGCAGTGGAAGATGATTAAACCTGAAGGATTAAGAACAAGAACAAATCTGAGAGGATCAAACACTCATGCTTTCAGTTCCTTTGAATGTATTTCAGACTCTCATGTTCTAAATGCAGTTTCCATTTCTGAATGTAAGCTTGTATCGTTTGTGCTGTAGGTGGTCGTTGCCATGGAAACCGTGAACTGGCAGGTCGTTAAAAATACAGTACTGTGCAAAAGTCTCAGAAACCTGAGAACATAGAAGCTCAAAAGCTAAACGATGTTTATCTGAGCAGTAAGTGTTTAAACACCAAGAAAAATGAAATACGAATTTCTCTACTTCTCCACTTGCAGGGTTCATGAACTGGTTCCATTCTTGGATTCCTGGCTGCCCCAGCTTAGTGTGGAGCAGAAGGTTCTTATGGATCTGCTGGAAAAATGAACCTTTTAGGTTCCAGCTGGGAACCAACTTTCCAGGTTCCCATTAGAGATGTGCTTTGGCTCATCTAGGTAAAGCAGATTCCAATGGAGTTCCAGGTTGTTCTAACCTGCTTGCAGAACATCAACTACTGTTCAGACATTAAACCTGTCGGGATCGTTTCAGTTCTTTACTGTCTGTTTGAGTTGATTCTGAAGTGAACGTGAGGTTTTGTGGCAGAAAGACTCACTGCTCAGATAAAGCTGTTTAAAGAGAGTCTTTTACACGGCACTGTGTTTGAAGATGTTCTGTAAAGTCAAATGCAGGGAGTGGGAGGGTTTTAAAGCAGGTAAGTGATTGTATTTTAATTTTAGCATCCGCGAAAGATGTGACGTGAACACAGTTTAAAAATGTCATTGTGAAAAAATCAGTCGTAATAGTGGGGTCGGAAGATAAACACAGTGATGCTTTGTGATGAAGTTCATCACACACTGTAAAACGTTTACAGATCGTATTTCTGCCTTTTATTTGTCGTCACTGTTGCTTCCAGTGTACAGGCCTTCAGAGTATCGTCTGAATATATATCTGCGGAACAAACAGAAACATTTACTCAAACCGAGCAGTAACTCCATCATCGTCTGCCACAACTACCATCTAGTGCTTTTGCTCTGATTTTTAACTTTGTTTTTCTGCAGTAAGTGGCGAGTGTGTAATTTCCAGTCTTGAACCAGGATTGCATTCAGTTCATGTGATGTTGATTTTTTTTCTACTTTTAACTGCACTTAAAACTAAAAGAATAAATGATACTATAGAGGTGAGATTACACCAAAAGAATAAATGATTTATACAAATAAACTTTACTGTTTAATTGAAAGTGTAAGTGATCGTGAAGGCGGCACTCAGCATGTGTGTGTGTGTGAAAACCATCCTCTGTCCAGCAGGGGGCAGACATCCCCAGCACCTAGGGAGCAGTGATGGGGACGTTATCTGGTAAAGGGAACCTCCGGAAACGTATGGGTCCGGGACTCAAACCCATGACCTTCTGATTCTGGAGCCCCCAAACACTATGAGTCCACTACTTTAGTCCTCACAGTCTGGTTCTAAACTAGCAGTAGGATCTCATCCAGGTGCTGAAACAGAACAAAGTCCCAGGAATGCCACAAAACAATCCCAATGGGTCATGCTGGACCAGGCTGGATTCTCCATTGGAGATCAGCCTCTCTCTTCCAAACGGACCTGTATGGAGAAGAGACTGGGCCTAGCCTTAGACTTGATCTGAACCTCCATTTTCATGTTTGATTTGGGTTAAATTCTTGCTCTTCTTTCCATTATCCATCAGACAGTGTCTTCACCACCATTACATGTTTGTAAGGGACATTTGGATGTCTGGTCCTGTTCACCAACACTGAGAACAGTCCAGACTTGAAAAGAACCCAATCAGAACTTCTCTGTTAAATCTTGGAGTTTTTAAACGATTTAAAGAATGAATGTATGATTGCTCTACCAATTTTAGATGTCAGAAATGTATTTAGTAAAAAATTATTAAAAGAGGAAACAGACACCACAACATGTACAAAGATTTGGGCAGCCCTTTATTGTAGGACATTGCTGGGTTCTCAGGAGTGTTGCTGAAGTTGTGCTCACAGAGTGGAATAATTATCACAGATTTTCCCTTTAATGGAGGCTGACAGGTGAACGAGTGATGTACAAAGTTGTGAGAGCCGGAGGGTCAGCTCACATTCTCCACATTCCTGCTCCTGTTTTCAGCTCAATACTGATGTGGAGATGTTTCTGTTGGAACTTCAGTCAAGAACAAACTCCCATGTGAAGCAGTGATGGTGGATCTGAGCTGCTGCTGGAACCATGGGATGGATCTGAGGAACGTCGCTGTGAAACACACCTGGCTGTTACTGATCTGTAGCTCCTGCTGATCTCGTGGCCCGTTTTCGTGGTGAGGCTCTTGGGGATGCTTTACCTGGAAGAGAGATATGTGATGCAGGTTTATTAGTCCACAAGATCACACTTCAGAGGAATATAGGAGCAGAGCTGTAGGCCTTTCTATCTGCCACCACATGAGCTGCATTATTTGCTCTTAAATGAAATTGAAATATTTAAAGAAAAGATCAGTTTGTTAATCTTCTATCAGTTCTAGAGAGTGAATTAGATAAATGTGATTGAAGTGAATAAAATGAGATTATTTTCTGTAGTTAACACGTGAAGTGTTACTGAATGAACTCACTCATGACGTTGAGTGTCTCCTGGGGGATCCAGCTGATGTCCACATCATTCATTCCACCAGTGCCCGTCTCAACCTTTACTGGAAGCCGCTTCCTCTGAGAAGCAGGTCAGGGGTCAGAGATTAGGAGATCATTAAAGCTGTGTCAGATACAGAGAGACTGAGTCAGAGTCTGATCAGCGTGAAATAAGAGAACTCTGAGTTCACCGCTTAGTGGTTCCCAATATTATAGACACCCGGCTTCCCCATGAGGGATCCATCAGAACCAGCCCACCTTCTTCCATCACTCCAAGGATGTCCATTGTAGGAGCTTTAGGTGAGGACAGGGGACAGCATGGGCATTCTGACCGGTCTGCAGCCCCATGCACAGATGCACTGTGTCTTCTGACAGCTTTCTATCAGAACCAGAGGATTTTGAGGACTTTGTGCTGCAGCAGCTCTTCTGTGGAAGCACTGCACACCAGGAACAGCCCACAAGACCAGTTGTATTGGAGATATTCCGACTCAGTTCTCCCCATCACAGTTTGTTCCTCACACTGGTCCATTTTTCCTGCTTCTAACATCAACTTCCAAGGACTGTTCACTTAATATCCCTCCACTGACAGGAGAACCTGAAACCACATCAGGTTGGTGCTAGTTCTGCTTGTGAACAGTTACTGCTGCCTTTACCAGGCAAAACTTTAGAAATGAAGCTGAAGATGAGACCCATCATTATACAGAAACCACGTAAAAGTGAAAGTGACTATTCTTGTCACTGTGAACCACAGCCAAATGACACCTCAGCATTTAACCCACACACCGTGCAGCAGGGGGCAGCTATTGGAAGTGCCTAGGGAGCAGTGACAGGGACAGTACTTTGCTCAAGGGTACTTCAGGACAACCTACTGGTCTGGGATTTGAACCCACGATCCTCTGATTCTGGAACCAACTCCCTAACCACCAGACCACGGCCTAAGAAGAGGGGGATACATACCGTCCGGGACTCAAGGACCTGATACATCCCAAAGACCATCAGAAGCACCAGCCCACCCAGGAAGACGTACATGAACATTCTGAAAGTGAAGACAAAAGGTTCTCCGTTTATAGCTTCTGAATACGAGAGTTTAAACTGAATGTCCTGATTCTGAAAGAATAAACACTAAATCATGAGCTGAAATCAAGAAAAATGAATAACCCCCCATCTCTGCCCTTGTTCACAAACCACGCCCCACTTACGTCTCTCCGTCCAGTCCCTCGTCCACTTCAGTGATGGTCACAGTCTGGTTATAAACTGCGCTCTGAAATAAAGTTCCCTGAGGAGAGAAACCATCAGAACACATCAGAGGCACACATCTGTGGAAAATCAGCACTTTTGTTGATGAAGTCCATTTATATTATCATAAAATAAGTTTTATAAGAAAAAGACTCACTACTCTTATATTTAAATGTATTTATTATTCATTTTGTATAAGTAAGTATATTTCTATTATTGTTAAAATAAAAGGAGTTTACTGTACTCACTCCCCGAGTTAAGATCAAACTCTAAAAATGTTACTCATTTTTTCATGAAGAAACCCAAAAATATTTACATATATCTGCATATTCAGCCTAAATCAGTTAAGCCCCACTGAAGGGGCGTGTCAACAGAGGTCAGCCAATCAGAACAGAGCTCATTAACATACATGAAAGAAACAGTAAGAGAAGGATTCTGTCTGATTTGTCTGACTAATTAGAACCATTTACGAACAAACAGAGCTTTAAAAAAAAGAAAAGCTCTGAACTGTGTTATATGTTAAATGAATGATTTATTAATGATGATTAGCCACACCCCCCAGTGTAGCCCACCTCACTGTCCTGGTAGTTGAGCAGAATGACAAGCCCGAAAGGACGACCAGCCATCGGCTGAGCTGGAATGAAGGAATACTCGAAGGAGGCCTGTTTCTGAGGCGAGATCACCGCGTCCAGAGGCAGAGCTGTGAACTAGAGTCACAGACGGGATTGGATTTATAAAAACGATAAACATCTCATCTACAGCTGCAGCTCCTCCTTCTTCCATCAAGAACATGTTCAACAACTTCATCAGTCACTAAGTTTAACTTTCCTTCTCGTTTCAGTGATTTTTCCATAAAGGTTCTTGCTTTGACCACACGCTTCCTGCTGCTCTGCTCTGACCGGGTTCTCCAGCCACCTCGTGCGTCTGGCTCGTCTGTAGGTGCGTGTGTGTCCATCATTGTTTGCCTTGTTTGTTGTTGTTGTGTGTATTTGTAAGTGCCGGCTGTTTTGTTTTGGGATCAGTAGGTTGTTCTGAGGTTCCCTTGATCAAGGTACCGTCCTCATCACTGCTCCCCGGGTGCTGGGGTGTGTGGGTTAAATACAGAAGATGTGTTTGGTTGAGTTTGTGTTTGTCACTAATAAACCCCTCTTCGTGATCCTGACCCTGCTGAGACGTTCTGAGGA
>CM029393.1:11632631-11647631 GCA_017165825.1 Hepsetus odoe
CTCACTCACACTCACCACAGACTACAACACACTCACACTCCACCCAGACTCTGCTTGCCACTCCACTCACCCAGACTACAACACACTCCTCACACTCACCACAGACACCACAACACCTCCTCCTCACCAGACTACAACACACTCCTCACACTCTGAGACTACAACACTCACTCCACACTCACCACAGACTACAACACCTCACTCCACCTCTACAGAACTATAACCTCCTCCTCTTACAGACTCTACTTACACTCCTCCACACTCACCAGACTACAACACACTTTCGCTCCACCTCACTGAAACACACAACACAACACACCTCACCACAAACAACACACACCTCACCACAGACTACAACACACTCCTCACCACAGTTCTACTTACACACTCACCACAGACTACAACACAACACCCGCCCACTCCCACCAGACTACAACACACTCCTACACACACTCACACAGACTACAACACCTCCACACACACTCCTACAGACTACAACACCTCACACAGACTACAACACACCTCACCACAGACTACAACACACACACTCCACAGACTGTACACACCTCATCACAGACCACAGCACACAACACATACTCATCAGACTACAACACACTCACACCACCTCACCACAGACTACAACACACTCACACACACCTCTTACAGACTACAACACACACACACAGACACACACCTCACAGACTGCTTACATACACCTCACAGACTACAACACCTCACACCTCACCCAGACTAACCTCCTCCACCTCACCACAGACTACAACCCTCCTCCCTCACCACAGACTACAACACACTCCTCACACTCACCACAGACTACAACACCTCCACACACACTCACACAGACTACAACACACACTCACCACAGACTACCTTTAACACACATACTCACCCAGACTACAACACACTCCACACACACTCTACAATTTCCCCAACACCTCACACACACACAGACTACAACACACTGAAACACACACACCTCACCAGACTACAACACACACCTCACCACAGACTACAACACACTCACACACACTCACCAGACTACAACACACACACACACACACACACACACTCACCACAGACTAACACACTCCTCACCACAGACTACAACACACTCCTCCACACTCCACCACAGACCACAACACACTCTCCACTCACACAGACTACAACACACTCACCACAATTCCACAACACACTCCACACTCACACAGACTACAACACACACTCCACCACAGACTACAACACACACACTCTACACAGACTACAACACACAACACCTGCTCACCAGACTACAACACACTCAGGGCACCTCCACCACAGACTATGCTTACACTCCTACAGACTATACACTCACACAGACTACAACACACACACTCACACAGACTACAACACACACTCTACAGACTGTTTTATCGCCGGAGACTACCGCACACAGCACACATACTCATCAGACTACAGCACCTCCTTTTTGCCTCACCACAGACTACAACACACACACACAGACACACACTCACCCAGACTACAACATACACACTCTACCACAGACTACAACCTCCACACCTCACCACAGACTGTACACTCTTACACACTCACAGACTACAACTTTTCAACACCTCACTGAACTACAACACACTCCTCCTCACCACAGACTTACTTACACTCACACACACTCACCCAGACTACAACACACACAAACACACTCACCACAGACTACCATGCCTCCTCACCTCACCACAGACTACAACACCTCACTCCTCACACAGACTACATACACACACACACTCCTGGAACTTCCCTAACACATTCCACTCCACCTCACCACAGACCAACACCTCACACACTCCTACAAGACTACAACACCTCACACACCTCACCACCGCATCTCACACCTCACACACCTCACCACAAACAACACACTCACCCCAAACAACACCTCCTCCACACTCCTACAGACTACAACACACTCCTCCTCTACCACAGACTACAACACACTCCTCCACACTCTACAGACTACAACACACTCCTCCACTCACACGACTCTGGCATCACTCATACCACAGACTACAACACACTCCTCCTCACACAGACTACAACACCTCCTCACCCAGACTACAACACCTTACTCCTCCACCCAGACTGCCACCTCCTCACACTCACCACAGACTACAACACACTCCACTCCCCTCACCAGACTACAACACACTCCTCACACTCACCAGACTTCACAGCCTCCTCCTCACCACAGACTACAACACACTCACTCCTCACCACAGACTACAGCACATACTCCACCTCACACAGACTACAACACACTCCTCACACTCACAGTAACACACTCGCTCACACTCACCACAAACACACACAACACAACACACACTCACCACAAACAACACACACACACTCACCACAGACTACAACACACTCCACACCTCACCTGAACTTCCCACAGCACACACACTCACCACAGACTACAACACACAACACCCATACTCCTGAACTACAACACACTCCACACACACTCCCCACAGACTACAACACACTCCACACACCTCACTACAGACTACAACACCTCACCACAGACTACAGCACACACCTCACCACAGACTACAACACACCTCCACCTAATTCCTTACACACTCATCTGAACCCTACAACACAACACACATACTCAGCATCAGACTACAACACACTCCACACACTCACCACAGACTACAACACATACACCTCACCACAGACTTCAACACACACACACAGACACACACTCCACCAGACTACAACACATACACTCACCTGAACCTAGCACACTCCACACTCCACCAGGCTACAACACCTCCTCCACACTCTACAGACACAACACACTCCTCCTCACACAGACTACAACACACTCCACTCCACACTCTACAATTCCACAACACACTCACACACACTCACTACAGACTACAACACACACACTCACCACAGACTACAACACACAACACACATACTCACCAGACTACAACACACTCACACACACTCACCACAAGGCCTGTACCTCACACACAGACTACAACACACTAAACACACACCTCACCAATTCCCCAACACACACACACTCACCACAGACTACAACACACTCCACACACTCACCAGACTACAACACACACACACACACACACACACACTCACCACAGACTACAACACACTCACACACACTCACACAGACTAGCACTCCTCCTCTACAGACTACAACACATCACTCCACTCACCACAGACTACAACCCACCTCACCACAGACTACAACACACTCCACACACACTCACACAGACTACAGCACACACTCACCACAGGCCTACAGCACACACCTCCCCAGACTGCAACACACAACACCCATACCTCACCCAGACTACAACCTCCCACACCTCTACAGACTACAACACACTCTACAGACTACAACACACTCACCACAGACTACAACACACACACACTCACCACAGACTACAACACACACACTCACCACAGACTACAACACACACACTCATCACAGACTACAACACACAACACACATACTCATCAGACTACAACACACTCACACACTCTACAGACTACAGCACACACACACAGACACACACACTCACAGACTACAACACATACACACACTCACCACAGACTACATACCTCCACACACTCACCACAGACTAGCACACTCTTTACACTCACCCAGACTACTTCTACAAACACCTCACCACACACACAACACACTCACTCCTCACCACACACACAACACACTCACTCACACACACACTCACTCACACACACACACACCTGCACCAGACTACAACACATTCATCACCTCACCTAGACTACAACACACTCTTACACCTCTACAATTCTAACCCCTCACCACAGACTACAACACACTCCACACACACTGCCACAGACTACAACACACTCACACCTCACCACAAACAACACACACTCACCACAAAACGGCCTCCACTCCTCTACAGACTGCAACACACTCCTCCACCTCTACAGACCTAGCACACTCCTCACACCTCACCACAGACCACAACACACTCACTCCTCACCACAGACTACAACCTTACCTCCTCCTCACACAGACTGCAGCACTCATCCACCTCACCACAGACCTACAACACACTCCCCTCACAGACTACCACAACACGCCACTCCACCTCACCCAGACTACAACCTGCCACACTCCACTCCACACTCCACCACAGACTACAACACACTCACTCCTCACAGACTACAACACCTCCTCCACACTCCACCCAATTCTATACCTCCTCACTCACCACAGACTACAACACACTCACTCCACTCACCACAGATTCTAACACACTCCCTCCACCTCACCACAGACTACAGCACACTCACTCACACTCACCAGACTACAACACACTCACTCACACTCACCACAAACACACACAACACAACACACACTCACCACAAACAACACACACACACTCACCTGTTCTTCCTCCACACCTCACCTACATAACACAAAACCTCACACACATACCTAAACAACACACAACACACACACACTCTCCCACAGACTACAACACACTCCACACCTCACCACAGACTACAACACACTCACTCCCACACTCTACAGACTACAACACACTCCACACACTCACCAGACCTACAACACATTCCACTCCCTCACCACACGTTTCCATCCTCCTCCCTCTACAGACTACAACATACTCCTCACCACAGACTACTTATACTCACACTCCACAGACTACAACACACTCACACACCTCACCAGACTTCAACACATTCCTCCCACTCACTGAACTACAATGCATACTCCACACTCACCACAGACTACAACACACTCACTCCACCTCTGAGACTACAACACACTCACACTCACCAGACTACAACACTTCCCTCCCTCCACCAGACTACAACACTCACTCCATTCACCACAATTCCCTAACACCTCCTCCTCATGAACTAACACACTCCACACCTCTACAGACTAACCTCCACTCATAGTTCCCTAACACACTCCTCACACTCACAGACTACAACACACTCCACTCCACACTCACCCAGGACTACAACACCTCCACTCCACTCACCACAGACCACCACACACTCCACTCCTCACCCAGACTACATACACTCCTCCTCACACCTAAACACACACAACACAACACACCTCTACACAAACAACACACACACTCTACCTGGCTGCCACCTCCACACCTCACCACAAACAACACACAAAACACTCACACACACTTACCACAAACAACACATAACACACACACACTCATCACAGACTACAACACGCTCACACACACTCACCACAGACTACAACACACTCACTCACACTCACCACAGACTACAACACACTCCTCACCACAGACTACAACTCAGCACAAAACACATACAATGAACAGAAAAGTTGAAAAATGATTTTTATAAATGTATAAAACAGCAAAATAAATCCTGTTATACCATTACTCATTCCAAATATTTCAGAAACAGCAGCAATAACAAAATGTTACACATGTATGTGTATGTATGTATGTGTGTGTGTTTGCATGTCTTGATATTGTGCATGTTAATAATATATGTAATGTGTGTGCATGTCGTATACTAATATTATATAATGTCACGTATATATATAACAACATGTATATATGTGTGTGTGTCATATAATGTAATATTAATATATGTGTGTATGTATGTGTGTGTGTGTGTATGTGTGTGTATGTATATATGTACATATCTTAAATGTATGTATGTGTAATATATGTATGTATGTGTGTATGTATTATGCTTTACTGTGTGTGTGTATGTGTATGTAATAATAATATGCATATGTAAATAACAATAGCCAATGTATGTATATATGCTGTAATGTATGTGTGTGTATGTGTATGCATGTGTGTGTGTATGTGTGTGTATGTGTGAGTGAGTTTGTATGTGCTGTGTATGTGTATGTATGTGTGTGTGTGTGCATGTGCGTGTATGTATGTATGTATGTGTGTGTGTGTGTATGTGCGTGTATGTATGTGTGTGTATGTATGTGTGTGTGCATGTGTGTATGTGTGTAATAACCATATATATATGTGTGTGTGTAATAATATATATAATAATATATCTGTGTATATATATATATGTGTGTATGTGTATGTATGTATGTGCTATGTATGTAATATATATATATATATATATATGTGTGTATCATATAAATGTATATATATATATGTGTATGTGTATAACAATAATACATAACAATGTATGTATGTAATATATATATATATGTATGTGTATGTGTATATATATATACTATGTATATGTAATATTTATATATATATATATGTACATATCTTTGTATATGTATATATGTAGCCAATATATAATATATATTAATAATAATAATATGCATAATAGTAATAACCTTAATAATAATGTATGTATGCTATGTATATGCGTGCTTATGTATATGTGTGTGTATATATAATAATGTATGTGTAATACATGTAATAATAATATGTGTGTATGTATATATCAGCATGTGTAATAATAATAATAATAATAATAATGTATAATATATATATATATGTAATAATAATATATATGTACATATGTATGTATGTATGTATATATATATATGTGTAATATAACAATAACAATATGTATATATGTATGTATATATATATGTATGCTTATGTGTATGTGTGTACATATGCGTGTAATATATGTATGTGTATGTGTATATGTGTGCATGTAATATTAACATGTAATATTATCAATATTATATATATGTGTGTGTGTGTAATAATAATAATATATATGTAATATCATATGTAATATGTTATATATGCTATGTATGTAATAATGTATGTATATGTAAATATATATATATATATGTGTATGTATGTAATATATAATAATAATATGTGCATAATAATAATATGTAATAATATATATATGTATATATATGCGTATGCTATATGTATGCTATGTATGTGTGTATGTGTATGCATGTGTAATGTATGTGTATGTGTATATATGTGTATGTGTGTGTATATATGTATGTGTAATATATAATATTGTAATATATATATTATTAATATGCATATCTTATATATGCGTGTATGTATAACATGTGTGTATATATGTGTGTGCTTATGTGTATGTATGTATATGTATGTACATATGCATGTATGTGTATGCTTATGTAATATGTATGTGTAATATATATGTGTGTATGTATATGTGTGCACATGCGTATATATGTGTGTATATATATATGTGTGTATATATATATGTATATGTGTAATATATAATATGTCTTCTCTAATGTACATATTATATATATATATATGTGTGTGTATGTAATACATGTGTAGTATGTATGTATGTATGCTATGTGTATTAATAATAATATGTATATACGTATATATGTATGTGTAATAATGTGTGTGTCTTCAATACATATGTAACAACAATAACAACTATGTAATAGCGTATAACATGCTGTGTGTATGTGTATGTGTATCTTTGTATGTGTGTGCGTGTCTTGTGTATGTGTGTGTATGCATATATGCATGTATGCTTATGTATATATGTATGTGTGTATACTGTAACAATGTGTATGTGTGTATGTACATGTAATGTGTGTGTATGTATATATGTATGTGTGTATGTATGTATGTACATGTGCGTGTGTATGTATGTGTATGCATGTGCGTATGTGTATGTGCTATGTGTAATGTATGTATATGTGTGTGCTTATGTATGTGCTTATGTAATATTAACATAATATTGTAATAACATATATGTGTGTGTATATGCAGCATAATACCTTAATAATATGCTGTATGTGTGCATATGCAATATGTATATATATATGTAATATACATATACAATATGTATATATATGTGTATAATAATAACAATATATATATAATATTATGTATATATATATATATATATATATGTGTATGTGTATGTATGTATGTGTATGTATATATGTATGTATGTGTGTATATATATGTATATATGTATATATGTGTATGTGTGAAGAAAGAAAGTAATTTGGGCCACATCTACAAGCACAAGGCTGGACTGAAAACGTGCTGCGATGATGGAGGAAGAACGGATGAGTGTTCAGGAGTCAAGATGGAAGAAGAGCTGAGATGGCTTAGGAGAGGTTAAAAGAGAGTGAAGAAACGTCAGGAGTCGAAGAACCTGAACTTCACTCCTAACTTTCAACTCCACCTTAAATGGTGCAGAAGTGACATTCTTGCGCGCAGGCCAAAATCCCCAACAGATGTTCATCTCGGAAAGAACATGCTCATCCTGAATCAATTTAAATTTAGATCGATTTCAGAACAACTCATGAGACACGATCAGAGAAAAGTTAATGCCACATCAGACAGTCCGTCAGGAATGGACAGAATACGAACTCACCGCAGAAAGAGAAGATGGAACAGCCAGGAGGAGAACCAGGAACGGTCTGGGACCGAGAGAGGAGAGAACATTTTTGCAGGATCTGTGGACACGCGGCTAAGAGAGAGGAGAGAGAGAGAGAGGGAGGGGAGAGAGAAGAGAGAGAGAGAGAGAGAGAGAGAGAGAGGGAGGGGAGAGAGAGAGAGGAGGAGAGAGAGAGGGAGGGAGAGAGAGGAGGGGAGAGAGAGAGAGAGAGAGAGAGAGAGAGAGGAGGGGGAGGAGGAGAGAGAGAGAGAGAGAGAGAGGGAGGGAGAGGAGAGAGAGAGAGAGGAGAGAGAGGGGAGAGAGAGAGAGGGAGGAGAGAGAGAGAGAGAGGGGAGAGAGAGAGAGAGAGAGAGGGAGGAGCTGGGTGAGGGTCTCAGAAGGAGTTCTGTCCGAGTTTCTGAAAAAAAACTAGGGTTAATTGACAAGCTGGTAGAACTGAATCGTTTCAGGCTGTAAAAGAACTTTGATGAGATTTTCACATTAAAGACCCAGAAGAGCAGAAAGAACGATGTGAGGCATGAAAAGGTCCAGACACTTTGGGACCTTTCTGTCATTTTATTTACAATTAAATTAGTTAGTTTGTATTTTGAGTTGTGTGCAAAAAAAAAAAAAAAAAAAAAAGAAAGAAAGAAAGAGAAAGAAAAAGGTTTAATCCAGACTCACTTTCATTTTTCGTACCAGAGCTTTATCAAGTGTATCTTTCTGTTCTTGGCAATTGTCTCTGTAAAGCTCAATGTTCCAAAAGGCCTTGCGTTTTATGACTGTCGCCTGTTTCTGTCCTGTTTTTATTCTGGATCTGAAACTGTACATTCACAATGAGCCCAGCGACATCGAGGTTTTGTTTTGTTTCATCAAACCTTTCCACATTTCAAACATTTCAAACTTTCACACCTGCCTGTTCTCCCAGTGCATGAAAAAGCGGCCTTCTCTGATCTTCAAATGGTGCTGATCCACTTCTGGATCATTTTTTCTTCAGTAAATAAAGGCAGAAGATCTTATTTTCATTTTTAAAGCTAGAGGTTTCTTTATAAACTTAAAGAAGAAAAATTTGATATAGAGTCAAATTCATTCCAAAATATTAAGTATAGTGAAAGTAAGCCCTGGTCATTGCGAGGTCACAGCACAGCAGACAGTGAACCATGAAACTGGACCTGCATTTTAACCCATGCACCTCAAACACCCTGCAGCAGTGCGTATCTGTTAGCGCCCAGGGGCAGTGACAGGGACAGCACTGTATAAAGGGTGCCTCAGGGCAACCTATCGGGGAGGGTTGAACCCCCGATCCTCGATCATAGAACCAGCGCCGAACCACTACACTGCCCTTATTAATTATGTTTTAAAATTTGTGTAGCATGAGTTTGTGTGGCAGTGTGCATGTGTGTGTGTGAAGTTTTAATGTAATAATGTGTGTGTGTGTGTGTGTGATGTAATATGTAGCCTTAATATTTATGTGTAGTAATATATGTGTAATAATATATATGTAATTTATGTAATAATAATAATATGTATTATGTATGTAATTTATGTATGTGTATGTAATATGTGAATTTGTATGTGTGTATGTGTATGTAATTTATGTATATGTATGTAAGAATTTATGCTATGTGTATGTATGTTATTTATGTAAGTATGTGTACTCTCTTGTATGTGTATGTGTGTGCCTGTGTATGTGTGTGTGTTGTATGTGTATGTGTGTGTGTGTGCTGTGTGTGTATGTGTGTAATTTATGTTGTAATAATATAATATGTGTATCAATAATAATAATAATTTGTATGTGTAATATGTATCTTCTTCTAATATGTGTATATGTAATAGCTGTAATAATATGTATGTGTAATTTGTAATATATAGTGTGTATGTGTATGTGAATTTGTATGTGTGCAATAATAGCTGTGTGTGTGTAATATAGTAAAGACTAATGTAGATACATAGCCCAAAACTGTATTTATTAGTACAGCAATTTCCCTCTAATTTTAGAGATTTTATTGGAAGAGATACTGTTCTGCAAGCTGCTTTACTGATCTTTACTCTTATGCATATGGAATTTTACATCCTGCAGCCAACCTTCTCTCTGTGTGTGTGTGTGTGATTAATGTCATGTGTAATATGTCAATATTAATGTGAAGAAGGAGGAGTGAGACGGGTCAGGCTTCTGTTGGACACTTGGTGCAGAACTGTAAGCTCAGGCCAGACAAGTGGTAGAGGTGCTGTTTATCTGTCTGTCTGTCTGTTAGAAAAATTTCTCTCATCCAGAAACTTCCTTTCTGGAGATACAAGAGTTCCTTCGAATTTCTACGTGTCGTCTTGAAGCTTACTCAGAATTGAAATACGTGCCACTCTCGAAATATATTTAAATATGAGCCTGTGAGGTGTAGAGAGCGTTCGGAGGTTAAGAACCATCAGACTTAACTTCATTTCAACTTAATCCACTTCATTTCAAATCCTATCTGTTTTTAACTTTTTAAAAACGTTTTTAAGAGGTTTCTGGCGCTCATACTCTGATTTCCGGAAACAACAAAGAGTGTTCATCATTCATGAAGTTCTTAGGAACTAAAAGTAGTTCTTTTAAAGTAAAGCGGCTTTGTTTATTTTATAGATAATTTTTTTGGGGCGTCACTTCCGTAAAGAGAACACGGCACTCATCTCTATCTGTTAATTGTCTCGTTTACCTTTATTTGTTTATTTGTTGTTGTTGTTTACTGAATGATTTGTTTAAATATGGATGTGTGATGAACCTTAAACAGTTTCAGCAATGTGTTTTTCTAGGCTTTGGTTCTCTCCTGTAGTTCTCATGAGCTCCTTAAGAGTTTTCTTGGCGTGGTCAGTGGGGTTCTGTTATTCTCTGTGTTTCAGATGTTCTCTGTTGTGTCCAAAACACTGGACAGGTGAGTGATGTCCACTGTTCCTCTTTAAATCAGGTGATCAGTATTTTTCCTGAATGTGCTGCCGTTAAGAACCAGACTATATCCTCTTTAGTGTCGGGTTCTCTGAATGACAACACAGAACAGCATTTATAACTGAGATGTGAGTGAATTACTGGAGTCATAGATTCTGCACACTCACACATGGTTCTCCAGGGAACCGAAATGAGGGTAGTTTAATGAGGGCAGAGCATTGATTTTCTGATAGATTGCATGATTTAATAAATGGCTGATTGATGTGTTTTAATTGATTGATTAACAATTGATGAAATGATTTGAAGTAGGTAGCTTTATTGTTTCTGATTTCTCAGCTTTTGAGGAAGGCCTTCCTGCCTGGGTTCTGGGAGGAAGTATGGTTCTTCTCTGACACCTTCAAACAGGCCTGAGCAGTGAGGTTAATATCTCTCACAAGGCTTCTGTGTACAATTATATTTACCATCTTTCAAAAGAACCTTTAAAAGTTTAGGGATCTATTATCTGCTATCAGTCTTCTTCTTCTTCTTATTCTTATTGTTATTAACAATATTATTATTAATAATAACATATTAACTGTTTATAATATTATGTTTTAGTGTCACTTTGTAACGGACAGACATGGAGGACAATCCCATCTATGGCAACATCACCTACACACACACAAGTAAGTCTTCCACAGTGTGTGTGTGTGTGTGTGTGTGTGTGTGTTTTGTGCAGGGTCACTGTGTATCAGCACTCTGTGTTCAGGACAGGACAATTCACTTGTGTAATAAATGTTTAATTTTCTCTCGTCTCTTGTTTATGTTTTCTCCACTTTCCCTTCTTTGGAATCACTAAAGATCCAATCTTCTGTAATCTTTGCATGTTCATACATTCCATACGCTTTAACATCACAACCTCAATATTTCTTCATGTTTCTCACCATTTCTCTTGCAATGTATTCAACATGTTATTTTATGTGTGTTTGTATGTATTTGTGTATGTGTGTAATAATGTGTAATGTAATAATGTGTGTGTGTATTTATTAATGTGTAATATTTAATAATAATGTTTATGTAACAATAATGTGTATTTAATAATATGTATGTTTAATATCATATATGTAATAATATTTAATAATAATGTCATATAATAATATAATGTGTCTTAATATATATTTGTAATATGTGTGTGTCAATAATATTTAATAATATGTGTGTTTGTATGTGTGTGTATGTGTGTAATGTGTAATAATATGTAATAATGTGTGTGTGTGTGTGTTTGTGTGTGTGTCACTGATCATAGTTAATGCAGGAGTGAACCAGCAGACATGGTATTGTTTAGTGCAGGTGACTGTAGAGGGGACATGTTGGACCTCTAAAGGGGAACTCACATAATCATCTCCCTAAAATTCAGTTTAAACCAAAGTGGGTTTCTGTGAAATGGTTCAGATTTCTCTCCAGTGATGGTGAATGGACCCAGATGACCCAAAGTCTGCACATTTTCTGTCCCGCAGTGAAGCTCCACACGTGTCTCCAGTGTCTCTGTGTGTCTTTAAGTATCTCTGTGTGTCTCTGAGAGTGTTTCTGTGTGTCTCTGATCATCTCTGTGTGTCTCTGTGTGTCTCTAAGTGTCTCTGGGCATCTCTGTGTCTCTGGAGTGTCTCTGGCATCTCTGGTATCTCCTGTGTGTCTCTGCGTATCTCTGCAATGTCCTCGGTATCTCTGAGTGTCTCTGAGTGTCTCTGCTTGTGTCTCTGTGTCTCTGGTGTCTCTGTGTGCTCTCTGTGTATCTCTGTGTGTGTCTCTAGAGTGTCTCTGGTGTCTCTGTATCTGTCTCTGTTATAATCTCCACAAGTCTCTCTGTGTGTCTCTGAGTGTCTCTGTGTGTCTCCCAGCAGAGTGTCTCTGTGGAATGATGATGATGGTAAAATAGTCCATCTGAACTAAATCTCTATTCTTTTGTGTCCCTCACATGAGCAGGTTCCAGTTTTAGTCAGAATCTTAGAGAACTTTAACCGTCTCAGAACTGGACAGCGTCTCCACCACCAGCTCCATTCTGTGAGAGGGCCAGTGTGAGTTCCTTTCACCAACACTGAGAATATGCTCTGACTCACACAGAACCCAGTCAGAGACCTGTTATCTTGTGACACAATTTTATACCAAGTCGTGGCCCTTTGGTGATATTGTAAATCCATCCATCCGTCCATTGGGCTGTTTATTTGAACCCGTGTGATGGAGGTTTAGGGTTCCGTCCCAGCACATTTCTAACCCCTAACAGAAAAATCTCACTAATATCACTTGACCATTTACCAGTTATACATTGTAAATCTTTGTTGATACGTTTTTTGTTTTGAGATGAATCAATTTTGTGCCTGCTGCTCTGAGTTGTTGGCAGACATTGCTGCAGAATGTTGTTTTCATCACCGGTTCTGATACAACTCTCTGACAGTGATTATAGTTGCCTCTTATTTTGTTCAAGGCCTCTACTGGAAAAAGAATGTTATGCCAATCCTGACCCTGAAGGTTCCCAGAGCCAGCATCCGGCCGCAGTTCTCCAGCTCCCTGATTCAGTACTCTGATGTGCTGGCTGACAGTTTCTCGAAGGCTGCTGAGACGCTGAACCTGATGGAGAAGATAATGCGATGGAGAGGATACATGTTTCTTCTCTCGGCTATGCGCCTCAGTGGATGCAAGGCATATCTCGAACAGAAGCAGGAGAACAATGGGCGTCACATTGCTGTGTTTAGTATCATTTGCAGCCATGGAACCTGCAGAACCTACGGATCTCACCACACTGTATGCGAAGTGGATAAAATAACGAAACAACCTGTGTTTAGTTTAAACTCACCGCGCTTTTGTATCTTACTTCCACAGACTAACACTTATCACCGCTGACTTTTCTTGCTGACCTCCCTGATCTCCACCGACTGCGCCACAGATTGTGAAAATCCCTCAGTCGCTGCTGCACTGCTGTCACGGGGCGGTAGAACGGGGGGTGATAAGCAGCAGGTACAGTGGCGCTGTGATGTAGGAGGTTTCTGATAAAGTGGCCATAGAGTGTTTTTGTCATGTTTCTGTTGTTTTTGTTCCTGGTTTGTACCTGTGCCTGTCATCTGTTTAAAAATAATTGATCCATATGAAAAAAAAATCTGTCTATTTTCTTACTTTCACATTTCTAATATCAGTCCAGATCATTTTATTACCAATAAAGCCAGTCAAAACCACCCATAAGGTCAACAAACATACAGCAACTACTTTAAAACTGAGACTGTCACAATCACACAAAAAAGAATAAATAAATCAGTTACTGCTGTGTCAAAGTCTCTGAACCCTTCCTCATTAAAACGCCTGTGGGAAATAATTTTTTTATATTTTTTATTAAATTACAACAGGATTGTAACACTATATTTCTCTGAGCATAGATTGGCTCATGTTTGGACGACAAATCCCGTGAGCCCTTGCGAGCGCGGCAACGTGGGACTCTGAGGTACCGACGTGCGTCAGTGACTGGTTGTAGTCCATTGTAGTTTTTCTCAGATTGTCCGTGCTTTTATTTATTGTTCGATAAATTCCACAGTAATCTGTCTCACCTCAGACCTGTGTGTGTGTGTGTGTGAGTTTGTCTCACTGAAAAT
>CM029393.1:11652631-11687631 GCA_017165825.1 Hepsetus odoe
CATCACTCAGTAGAACTGTCCTCTCTCAGTGTGTAGACGGTCTCCCTCTACCATCCTCAGTAGACTGTCTCCTCTCTCTGGGGGTGGTCCTCCCTCTCCCCCATCACTCAGTAGAACTGTCCTCTCTCTCGGTGTGTAGGGTGGTCCTCCCTCTCCCCCATCACTCAGTAGAACTGTCCTCTCTCTGTCTGGATCACCCAGTAGATCTGAATGCTGTGCTGTGAGATGTTTCCTCCTCGGGACATGTGGACTGTTTATGATGAAGTGATGAATGTTGATGTTCCTGCAGTGGTGCAGGTGGGCAGGAGAATCGATATGTGGGTTTTGGAAACACACCCAACCCTCCCAAGAAGGAAGATGATTTCATTAACAACGCAATGTCTTCCATTTACTCGGTAAGACTCCACCTCGGAGTGTCTCCTGCTCTCTGGCCGGTTCCTCCTGTCTCGTTAAGTGTCTCTCGCTGTGTTTGCTCGTCAGGGTTGGAGCAACTTCACCGTCGGCGCCAGCAAGTTTGCCACGATCGCAAAAGACAACGTGAGTCTCCCTGATTCTATGATATCATTTCTATGCTAATCAGTTCGATAAGGGTTGGGTGTGTTTTATTAGAGGGTGAAAAAGTTCTACTGTTGAACCTTTTATTTGACAGAGAAGAACCATCTCTGTGACTCTGAAGAACATTCTAAAGAGAACATATCAAAAAAAATGAAAATGACTCGAAAAGGAGTGAAGGTGAGGGCTTAGTCACTGCAGGTGTGTTTCCACAGAGAACCAACGAGGGTTCTTTCAAGATTCTTTATTTTAACACCCACTTTAACAGAATCACTCTGTGTGGGAAGATCAGACCCTGAGATTCAACATTTACACCTTTTCATTTAATTAACACTTTTTTATTCAAAACAACTTTCCAGCAAAGAACAGCATTCGAGACATCAGCACCGAATTCTACACACTTTAAAATAAAAATGAAATTCAGTAAAGTGCAGCATCTGATCTGAACTGCTTTGGAGGCGAGCAGGTGAAGTGGGTGCTCTGATTGTTCTAGATTGTTCTAACTCTTGTTCTCTCTCCTGAAACAGACGGCAAAGTTTGCCAACCAGGCGTCTATGAAGGTGCGTCCTCTATAGTTCCTGTTTTCCTGCCTGTTCTAAAGTAGGGGGGTTCTGGGTTCCTGTGTGTCATTAGTGTAGAACCATCTCTCAGATGGAACACTGCTGATTAACTACAGTTCTGTTATCAAGCTGGGCTTACTTTAGAACCTGTGTTAGACCATCCATAGAATATGACCTGCTGCCAGACACACACATTCAAAATCAGAAAACTTTATTGATCCTGAAGGAAACCGTCCTTCATATAGTTCACAAAGGAAGACCTGTCAGAGTATTATTAATAATAATAATAATAATAATAATGATGATGATGACAGGGTGGTGGTGGTCTAGTGGTGGGGTACTTGCCTACGGACCTATGGATTCAGAGGTTCCCGGTTCGAGTCCCACCTCCAGCACTACCACCACTGGGTCCCTGAGACCCTGAACCCTGAGTGTCTCCAGGGGGACTGTCCCTGTAATCAGGACATGGAGACACTCTGGATAAGAGCGTCTGATAAATGCTGTAAATGATGATGATGTTGATGATGATTTTGTTATTGTTCACTTTTTAATTATACCAATTCAGTTGGAAGAGTGCGGTGTTACTGGTGTGATCTGTGTTGAGTATTGAGACTGATCCACTGGGGGAGTTTAGAATTAAAATTTCCGTTTCTGAGCCTCGTGGAGGAAAAAAGGATTAAAGAAAATGAAAGCGAGTTCGAACAGCGGGGCCTGTAAAGAGAGGAGACGGGCGTCCTGTGGACTTGAGGACGTAAATGATTTTATCTGAGTGTGTCTGAGACGTGTGTGTGTGTGTGTGTGTGTGTTTATTCCTTCTGCTTTCTGTGGATGAAGCTGAGGGGGTATAAACCGCCCCCCGAGCCGGTAACTCTATAAACCTGCATGTCTTGCTCGTTACGCTCGTTACGCTCGTTACACTGAACAAGATGCTCAGCGTTTGTCTGTTGGTTTCGTTGTCTGATGTCTTTGCTTGGCTGTTTGTCTCAGTAGATTCTTAGTGTTCAAGGAAACGGAGACGTGTGTGTGTGTGTGTGTGTGTGCACGCGCAAGAGCGAGAGAGCCTGATTGGGTTCACTTTCAGGTTAAAGTTGAATTGTTTTTATACTGGACATGGCTTGAGTCGTCCTCTCGGTGTCCTGAGTGTTTAGTGGTGGTTCACCTTCATCTGTTTAAAGGGCCTGTTTCATTATTCTCTCTTAAACTGATCCTGGAACAGTCTAAATTCATTTCTACACATTCATTTATTTCAAACAGCTCAAGGCAAGATCGGCTGCCCTGCGCTGTCTCTTAAAATTCGGAAACAGTTTTCACCTGAATAAGTGGATCTCAGGAGCTGCAGCAGGAACTGGATTCACAGAAAGGCCAAAAAATAAAAAACCAAATAAATGTTGTTAATGTAGTGTTCTGTGTTTAAACACCTTTTTGAAACATGGAAGCAAGTGTTCTCCACTGAATGGGCCCTTTAATGCACAGGACCACACAGACCATCCCAGTGGACACTCAACCCCGTTCGCGAGTGTCCTGTCAGAGTGTCCCCTACCTGTCTGCTGATCGCTTCGTCCACTGTGTGTGTGTGTGTGTGTGTGTGTGTGTGTGTGAGAGAGAGAACGAACCCATTTCTCATTATTTTCTACTTTATTCTCTTCGTTCCGACCAGGCTGCTGAATTGGGCCAAACTCTAAATGAAACTGTAATCAGACCCACTCACGAAAAGGTAACCGGGTTCTGTGGTGTCTGTTCTGGAATCACTGGGATACAGTTCTAGAATAAACACCACCAAACCTCACTGGAGGTGGAGGCACTAGAATGTAATTCAAGATGGGGGAAAAACTGAAACTCAAATCAAAGAAAATCAAAGCATCTGATCCGAGAATTTAATTCTGTTTGTTTACTGTAATTAATCCAGTGTTTCGTTAGAATGTCACTTGTTATTGATTAAATTATTGTTTCACTTGAAGAATGGAGAACTGTTCTACTCCAGGTTAAGTTCTACACTGTGTGCACAATTATTAGGCAAGTGAGTCTTTTGACCAAATTCTTTTAATGTTTATATTCCAACTCCAAGCTGTATAACCCTGAAAGCTGATTGGATTTAAGCAGATCAGGTAATGTGTGTTTGTGCAATCTCTGATGAGATGAGAGAGACTCTTAATGATTGGCTGGATGGGCCCATGGCTGGATGGGCCCATGGCTGGATCAGTAATTGGCACAGAGCTCAACTTCCACTTAGACACCAGTAAGGTGGAGGTGAGGTACTGGTCTGGGCTGGTGTTATTAAAGATGTGCTTGTTGGACCTTTTCAGGTTGAAGACTCTAAATCAACTCCCAAACCTGCTGCCAGTTTTCAGAGATGCTTTCTTCAAGCAGTGCTTCAGGAGATGGTCTGATCTTTCAAGAAGACCATGATTTTTCTGCAAGATGATGATCCATCACATCATGTTCTCCACTGTGTGGCCAGTAAAGACCTTTAAAGAATAAAGACACGCCGCCTTCCTCACCTGGACCTGAACCCTTTTAAGAACTTTTGGACCTTCTAAAACAGGAGATTTACGGTGAAGAACAGTCCACCTCTCGGAACAGGGTCTGGGAGACTGTGGTTCTCTCGGAACAGGGTCCGGGAGACTGTGGTTCTCTCGGAACAGGGTCCGGGAGACTGTGGTGCTGCTGCACTAAAAGCTGGATTTGTTCCAGATTATTAATCTTTAAAATACTCACTGGATGATAATTGTACTCAGAGTGTAGAACGTAAGTGGGTTCTCCCCGAGTTCGGTGTGAGACTGTCCATAGTGGCAAAAAAATTCCACAGCTGATTAAAACTGGGCTGCTTTAAGGACTGGGTTGTGTAGACATTTTGGCACCCCTGGTCACATGATGCGTTGATGTTCTGAGAGTCGTTGTTCTTTAGTGATACACTTTAGTTTGATTTCACACACCAGATAAGATTCAGATACTGTGCAGAAGTAATGGCACTGCGTTTTGTGATGAAATTGTGTAGATGGTGGCTGCAACAGCATGCTGGTACCACTATCAGGGAAACTCCCGTTAATCACATGCTCTTATTACTAATCAATCAAATCCTACTAATCAAATCAAATTTAGTAAGAATTGATCACTCAGGGTTGTACACTAATTTTTTGACCTGTTCTTAAACTGGATAGTTTCAGCTGCATAATCATCACACACACCTTCATTTCTGCTTTAAAGAATTTGTCAACTTTTATTTTGGGAAATTGGACATTATGGCGGCACACGCTTCAGGACTGAACAATTTATTTCTAAGAACAAAAATGGTCTTTTACGGAAGTTTTAGATGTAAGTTTTGATTGAAATGTTGGGCTTTAAAGAGATTTTGTGCAGATTGTTCAGCTCTGACGTGAAGCTGAGCTGTGGGCTGGGGTGGTGGTGGTGGTTGGGGGGTGCCGGTCCGTTTCTGGTTCTGGTGTGTCTGGGCTCGCTGAGCGGCTGCTCTCATTAACACTCGTCTGACCCGTTTAGATGAAGGACGGAAAGATGTTTGATGAAATGACTGTCGGCATCACAGAGCTCGCCTGTAAGGTATGAAAAAAGACCAAAAACACCCCCAACGACCAGCTCCTCTGAGACACACACACACACACACACACACACCTCACCGAGCAGCACAGCTCTGTGTATCTCAGAGGACGAGGTTTTGGGGATGTGATTCTCTCTTACAGTCTAATGAGTGCTTGTTGTTCTTTTTGTGCTGCTGCTGTTTGTGGTGGTGGTGAGTAAAATAAATACACGTCTGCAGTGTTTATTACTGTATTATACACTCGTATTACATGATGCAGTTATTAAGAATAACTGTAGCAACTGCAGTTTAATTACATACTACATATACTGTTATTACATTGTTAAGGTTTATTACATAAAACTATTCAAGGTGTTGTCACAATGTCTTGCTGTTATATTGACACGGGTCATCTGTTAATGTTACTGTTATTGATCTCTTATTGGTCAGCGTGAGAGAGTTAAAGCTGTTTCAGGCCTGCTCTCTGGGGGGTGTTTAAGGTGGAAATGTGAGGTTAATGTTTGTATCTCCTCCTGTGTTCAGGTTCAGGGTGCTGGAGCGAAAGGCTGGAAGGACATGAGCTCGTTCTTTTCTGGGAAAGTGTCTGATGGAGAGCCTGCGGACGGGTAAACTGATATAAAGAGTGTTCAGGGTTTGGGGTGCTGATGTTAAGGTGGTCGTGAGTCTGTATAAAGTCCTGTTAATCACTGGGGGGCGCTACAGGAACCGTGGTGGGGGTCTCTTAGTTCTGAGAGTTGTTCTAAAATGAATTTGTTACTAACTTGGCTTCTTCATTGTTAGAATTTGGCTCCATGTTTAATAAAATGATGCAAAATAAGAACGTGTTTAATCAGCTAGAGAGAAGAAAAAAACAGTTTTTATTCACAGGCCTGTATTTTGTATGAATTTTCTGATCTTTCTAAACAACTCGTTTACAAATACTTGCATATTCACCCACTTTCGGTTTCATCTCTTTTAAAATGTGGAAGTCTTTTTTAACCCCCCATAATTCAGTGTTTCAACACAGCAGTCCTGATTGGGTGTGAGTCAGAGCTTTGTACAGTTAAGCACGCCCATTCACTCCGAAGTTAGAGGAGTGTTCAGCCAAAGGCTGCCATGAGTGACCTCCAATCAGAACATGGCTCATTTACATACTTGGGTGTTAAACTGTGTTTAGCTCTGATAAAGGCTGGTTTGGAGGGAACGGGTGAGGGTAGGAACTGTAACATCTCTGAATGTCTTCAACCAGGTCCACAGGTGGAGATGGTTATCAGAACATGGAACCTGCGGGTGGGTACCAAAACAGCGAGGGGATCAACCAAACCTTCTGGGAGACCTTCGGCAGCGACGACAAACCCAAGAAGTCCCTCAGTAGTGACAGCTGGACCATCGCCAACAACTCGGCCGAGAAGAAGAGTTCGGATAGCTGGGACAACTGGGGCTCTGAGAACCAGTCCAACAACAAGCACAGCACCGGGGAAAGCTGGGAGGCCTGGGACAACAACTGGGAAGGTTCTGCGGAGAACAAGAGCAAGAAGAGCATGGTGAAAGAGGAGGAGTCGTGGGGTGCTGAGTGGTAAAGACTGTGGGAGGGACTGTAGAGTCGCTCTGCTGGTAGATGTTCTGTTTCTGGTCCGGTGTTTGTCTCAGTAACAACAGACGCTCCGTCCCCTCACGTATTTAAGCCCAGCCGTGTCCGTGCTGTGTTTCGGGTTTGATTGTGTTCGATGATGTTCTCCAAACTTTGCACGTTAGAAAAAACAGGCTCCTCACCTTTTAATCATGTGTCCCAAAAACACATCAATATTTATATCATTTCTGGTTCCCTCTCAGTTCTCTGTGTGCTTCTAAAGGGAACGTGGGGGGACATGGGCCGTGTCTCCCGGCTGCTGGATTCAAGAACTCCGTTTCATCTCTTCTGAAAGTGTTTGTAACTCAACATGTCTTATTTTATATCTTCATTTCTTTAAAGATTAAATCCACTTTTGTGAAAATCCCCCCAGAATTCTGTGTTCATGATGTAAACTGAGAGGTTCCGATCGGGTTCTGTGAGTCAGAACATGTTCCCAGTGTGTGGGAATGGAATCAAATGTCTGAATGTCCCTCACAGGCCTGAAATGGTGGTGAAGACATTGCATGATCCATGAGAAGTTGTTTTAGCAGAGTCTGGAGATTTTGAACTAAAACTTGATCATCACCACCGTCACACAGAGACACTCGGAGGCACATTGAGCTTCACTGGGCGACAGAAAATACACACGTTTGGGACGTCTGGTTCCGTTCACCACCGCTGTAGAAACCATCTGAAGCAAAGGAATTCTAGGGGAATTTTATGAAAACAGAATTCTCCAGTTCAGTTTTCTCCACACTTTTCTGAAAGAGGGTTTGTTTATTTCTCTTTAAACTGGAGATTTTTAACTTTATAATCAAACATGTAGAAACTGAAGTTTAGATAAATTACAATAAAGAACATGCAGTAATAAATGCAGAAAGGAACCAGAATACACTGTTTTTCATCAACATCAACATCACACACAGTTAAACTCTAGTTCTGCTCTCTGTACAGAAACCTGTGGTTCTCAGAAAGAACATTGCTCCTCTGGTTCTGGAGCTGTTTAGCTCTTGAGCTCAAAGAGAATCAGATTAAACTGGGCATTAACTCATCTTCACATCTGGGATTAAAAATAACTTTTCTAGAACAATTTGGGATCATTCTGAGACAATTGCTCTATTGTTTTCTTTTCATTGCTTTTTTTGTTTCTTAGTTGTTCCACTGCAGTTTCTTCTGCTGGTTCCTCAGTGACTCCTCTGCAGGTTCTTCAGTGGTTCCACTGCAGTTTCTTCTGCTGGTTTCTCTGTGGTTCCTGCACTGTGTTTGTGAATGTGTGCCATGATGGACTGTCCTCGTTCAGACCCGAAAGACCCGCTGTGCTGCCCCCAGAGTTCTGACTGAGTGGAACCACTTTAATCACCGCCTAAAGATCCAAATCCAGACGCTCAGTGTCAGAATTTGTTTTTGGACACATTTCTTTAACTGTTGTTGTTGGTTTCTGTCCTCTTTGTCCTCCTCAGTGGGGACAGCGTGCTCTTTTTGGACCCATAATTGTATGTTTTGGTTCTGGCTGGTTCTCTGGGTTTCTCGTGGTTGTGATTGTATATTAATATCTCTCCTCTGGGCGTCTGCAATATTCCAGTCCTTCACTCCATTTTCAGAAGCTGATAAAACGCTCAAACCACAGCCATGTGATGTCATGCAGGAAGGGCGGGGCCTTTGATTTGTTGGGGGGGGGTGAATATAAAAAATAATTATTAATTAATAAATAAAGGAATGAATTTAAAGTGTAAAAGACTCTTCTGTTTACTTTCAAGTTTCTGCTTCAGAACGCAGCTGTGTGAAAAAGTATGCGTCCCCAGGCAAAATAACATCTTAATGTTCAAAATCTACAGACACACTTGAACACACTCACTGTTTATAGAAAAACACACTGAGGGAAATAAAATTTGCATTGAGGGCATAGAGAGCATCCTGAGAATCTGCATCACTGCCTAGTACGGGAACTGCAACGTCTCCGACTGCAAGCCATGCAACAGGTAACCTGTTCCACCATCCACCACCAGTGTAAAGTGCCTTGGGGCAACTGTGTTGTAAAAGGCGCTATACAATAAAATTGAATTGCATTGAATTGAACAGGTAGGGAAGACAGCTGAGAAGATCACCAGTGTCTTCTGTTCAGGACATTTTCTCCACATGCTGCATCTGCAAGGCAACCAACTTTGTGGACAGTCTTCCTCCTGCCCTCCGGGAACAGGTTCCGTAGCATATGGTTCTCCACTACCAGGTTGGGAAACAGTTTCTTCCCCCTGAACATCAGACTCTCAAATCAGTACTGACTCTTTATTCCCAGCTCCACTCATCCACCTGTATCTTCTCCTACAGCAGCTCCACTCATCCACCTGTATCTTCTCCTGCAGCAGCTCCACTCATCCACCTGTATCTTCTCCTACAGCAGCTCCACTCATCCACCTGTATCTTCTCCTGCAGCAGCTCCACTCATCCACCTGTATCTTCTCCTACAGCAGCTGGTCTCGTGTATCTCCAGGATTCTGGAGGAACACTGTTTGGTTTCACTGTGTTCTGTGTAGAATCCCAGACCAGTAGGTTACACTGAGGTACCCTTGAGCAAGGTACCATCTCCGTCACTGCTCCCCGGGTGCTTTCAATAGCTGCCCCCTGCTGCAGGTGTGTGTGGGTGAAATGCAGAGGTGTGCTGTGCTGTGTTTCACAATAGTCACTTTCACTTTTCACTTTCACATCTCCCCACATATCATCTTTACTGACGTGCACAAACTGAACCGGAAGCTCGTTTTCCTTTTTTATTGCAGCAGGAAGTAGAAATAAAGTCAGTTTCTTCTGGAGGGTCTCCAGTGATACCCTGGCCTGAATATCATGAAAGATTCTGAAGATCAAATTCATTGTTTAGAAGATTTTCTGAAAACAAGAACTGGGTCTTTAAAGTTAAGATCGACAGGAGCCGAGACGCAGAACTCTCTCTTTAATTGATCTGAAAGGCAGTAAATCTGTTTATGATGAAAAATTCAATGCAGCACTTTTTCCTGCACAATTTATTCTGTACTGTTATATAACAACCTGGAAGGGACACTCCGCCAAATATCTAAAATTCTAGGTAGTGGCGCGCTATCGAAGTAAACAGCGCGGTTCTGATTGGGTTCTTTCTGAATCGGATCCGAGCCCGGTGTGTGTGAACAGAACCGGACGTCTGAACGTCCCTCACAGAATGAGCTGGTGGTGGAGACGCTGCTGGACTAAAACTGAACCCGTTCATGGTGGAGGGACACGAAGAACAGAGATTTAGTTCAGATGGACTATTTTACCATCATCACCGTCCCACAGAGACACACAGAGACACACAGAGACACTCAGAGACACACAGAGACACAGAGACACTCAGAGACACACGGAGACACTCAGAGACACACAGAGACACTCGGAGACACACGGAGACACAGAGACACTCAGAGACACTCGGAGACACACGGAGACACTCGGAGACACGTGGAGCTTCACTGGGGGACAAAAAATGCACAGATTTGGGATGTCCGGTTCCGTTCACCAACACTGGAGAGACAATCTGGACTTATCTCGCTCTGGAGGAGTTTAAACTGAATTTTCGGAAAGTGGTGGACTTGCCCTTGCAAGAAAATAAAATCCGTTCTCTCTGGAGCTTGCTGTGGAGTGACGGGATGAGCAGCCAATCACCGCAAGGCAAGATGAGGCCACGCCCATTGAATGGGCGTGTTTATCCCTTTAACGAGCATCCATCCTGAAACCCGGGGGAGGAGAAGGAGCGGGTTCTGGAGAATTTGGGGGGATTTTCTGGAGCCCGAGTCGGTCTGGAGGCCTGTTTGGGGTCTGGAAGTTCTGCAGTGTTTAAGGTAAAAATTCAAAGTGTATATTTAGTGTTTGGACCCATAAAGGCCTGTTTTTTCAGCCCGAACCCGCTTAGAAGGGCTGCTCTGAGGCTCGGTTCTGCCGTTCGGAACCAAAATCGCATTTCAACCAGAAACTCGGGCCTTTCGCTGACACGTTCTCTGATTTCACGGGTTCTGTTCGTCCGAAACGACCTTCAGAGCAGCCCCTCGCCAGCTTCTCCACTGATTTTTCCGTTCCACCTTAAATGGCGCAGCAGTTGCATGGTGGACTTTAAGGTAGAACGGAAAATTCGAAGGAGACGCGAATTGGAACCTCAGTGCTGGATGCTTGTTTGTAGAAATCTTCTAAAGGTGGACATGATGTCTTTTTTTAAGGAGCCCTGTGCAGATTGCTCTAATTTCGGTTTCCCATCCCTCAGTAGAACTGTCCTCTCTCTCTCTGGGTGTGTAGGGTGGTCCTCCCTCTCCCCCATCACTCAGTAGAACTGTCCTCTGTCTCTGACACTCTAAAACAGGAGTTTTTCTGTCTGTTAACCTCAGAAAGATTTTGGAAGCATCTATATACTTATGGCCAGTGATGGGAGAATATCAGTAATCACCCCCTGCTCTCAACAGGAACCGCAGGGACGTGCAGAACAACCTGGGTGCTTCTGCTCATGTGCAGCTCCAACTCTCTGCTTCCTGTGGTGTCGACCTCTGTCTGCAGGGGGTGCTAGATCCAAACGCTCAGGTGAGTTCACTTCATCAGTTGAGCAGGTGTGTGAGAGTGATGCCTGTGTTGATCAGGTGGGTGTGGCCTGTGTTGTTCAGATGTGTGTGGGTGTGGCCTGTGCTGATCCGGTGTGTGTGTGTGTTAAGTGTGTGTTTTTTTGTAGTGGAATGCCAGAGAGGAGAGCAGTGATGCCACCGCCGTCACACATCGTTAAAGTGGCCATCGAGTGGCCCGGCGCCAATGCCCAGCTTATCGAAATCGACCAGGTTCGACTTCCTGATTATTCAGTAAATTAATATTAATTATTCATTATGAATATTAAATAAACAGCGCCCCCTGGGTGTAGTACTGCTACTGCTATCTGTAGAGAATAAATAACATTTACAATAAATCTCTGTCCTTTCTTTCAGAAAAAGCCACTTTCCTCCATCATTCGAGAAGTCTGTGATGGGTAAGTCTCTCACACACACACACACACACACACACACACACACACACACACACACACAGCCTGTTTCTCAAGTCAGGTTTTGTTTTAATCGTCTCCGCTGGCTGTGAAAGTGAAGTGACATCTTGTCATTGTGAAACAGCACACAGTGAACCACAATGAAATGCATCCTCTGCTTTTTACACACACACACAGTCCAGCAGGGGGCAGCTGTATAAAGTGCAGTGATGGGGACAGTACCTTTCTCAAGTATACCTCAGGACAACCTACCGGTAAGGGATTTGAACCCATGATCTTCCAGTCTGGAGTCCCAGTCCCTAACCACTATTCCAGCGCTGCCCCTCTCGTCTCTGCTCTGATTGGTTCTAGACCGGCTCTGTTCTCACTGATAAAGGAGAGTTAAAGCAGCACAGATGGAAACCAGTCTGGAACACTTTAGTGAAGCTTATATAACCTCCAATTATTCACTCTGTCTCTCTGTCTTTCTCTCTTTCTCTTTGCCTCTCATTTTCTCTCTCTCTCTCTCTCTCTCTCTCTCTCGTTTTTCTTCATTCTCCTAGTCCAATAATTTTTTTTATTTTTTTTTGATGGATGGATGGATGGATGAGTGGGTGGGTGGGTGGAGGTGATGGGTCATTATTACTGTGTTCTGGGGCAGCGGTGGCCTAGTGGTGAGGGAGTTGCCCCCCCGCATTGGAAGATTGTGGGTTCGATTCCCTCACCAGTAGGTTGCCCTGAGGTACCTCTGAGCAAGGTACCATCCCCGTCACTGCTCCCCGGGCACTTTCAATAGCTGCCCACTGCTGCACGGTGTTTGTGTGCATGGGTTAAAAGCAGAGGTCCAATTTCGTTGTGGTTCATGGTGTGCTGTGCTGTGACCTCACAATGACGAGGGTTGTCACTTTCACTTTTTTCACTTTTTTCTGAGTTAAGAGGGAGGAGCAGTTTGTTTGCTTTGTTTATTGTGTTGTTTATTGTTTACTCTTATAGGTGGTCTCTGTCTGGGTCGGAGCAGTTTGCCCTGCGTTACGCTGATGGACCCCAGCTCTACATCACCGAACAGGTTCGGTATCAACACGTCCCAGATCAGTGCGTGCGTGCGTGCGTGCGTGCGTGCGTGCGTGCATGTGTGTGTGTGTGTGTGTGCATGTGTGCATGTGTATTAGTAATCTGCTGCTTTTTCTGATTTCAGAGCCGTGGGGAGATCAAGAACGGGACCATCCTGCGATTAGCCATCTCTCCGGTAAGCCACCGATTCTGATCAGATCATAACAGCAGTTTCTTCATCATGTTTTTGGTTGGACAGCAGGACTCTGTTCACCTAAGCTAGAACCTGCAGTCTGCTAGAACATTGGCTCGCTGAGTACCTTTAGGGCTGAAATACTGAGGTCTCTTTCAAACCCAATGGATCAGAACTTCATTACCAGACCTGGTTGATTAGACCCAGTCAGGTCAGCTCAGTCTCACAGCTCTTAATGTGTGCGTGCGTGTGTGTGTGCGTGTGTGTGTGCGTGTGTGTGTGCGTGTGTGTGTGTGTGTGTGTGTGCGCAGACGAGAGCGGCTCGGCAGCTCCTTGATCGGATCCAGTCTCACGGTATCGATGCTCGTCTGGAGGCTCTGAAGGAACTGGCGAAGCTCTCTGCTGACCCCACCTTCGCCACCGAGTTCATCAACATGGAGGGCATCGGGACCCTGGCGCGCCTGGTGGAGAGTGGCACGCAGTGAGTCACACACAACCAACCTTACGGGTTTACGAGTTTCAGTTGGTTCTAGATATGAAAGTGTAGAGCCATAGTATCAGCAAGTTTATATCAGTTCTAGATACATCACACACTGTAGAGCCATTGTGTAAGTAGGTTTGAATTGACTTACGTCAGTTCTAGATATGTTGCTTTCTGTAAAGTTGTAGTGTAAGCTAATTGTGTGTGTGTGTGTGTGTGTGTGTGTGTGTGTGTGTGTGTTCCATGTTTTCTAGTTTTGGGGAGATGTTGGCCTTCACCCTCACTGCGTTCCTGGAGCTGATGGACCACGGTATTGTGTCCTGGGACCTGATCTCCTTGTCCTTCATTAAACAGGCACGTATAGAACCTGTCCACTCATTCTCCAAACACAGAGCTTGTTCCAGAAGTCAGAACCCTGGTTCTACTTTCAGGGGCTGGTAGCTCTGCTTTGTGAAGGGAGGCCCCACCTGCTGGTGGGAGGAACTTGAAGAACCTTCTGGGTCAGTGTTCACAACAAGCTTCCAGTGGGGCATAAAGAACCTGAGTGTCTCAGTTTCTCTCTGGTTTCTCTGGTGCTTGTTGTGGGAACAGTCTTTTTCTGCAGGGGTTTGAGGTGGCGCGCCCCCTGCTGGCTCATTCATCCAGAACAGCAGAATCCTGTAACAGAACTCACAGTGAAGCAGGAAGAACCTGTGAACGTCCATCCTCCCAGTGACAGGGAACCAAGGTCACAGGGGCAACTGGACCTTACTCAGTTTAGAGGCAGAAATCCCAGAACATTAAGTCAAGTCAAGTAGGATTTTATTGTCATTTCAGCCACACACACAGAACACAGTGAAATGAAATAACCTTCCTCCAGGACCCTGGTGCTGCACACAGGACAATAACAGACAAGACACAAGACAACATAAGACACAAGACGGGGCAGCACAGCAGACAGCACAGCAGACAGCACAGCAGACAGTACTTACACTGACCAACAACCTGCTGTTCCGGATGAAACGGTGTAACAGAGCCGCGTTAGTAGAGTGCAGAGTGCAAGAAGAAAATAAATCGATAATAGCTAGCTATGGATGAATAATAGGTGTGGAGACATTAACTGTTTGGAAGTCTGATGTTCAGGGGGAAAAAGCTGTTCCCCATCCTGGAAGTGGAGGCCCGTATGCTACGGAACCTTTTCCCGGACGGCAGGAGGGAGAAGAGAGTGTGGGACGGGTGGGAGGGATCATCCACGATGCTGGTTGCTTTGCGGATGCAGCGAGTGGTGAAGATGTCCTGTACAGAGGGCAGAGAGACCCCGATGATCTTCTCAGCTGTTCTCACAACCCGTTGTAGGGACTTGCGGTTTAAGACGTTGCAGTTCCCGTACCAGGCAGTGATTCAGCCGCTCAGGATGCTCTCAATGGTTCCTCTGTAGAAGATGGTGAGAATGGAAGGTGGGAGATGGGCTTTCCTCAGTCTGTGCAGGAAGTAGAGGCGCTGCTGGGCTTTCTTAGTGATGGAGCTGGTGTTGAGGGACCACGTGAGGTTGTCAGTGATGTGAACACCAAGAAACTTGGTGCTCTGGACCATCTCCACAGGTGAGGTGTTGATGATAAGTGGAGTGTGGTCCCGATGTGATCTCCTGAAGTCAACAACCATCTCTTTAGTCTTGTCGACGTTCAGAGACAGGTTGTTGGTTCTGCACCAGTCCGTCAGCTCTTGTATCTCCTCTCTGTAAGCTGCCTCGTCTCCACCGCTGATCAGACCCACCACGGTTGTATCATCAGCGAATTTGATGATGTGGTTCGAGCTGTGCTTGGCTGCACAGTCGTGGGTCATCAGTGTGAACAGCAGTGGGCTGAGCACACAGCCCTGGGGGGCTCCTGTGCTCAGTGTGATGGTGTTGGAGGTGCTGCTACTGATCCTGACTGACTGGGGTCTCCCAGTCAGGAAGTCCAGGATCCAGTTACAGAGGGAGGTGTTCAGGCCCAGCAGCCTCAGCTTCTCACTCAGGTGCTGAGGGATGATGGTGTTGAATGCTGAACTGTAGTCGATGAACAGCATTCTGACGTAACTGTCCTTTCTGTCCAGATGAGAAAGGGCCAGATGGAGGGTGGTGGAGATTGCATCGTCCGTTGAGCGGTTGGGACGATACGCAAACTGCAGGGGGTCTAGTGAGGAGGGGATCTGGGACTTGATGTGCCTCATGACCAGCTTCTCGAAGCACTTCATGATGATGGGTGTGAGTGCAACGGGACGATAGTCGTTGAGGCAGGAGATAGATGATCTCTTTGGCACTGGAATGATGCTGGTGGTCTTGAAGCACCTTGGAACAACAGTGGTGCTCAGAGAGAAGTTGAAGGTGTCGGTGAAAACATCTGCCAGCTGTTCTGCACATCCTCTGAGCACACGACCTTGAATGTTGTCTGGACCAGCAGCTTTCCGTGGGTTGACTCTCAGTAGAGATCTTCTCACCTCGGCTGTGGTCAGACAGAGAACCTGGTCATTTGGAGGCAGGTGGAGATGTCCTGTAGTTGGTGAGGGCCTGGATGCCCTGCCACATGCGCCGTGGGTTTTTGAAGTGGCCATGGATTCGCTGTGCTTTGCTGCTCTGATGGCCCGAGACAGGTTTGCCCTCGCTTTTCTTAGGGCGGCCTCGTCCCCTGACTTGAAGGCCTTGTCCCGGGTTCTCAGGAGTCTGCGCAGCTCTGCAGTCATCCATGGCTTCTGGTTGGGTCGTGTTATGATGAACTTGGAGACAGTAACATCCTCAATGCACTTGCTGATGTAGCCAGTCACTGAAGCTGTGTACTCCTCCAGGTTGATGGAGTCACCGTAGGTTGCAGCCTCCCTAAACATGTCCCAGTCTGTGCGTTCGAAGCAGTCCTGAAGAGCAGAGATGTCTCCTGTGGGCCAGGTCTTCACCTGCTTCAGGGTGGGTCTCACGCGCCTGACGATGGGTCTGTACGCTGGGATCAGCAGAACAGAGATGTGGTCTGATGTGGTCTGAGCTCCGCTCTGTACGCGCCGGCCAGGTTTGTGTAAACACAGTCCAGCGTGTTTTCCCCTCGTCGCAAAGTTCACATGTTGATCAACAGTGTGTAGAGACCAGCACAGCATTGTGTGTTTACGTAAACACACAGCCCCCCTCCGCTGGTCTTGCCGGACAGCACGGAGTTTCTGTCCGCGCAAAACGCGGAGAGTCCGGCGAGCTGGATGGAGGTGTCCGGAACGCTGTCGCTGAGCCATGTCTCCGTAAAAACAAAAACACAGCAGTCTCTGTACTCACGCTGGGTGTTCAGCTGGAGTCGTATACAGTCCAGTTTATTATCCAGGGAGCGGACATGGGCGAGGAGGACGGACGGGATAGCCGGTCGGCTAGCGTTAGCCTTTAGCTGAGCCCGGACCCCAGCACGCTTGCCGCGTTTCTGTTTCCTCTCACACCGCTTCCTATGTCCTCTCTGTCGGCCAGGTTCAGCAGGCGATCTCGGGGACTGAAGGCCTGGTCTTCTCAGCACGCCGAACTCCCGTAGCGTTGTTCGGAGAGTCGCTGGAAGAATCCTGACTGATTCCTGAGCTCCAGCAGTGTTTGGTGGTTAAATTTAAGAGCATTCACGGATGTGACGCTCATGTGCAAGTCTTATGGTGAAAAGTAGTCGGATGAAAGACTTTTTACAGACTTTAGCACCAAAGTTTGGACATTGATTGTACATTTATAGTGTTTTTCAGACTCTTGGATCTCCCTGATCTTCCTGGTTTTGGATTTTGTTCTGGGTCTCAGATGGTTTAGGAGAAGACAGAAACAAACCAGAACCTACAACCTCCTGGTCCACAGTGTCCCTCGCTTAACTACCACCCAGTACAAAACAAACAAGTTCATTACTTGTGCGCTGGTGGTCCAGTGGTAGGGTACTTGCCTAAGGACCTATGGATCCAGAGGTCCCCGGTTCGAATCCCACCTCTGGCATTACCACCATTGGGTCCCTGAGCAAGACCCTTAACCCCCCCCTGAGTGTCTCCAGGGGGACTGTCCCTGTAATCAGGACCTGTAAGTCGCTCTGGATAAGAGCGTCTGATAAACGCCGTAAATGTAAATGTACTGAGTTCTCTTAAAAGTCTCACTGAAATCAGAGTGAGCAGATATGAGCCTGAGGAGTGGTGACGTGTCTTACTCTCTTCTCACTTCTGGAATTTATTCCTTACAAAACCCCAGAGTTACAGAGACGCCAGAGCACCCCCTCCACTCAGGGTGGGATGTAAGATGCTGGTGTCGGCTTATTTTTATAAACTTTTTAATTGAAATGACTGTTTGACCTGCAGACCTTTTTCCATGTCCTCCTGCTGCAGGGGCGGCCTGTTGCTTAGCAACACAGAGAGCTGGTCCTGAGTTTTCTTAGTTCATCTGTGAGCAGTCATTTTCTCTCTGTCTCAGTCCTCTCTGTCTGTTTACTGTAGCTGAAGGAATAAAGGAGAGCCTCCGGTCACTGAGTGTAGAACTGTGTGTTCCAGATTGCAGGATACGTGAATCAGCCGATGGTGGACGTGTCCATCCTGCAGCGATCGCTGGCGATTTTGGAGAGTGTGGTTCTGAACAGTCACAGTCTGTACCAGCGGGTGGCGCAAGAGATCACCGTGGGACAGCTCATCACACACCTGCAAGTGTGAGCACATACACTCACACACACACGCAAACACGGACAGCCCCCCCACACACACACACACACAACCCGCCTTTGCCAAAGCTGCACACACCTGTGCTATGTGCTCATTTGAATAGTACACGCCCCCAAACACACAAACCCAGTTCTGTTCCACAAGCAAGAACATTTTAACTGTGTTTGTCTCTGTCCTTCAGGTCCAACCAGGAGATCCAGACCTACGCCATAGCCCTCATTAACGCTCTGTTCCTCAAAGCTCCAGAAGATCGGCGGCAGGTACACACACACGCGCGCGCGCACACATAGCGGTGGTCTAGTGGTGAGGGAGTTGCCCCAGGTCAGAAGATTGTGGGTTCAATTCCCTCACCAGTAGGTTGCCCTGAGGTACCCTTGAGCAAGGTACCGACCTGTCATTGCTCCCTGGGCACTTTCAAGAGCTGCCCTCTGCTGCACTTGTGTGGGTGAAACTCAGGTTGAATTGCATTGTGTTGTGTTGTGCTGTGCTGCGTTTCACAATGACAAGGGTAGTCACTTTCACTTTTTTCACTTTCTCTCACACACACACAAACACAAACAAACATCCATTCCATTATCTGCCGCTTGTCCCAAACGGGGTCGCGGGGGGGTGCTGGTGTCCAACCCAGCGCACACAGGGCGAGGACGGGGGACGCACCCTGGACAGGTCGCCAGCCCATCGCAGGGACACAAACAAACATTAACACACAAAACAGGTCCAAGTCATGACACATCTTCCAGCATGTTTCACAGATGGGAGAAGGTTCTAACACTGGAGTGCAGTGTTCTCCTGTCCTCAACATAAAACATCTCATTTAAACCAAAAACCTGTTTTGTTTCTTCTTGTTTTCTGGTTGTGATCTGTAGGGGGCAGTAATGTTCTTTTAAAGCAGGGGAGGGCAACTCCGGTCCTGGAGGGCCGGTGTCCTGCAGAGTTGAGTGAATTCCCTGCTTACACACACCTGGTACAGCTCACCTGATCATTGTCAAGTTTAGTGAGTGTGCTTTAGAAGGCAACTACCAAACTGTGGAGGACACCAGCCCTCCAGGACCAGAGCTGCCCACCCCTGTTTTAAAGTGGTTTCTCTTCAATCCCTGGTGGCACGTCATTGTAGTTCAGCGTTTTCACTGGTGTGTGTGTGTGTGTGTTGTAGGAAATGGCGAGCACGTTGACTCAGAAACATCTCCGCTCCATCATCCTGAATGTAAGTTTGAGCAGCAGGAGGTTCTTCAAACTCAGGGTTCCTGCAGTTTGTTCTTAAAGTTTAAACAGCAGCAGTTTTAGTGAAGATGTTCAGCTCTTAGTGATCAAACTCCTTAATTTTAATGTTATTTTTAAAAATACATGCAGAGCCTCCCTTCATTCTTTACAGAGTTGTTTCTAATGAGTTCATTGTTTTCCATCATTTTTTTTTTGCAGCACATTATTCGAGGGAATCGACCAATCAAAGCTGAAATGGCACATCAGCTGTACGTCCTGCAGGTCTTGACCTTTAACCTTCTGGAGGAGCGGATGATGACCAAGATGGACCCCACTGATCAGGTAACCCGTTCACTTTCCAAATTGGACTAGAACATCTGACAGCAGCAGGTAGATCAGCTCTATAACTCCGTCAGTACCGCCTCCTGCTCCGTGACTCACCTGTCCTCTGCCCTCCTGTGCTGCCATGTCCCCAGGCTCAGAGAGACATCATCTTCGAGCTGCGCAGGATCGCCTTTGACGGGGAGAATGACCCGACTGGTACGGAAAAGCGGAAGGCCATGTACACCAAGGACTACAAGATGCTGGGATTCACTGTGAGTGTCCACAACGCCCACTAGTGGTCATCCAAAGAATTTTAGCAGAGTTTTCCAACTTTCCTCATAATTCAGAGGTTCTAACTGGGTTCTATGTGAGTCAAAGCATGTCCCCAGTGGGTGTGAATGAAACCAGATGTCTGAACGTCCCTCACAGACATGAGCTGCTGGTGGAGACGCTGTCTGGTGTCTGAGACGGTGTTTTAGTTCTGAGAAGATTCTGGACTAAAACTGAACCCGTTCATGGTGGAGGGACACGAAGAACAGAGATTTAGTTCAGATGGACTATTTTACCATCATCACCGTCCCACAGAGACTCTCAGAGACACACAGAGACACACAGACACGGGGAGCGTCACTGGGGACAGAAGATGCAGATTTGGGACGTCTGGTTCCGTTCAGCACCACTGTGAAAAAATTTGAACCACTAAGCCCGCTGTGAAGGAGATAATAAATAATAATAAATTATAAATGTGTGTGAACTGATAAACTGGAAATGCTGAGTCTCACAGTTAGTAAACAGAACAGTTTGTTTTTTTGTGTGTGCTGTTCTTAATGCAGAACCATGTAAACCCTGCCATGGACTTCACACAGACTCCTCCTGGAATGTTGGCTCTAGATAACATGCTGTATCTTGCCAAGCTTCACCAGGACACCTACATTAGGGTAAGATCTCCCTGTAAGAGAGAATTTTCACTCTGAACCCCTGGATGGTCTTAAAACAGTGGGAACTGTTTGGGTTTAAATTTTACAGGATAAAGAAAACTCTGCCCCTTCTCTAAGCTCCGCCCCCTCCACAGAGCTCCGCCCCCTCCACAGAACCCTGCATCTTCCTAGAGCTCTGCCTCACCTCATAGAGCTCCACCCCTCTATAGAGACCCACCCCTCAAAAGAGCTCTGCCTCTCTACAATGCCCTGCCCCCTCTCACAAAGCTCCACCCGTTCTATTGAAACCCTCCAGAGAGCTCTTTCTACATTCACAGATCTCCATCTCCCATCGCAAAGCAAAGCCCTGCCCCTCTTCAAATCTCCACCCCATCCACAGAGCTTCACCTCCCTTCACAGAGCTCTGGCCCATCTACAGAGCTCCACCCCTCTTCGAACTCCACCTCTTCCAGGTCGATGATCCAGATTTATCTCCATGGGTCCAGTCACTAACACCAGAAATCAATAGTATGTGCGTTTGTGTTTGTGTGGGTGTTTCAGATTGTTCTGGAGAACAGCAGTCGTGAAGATAAACATGAGTGTCCGTTCGGCCGCTGTGCCATCGAATTGACCCGGATGTTGTGTGAGATTCTGCAAGTTGGAGAACTGCGTAAGTTGTGATTTTAAAGGGAACAGACCTGAATCCCTAGCCGAGAGGGCGGGGTTGAGCGTCTGTAAGATGAGTGGGCGGGGTTGAGCGTCTGTAAGATGAGTGGGCGGGGTTGAGCGTCTGTAAGATGAGTGGGCGGGGTTGAGCGTCTGTAAGATGAGTGGGCGGGGTTGAGCGTCTGTAAGATGAGTGGGCGGGGTTGAGCGTCTGTAAGATGAGTGTATGTTAGCCGAGTGGGCGGGGTTGAGCGTCTGTAAGATGAGTGTATGTTAGCCGAGTGGGCGGGGTTGAGCGTCTGTAAGATGAGTGTATGTTAGCTGAGTGGGCGGGGTTGAGCGTCTGTAAGATGAGTGTATGTTAGCTGAGTGGGCGGGGTTGAGCGTCTGTAAGATGAGTGGGCGGGGTTGAGCGTCTGTAAGATGAGTGGGCGGGGTTGAGCGTCTGTAAGATGAGTGGGCGGGGTTGAGCGTCTGTAAGATGAGTGTATGTTAGCCGAGTGGGCGGGGTTGAGCGTCTGTAAGATGAGTGTATGTTAGCTGAGTGGGCGGGGTTGAGCGTCTGTAAGATGAGTGTATGTTAGCCGAGTGGGCGGGGTTGAGTGTCTGTAAGATGAGTGTATGTTAGCCGAGTGGGCGGGGTTGAGCGTCTGTAAGATGAGTGGGCGGGGTTGAGCGTCTGTAAGATGAGTGTATGTTAGCTGAGTGGGCGGGGTTGAGCGTCTGTAAGATGAGTGTATGTTAGCCGAGTGGGCGGGGTTGAGCGTCTGTAAGATGAGTGTATGTTAGCCGAGTGGGCGGGGTTGAGCGTCTGTAAGATGAGTGTATGTTAGCTGAGTGGGCGGGGTTGAGCGTCTGTAAGATGAGTGTATGTTAGCTGAGTGGGCGGGGTTGAGTGTCTGTAAGATGAGTGTATGTTAACTGAGTGGGCGGGGTTGTTGTATCTCTACAGCGAATGAAGGCTGTAACGATTACCATCCAATGTTCTTCACTCATGAACGAGCCTGGGAGGAGTTCTTCTGTGTCTGCATCCAGTTACTCAACAAAACCTGGAAGGAGATGAGGGCCACAGCAGAAGACTTCAACAAGGTGTGTGTGTTTGTGTAAATTAGAATGTTTTAGGCACCGTTTATTACACAGTTTATTACACACATATACACATTACACAATGTAGACACACACACTATGAACATAATTTACAGGTGATTTATAGAAGCAGCGTGTGCTTACTGTGTGTGTGTGTGTGTGTGTGTGTGTGTGTGTGTGTGTGTGTGTGTGTGTGTGTGTGTGTGTAGGTGATGCAGGTGGTGAGGGAGCAGATAACTCGAGCTCTGTTGATGAAACCTGTTTCTGTGGAGCAGCTGAAGGTGAAGCTACGGAGCCTCAGTTACTCTGAGATCCTGCGTCTCCGTCAGTCCGAGCGGATCAGTCAGGACGACTTCCAGTCTCCGCCCATCATGTCAGTCTTTACACACAGGACCACCCGTTCAGCTTTCTGTCCCCTTGTCTTCACCCTCTCACAGCAAATATTTCACCCCCAAAAAAATATACATTCAGGAACATTGCATTTAAGGTGGAATTGAGTCATTTCATCACTTTTTTATGAAAAAAAAATACTTTTAGTTTAATAGACAACTGAGAATCAGACTACTAACTTCTACACCTGTGTGTGTGTGTGTGTGTGTGTGTGTGTGTGTGTGTGTGTGTGTCAGTGAGCTCCGTGAGCGGATCCAGCCTGAGATCCTGGAACTGATTAAACAGCAGAGACTGAACCGCTTGTGTGAAGGCAGCTGCTTCAGAAAAGTGGGAAACCGCCGAAGACAAGGTAACACACACACACACACACACACACACACACACCCTCTTTTTGTCCAAAAGTATGTGGACGTTCCTCCTGTTTTCAGCTGCTCCAGGCTCCAGGTGTTCACACACACAGAGCTTGTATCTCTATGGAGACGAACCAACGGAACCGAACCCTGATGTTGGGCTGTGGAGTCTCTGGAGGGATGGAGCTCCTGTGGGTCGAACTGGATTGGAGTTTAAAATCCATGAATGCTCTCATGGGCTGCATGCAGTCAAATCCTCACAGCAATGTTCTGCCCTGTTCCCAGAGAAGAGGTTCCGGACAAACAGGGTTCTCTTTAATGCATGTCTTATGTAATTTAGTCTCACTTTATCTCCTGTTCCTCAGAAAAGTTTTGGTTCTGCCGTCTTTCTCTAAACCACAAAGTTCTGCACTACGGTGATCTGGATGAGTCTCCACAGGGCGAGGTTCCTTACGAACTTCTGACAGACAAAAGTAAGTCAGTCACAAACACAAAGCTCACATTAATATTTCACATTAACCTGCTCCCACTGTCCTTCTACAGACAGTGATGTGCACACACTAAAGCTCAACAGACAGTGAAGTGTCTAGAACAGGCCTCTTCCTAATTGTGTTGGTAGAAGGTCTGACAGCTCCTGAGAGACTAACCAAAGGGAGAGCCTTCCTTGACAGTGCTGAGAGATGTCCTGAATCGATGAATATCTGTTTCTGGAATTTCACTCGTTTAGTTTCCAATCAAAGCAAATAGTCAAGTCAAGTAGGATTTTATTGTCATTTCAACCACATACACAGAACATAGCGAAACGAAGAACGTTCCTCCAGGACCCTGGTGCTGCACATAAGACACGGCACGAGACACGACATAAGACAAACAGACAGTGCAACAACAACAACAACAGACACATGCAGTGCATTCATCTGACACTGCTTTGTTCTTGCAGTGATGCAGAACAAAGCAGCCCCTGTTACTGGCAGTGTGATGGAGCAGCAGTGTTTTGGTTAAAGTGCAGAGTGGAAAAATAAGAAACTGGGGGAAGAAACTGTTTCTCATCCTGGAAGTGGAGGCCCGTATGCTGCGGAACCTGCTACGGGTGAGAGGGATCATCCACAATGCTGGTTGCTTTGCGGATGCAGCGAGTGGTGAAGATGTCCTGTACAGAGAGCAGAGAGACACCGATGATCTTCTCAGCAGTTCTTATTACCCGTTGTAGGGACTTGCGGTCTAAGACGTTGCAGTTCCTGTACCAGGCAGTAATGCAGCTGCTCAGGATGCTCTCGATGGTTCTTCTGTAAAAGATGGTGAGGATGGGTTGCAGAAGATGGGCTTTCTTTAGTCTGCGTGGGAAGTAGAGATGCTGCTGGGCTTTCTTTGTGATGGAGTTGGTGTTGAGGGACCACGTGAGGTTGTCTGATAAGTGTACACCAAGAAACTTGGTGCTCTGGACCATCTCCACAGGTGAGGTGTTGATAATAAGTGGAGTGTGGTCCCGACGTGGTCTCCTGAAGTCAACAACCATCTCTTTAGTCTTGTCGACGTTCAGAGACAGGTTGTTGGTTCTGCACCAGTCCGTCAGCTCTTGTATCTCCTCTCTGTAAGCCGCCTCGTCTCCACCGCTGATCAGACCAACCACGGTTGTATCATCAAATAAACTTGTTGTCCTGTTCTTGTTAAACCCCGTTAACCCAACAGTTACAGGTTCAGGTTCTTCAGGAGGTGGTAGAGCTTCTCTGAAGATCCAGATGGTTCAGTGAAAGTGAAAAAGTGACAACCCTTGTCATTGCGAGGTCACAGCACAGCACACAGTGAACCACAACGAAATTGGACCTCTGCTTTTAACCCATTCAAACACCGTGCAGCAGGGGGCAGCTATCGAAAGTGCCCAGGGAGCAGTGACGGGGACGGTACCTTGCTCAAGGGTACCTCAGGGCAACCTACTGGTGGGGAATCAAACCCACAATCTTCCGATGTGGGGGAACTCCCTAAACACCAGACCACCGCTGCCCCAGAGCGCACACGCAGTCCCACTACCAGGGTCAGCATAACCAGAGTGCAATGGCTGAGCCTCACCCTGGGTGAACCACCTTCCTGATCATGGTATCTCCCCTGCCAGTGGAGGTCCTGTGGAGGTTCTGAAGGATTTCTCTTCTTGTTCTCTTGCAGTTCCGGTGTCCGATATCAAGTCGGTGGTGACAGGGAAGGATTGTCCACATATGAAGGAGAAGAGTGCCCTGAAACAGAACAAGGTGGGTTCTCCCTGCTCCTTTAGTTTGAGCATCAGTGGGGAAACCACAGCTGCAGTCCCCAATAGAACCACAGAGAACCTGCTTCTTCAAAGGGGTCTCTGTTGACTTCCAGGAACGAGCTGTGTGTGTCGGTGGGATTAGCGTGGGCTTGGTTTTGGGGGGCTGATGGAAACACATATGGACGTGGGCAGTAAAATGTAGACCTGTTCTGTCTTGTTGTTCTTCAGGAGGTTCTAGAGCTTGCATTCTCCATCCTTTATGATCCTGATGAGGCACTCAACTTTGTGGCTCCAAGTAAATATGAGGTGAGTCAACATAAAGGTTCTGCTTATCTTAAATTATTCAAGCTCCACCCCTCTATGGAAACACAAATCCCTTTAGAGTGCTGCCTCACCAGAGTGAGGTGACACCCTTTCCATAGAGGTCCACCTCTCAAAAGCTCCACTGCCCCATAAAGCTACACCTTCCTCACAGAGCTCTGTCTCCATCCACAAACTCCACCCTCATCACACATCTCCACCCCAATTCACCACCCTCCCCTCATAGCCCTGGGGCACCAAGAGCTCCACCTCCCCTCAACAGAGCTCTGCCTCCCCAAGGTGTGCTCAGTGTTTGGATCCAAATGTATCTTCTGTAGTTCATATGAGGTTAGCCTTGCCAACACAAGTCAATAGTCACCCAAAGTTCTAAAGTAGGAGTTCTCCTTCAGTTATTCCAGCTGGATGATCATCCACTCTGGGCTTCAGTTTGTGTCTCACTGACAACTTGAACTGAAGGCCCACTCCATGTGGAGGTGGATGAAGTTCCCGTTTCTTAATAATTTTATCTTCAGTATTCAACTTAACCCGCGCTGTGCTGCTCTGGGGTCAGTGGGATGGTGGTTGACTGGACTGTTCTGCTGGTTTTGTTGGACAGTACTGTATCTGGACGGATGGCCTGTGTGCGCTGCTGGGCAGGGAGATGGGAAGTGACCTCACACGGAGCGATCTCGACACGCTCATTAGCATGGAGATGAAGCTCCGCCTCCTCGACCTAGAGAACATCACCATCCCTGAAGCCCCGCCCCCTGTACCCAAGGAGCCCAGCAGTTATAACTTCACATACAACTATGGATGAACTGTGTGTGTGTGTGTGTGTGTGTGTGTGTGTGTGTGTGTGGACTAAACTGTGTGAGATAGTTGTGTGTGAGGAATTTTGTTTTTGTTTTTTTCAGAAGACTCTTCTCTTCCAGTTACTGATGGAAGTGAAGGAGCGTAAAAGTTAAATCCTTCTCTGCGTTTAGTCGTCAGTAGAAGCCAAACTTCTCTTTTCTGTTTTTGTTGTTTACATTTTGAGAACGTGTCTTCAGTGCAGTTTTCATTTGTGCCAAATGGGGGCGACTTTTAAACAACAGAATAAATTAACAAACTAAAGCAAATAAAAATAAGTACATATATATTTATATATAAATAAATAGATAAGCGACATTAACATTACCACTAAACCTGACTTTCAGAGACGAGCTCATGGTTTGTTCACTTTTTTTTTTTTTTTTTTTTTCTGAACTGGTCTCCACCTGCTGAACTCTGACCTGAGATCATTCACTGCAGATGCTCCTCTGAACCCCAGAAATGATTTCCTCATTTAATGAAGCTCTGTTTGTTCTCAGTCTGTGGTGGGATGTCCCGCAGGTAGGATGAGGACCTGCAGCAGGAGGAGCTCAGATCAGATGCAGATTTGGTGGAGGTTCCTCTGTGAGGGGTTTATTTTCCACTCTGGGCTCTTAATGGTTTTTAGTGAAGCTGGAGTGAGACTGAGATGCAAATGCTCAAACATTCACACACTTCTCGATCACCTGTTTCTGAAATTTGCTTATTTTAGATCCTGTGAGTGAGAGAGTGAGTGTGTGTGTGTGTGTGTGTGTGTGTGTGTGTGTGTATACATATTGTGCTGCTTTATTAAAACCGCTGTAATGGGTCTGTGTGAATAAATGCTTCGCTTCAGACACATTTTGTTGTTTTGTCCGAACTCCGAGGGGTCAATGTTCAAATTTTGGGTCTTGGGACATCCGGACGGCTGGACTGCAGGTCCTCACCCTCCATTATATAGTGAAGTCTATAGTTTATAGGACAAGTGTATATAGTTTTAGTCCAGCTGTCCAGCAGGTGAGACAAGTCTGAAGTAGCTGGCAGGTGAAGGAGGTCCTGCCTCCACCAAGAGTGGAACTGAAGACTTTCTAAGGTGGAAAATCCAAAAGGAGCCTAGCGAAGGGGATCTGAAGGTCCGGGTGTGGAACTGCAATAGACCAATTTCTGTGGTTTCAGTTTCTGTTTGACTAGCTCAGCTGCTGATTCAGGTTTCTTCTAGCATGTCTTTACTGAGCACACCCATCTCCATCACACACTGCATCACCACCAGCACCATGGAGAACACAAACACACAGATCAGTTAGTGGGGAAGGAATAAAAGCCATAAATGGATTTTTTTTTTGAAAATTGTGAAAAGTTCTGCAGGATAAAAACAGCATGAAGAAGAGACTCTAAGGATAAAGGGAACTGGATGATCAGTCAGCTGTTCAGGGGGCTCAGTTTTATGGGGACAGTTTAAGTGTGTGTGTGTGCGTGCGCGCATGTGAGGTTGAGATACTCTTAACACTATCATGCTGGTTCAGGTTCTGGTGGGACGTTGTTTGGTTGTGTGCTGCTATATGGCTGAGATGATGAGCCTTACTGGGATTTAATGGAGGTTTGGGTGTTCAGAGGACAGCAGAACCCGTTCACCTCGGGCTGGACATTACGCTTGTCGTGTTCACAGCAAATTCATGAAGGGTCACATTTGTTCCATCACTGGAGATGGTGGTCTGTGGAGACCCTGACTGACAGCTGCATAAGGAGGGAGGTGTGTGACAGCTGCAGCCTCACATCTCAGAAAAAATAAACAGAACCAATCTTTTTAAAGGTCCACTATAGGACAATGACCAAGAAGAACCAGTTTTTGCTCCCTAAAGAACATTATTATAATGTGTGAGTGTGAAGAACCTTTTAAAGTTTGAAAGAGCGCCACATAATGTCTCCATACTAAAGTTTCTTCCAAGAACCCATCAAGAAACTTCAGCTGTTGGTTCATGCTGTTTGAGCTGAGTGACTATGGATCAGCATGTCTGAGTTCGGACCCGGTTTAGTGAAGGTCAGAACGTTTTAACAGCCGTTCTTTTCACTCTGTATTTCGGTGTTAATGTGTTTCTGTGTTCCTCCTGCTGCGTCTGAAGGAACCCTTTGCTCCAATTTCTCTTCTGGGTCACTGAGGGCATCTGAACACACCATTGTGTTTGAGCTTAATTCCACTTCACTGAAAACACCACACACACACACTTTAAAATTGTTGCTCCCAGTCCTCCTAATGATCACACTCCCACAGAGAAGAAGCAGCAAAGTACACACTCACACCTGAACATCGTTCACCTGTCTGTCTGTCTGCCTGTCTGTCTCTGTCCTCGAAGTCAAAAACACAGGTATAATATATCTCCACTTCAGTATATGGTTTAAAACCAGTCAGAACTGAGCTCATTTACACCTGTCAGTACCAAAGGTTCAGTGAAACTGTGAGGGGCAGGGAAAGGGTGTGGGGGTGTAGGAGTGATTCTGGGAGTGATTTTGGGGAATAAACTGTAAACTTTGTACTTGATTACTTTAAAACACAGATCCCAGGCTCTTCAGTTCTCTGCTTTTTTCTGTCTGTTCTTCTCTCTATTCAGGACCATCCAAATACCCAGACAACCTTCCTGGCATTTTGGCAACGCTTTCCTGAGTGGTGGTGTCAGCTGAGACAGAGGGAGGGAGGGAGGGATGGAGGGAGGGAGAGAGAGAGAGAGAGAGAGTCAGAGGGGGAGAGAGAGAGGGAGAGGGAGAGGGGGAGAGGGGGAGAGGGGGAGGAGTAAGCAGGCTATTCAAAGCACTTGTCCTCTGTGTATGTGTGTGTGTGTGTGTGTGTGTGTGTGTGTGTCAGAACAAGGAGGGAAGGGGGGGCACTCTGCAGAGTCTCTCTCACACACACACACACACACACACTGAAAGACGTTAGTGGCTGTCAGGCTCTGTGGGGTCGGGATTGGCTGTGGCAGCGGGACAGAGGGAGCGGGGCACAGGGACGCAGGGAGGAGTGTGTTCTGGCTGAAGAGTGTTTGGTTCTTCTGGAATTCTGTTGATTCTTCAGGAACTTGTGTCTGTGCTGCTTTTCACTATGGACCTCCAGAACACCTGCAGGGCCAGACTGACCTGGCTGCTGCTGGTTCTGCTGGTTCTCTTGGGGCCGATCTTGGGCTTTAATCTGGACGCAACAGACACCCTGAACAAAGAGGGAGAACCTGGCAGCTTCTTTGGGTTCTCTCTGGCTCTTCACCAGCAGCTCTCACCCACAACCAGGAGTTGGTGAGTAAACACCACACATATAGATATTTATAGTGTGTGTGTGGTTTAACCTGATCTCTGACTGTATCTGAGCTCAGTTACGGTGGACAGTAATCCTGAAACTCCAGTGAAGAACATCAATATCTCTCTGCTATGTCTATCTGCTGCCCCAGTGCAGAGCCATTAAAGGACCCATGCCCTGCAGTCAGGGTTCTCCCTGTTTTTAAACATGAGCGTGATGGGCCATGCAATGTTCTAAATGTCCTCTTGGCCATGCAGTCCTACCACAGACACTAAACAGCAAAAATGGCCTGACGAGGTTGGGGTGGTATCTGGACAGGACACATTAAAGAAATAAAGTAGAAATAAAGAGACTTTAAAGTGTTTAAGGCCAATCATTTCCCTCCATAATTACTGGTTTTGGTACGTGGCAGTTCGGGGTCCAGAGTGTCTTCAGACCTTTGGGTTGTGATAGCAGGTGGTGCACTGAATCACTTGTACAAATATAGTGTTAATGAGGGGTTGGGGCACAGCAGAGCACTTCACAATTCAACGATCTGATTGCTCGAAATTTACCTCACAACTGTGTAACCAGCTTTACGTTTCCAGCCACAGTGTGGAGGAAAGAACTAGTGCCCCTTACTGGGAGCTCCTCCTTCATAAAGCAGTGGACTGGTTAACCCACCTAACCAAAAAATCCTTGTGGTTCTAGCTACTAGAACAAGTGTAGCTGCATTGGTGACTCATTGAGGGCTGGGGTTTGTCTGGCAGCTCCATCCACAACATCCTTCTGCAGATATACTCGGCGTCTCTCCTCTGGACCAAACCAACACAGTCTCACTTCTCTGTCTCCAAACCATCCAACCTGACCTGTCCCTCTAATATACTCATTCCTAAACCTGTCCATCCTCTTCCCTCAAACACACACACACACACACACACACACACACACTGCAATATCCCTTTAAAACACACAGTCAGACAGAGGAGCCTAATGAAATATGTTGGTCCAGTTCACTGCGCTCAATCACTCAGAGTAACTCGTTTCATTATGCTCAAAGGCTGTGTGTGTGTGTTGGGGGGGTGGGGGGGGGTCCAGCAGTAGGTGATTTACTGTGTAAAGCATGAGTGTAAGGCCTGCGCTGAATCAGCACTGTGAAGGAGAAGTGTGTGTGGTTTGTGGGTGTGTGTTTGTGTTTTAAGAGTAATTTTTGATGCCATGGGATTCACCAATCGTGGATATCAGATAAAAAAGACAGGCTCTTTTATAAAACTCAGACTCTGAGACTCCTTTAGTGAAGGAACTGTTGACCCTTGACCCCTGAAGTTTACTCTCAGCAAGACTCAACACCTTTTCTTCACTCCAATCCTCCCTGATTAATATGTCAGTCTTTAGTAGCTTTGATAACAGGTGTAAATTGGAGCTGCTGCCATTCTCACAGGGACCCTACTCTCTGCTGTGTGTGTTAGTGTGAGTGACTAGGCTGAGCTTATTGATTATCCCTGTTGTTCCTGGAAGCAGTGAAGGCTTCACTCCATGAATAAAAGATGATGTCAGAATTAGCCTCTGTTCTATGATCTCAGAGCACCTGTGGGATCTGTCACTGTAGCTAATTTCCATATGCTCCAGGTCTCCTCACCCACTCGATCACCAAACCATCTGACCATCCAACCACTTAGCCACCCAATCGCCCAACCGTCCAACCAACCAGCCATCCTACAGCCCAACATCCCCCTAACTGTCTGAGCACCCAACAACCCAACAACTCAGCCACCCAACCACCCAACTGTCCAACTGCCCAACCATCCAACCATACAGCCATTCGACCACTCAACCACCCAACAACCCAACAACCCAACCACTCAACCATCCGACCACCTAACCACTCAGCCACCCAATCATTTGAGGACCTGACTGTCTAACTTTCCAACCACCCAACCACTCAATCATCCGAACCAGCTGACCATCCGGCTGCCCAACCACTCAGCCACCCAAACACCCAACCATCCGACCACCTGACCATCTAACTGTCCAACTACTCAATCAATCGACCACTCAACCATCTGGGCATCCATACACCCAACCATCAAACTGTCCAGTCACCTGACCTCCCAACCATCCAGCCACACAACCAAGTGACCACCCAACCATTCAGCAACCCAACCATCCGACCACCCAAAAATCCAACCACCCAACCATCGAACTGTCCAACCACCCAACCACTCAGCCACCAAACCATCCAACCATGCAACCACCCAACGACCCAACTGCTCAGCCACCCAACCATCCAACCAACCAGCCAACTGACTGTCAAATCATCTGAACACCCTACCATGCGACCAACCAACCATTCAGTTACCAACAATCCAACCACTCAATCATCCGACCACCCAACCATCGAACTGTCCAAATCATCCGACCACCCCAACCTCAATATCCAACCATCGAACCGTCCAACCACTCAGCCACCCAAACACCCAGCCATCTGACCACCCAGCCATCCGACCACCCAATAAAATGTGACCATCTGACCACCCAACAACTTAGCCACCCAAACACCCAGCCATCCGACCACCCAGCCATCTGACCACCCAATAAAATGTGACCATATGACCACCCAACCCAAACTGTCCAACCACCGGACCACTCAGCCTACAAACTCATAAATCTGTAAAGAGTAAAGTTTGTGAAGTGAAGAAGTGAAATGAAAGAATTCAGTGTAGAACATAATCAGAGCTGCTGAGGAGCGTGTGATTCAGTGGTGTGAACATCCCCAAACCTCACCTGGTACCTCACCTTCCAGAGCTGTGACTCACTGGGAGCTCAGGGAGATCAGGAGGATCTGATTTCAGCGTAAACTTTAAAAGGTAGAACTTCAAACCCTCCTGTAACACAAGTCCTGATTCACACCCTGAGAGACTGAGAGTGTCCTCTGTCCTGACACTCCCACTGAGAGTCCTAAAGCCTCACAGAGGTCACCTGATCCTCCTCACTGCCTGATCTCCTGCTCCTCTCAGTGAAAGTACTGGCTTACAGGAGCCCACAGCACCGGTGTTCTCCTGACCTGACCCGCTCTTATACAGAAAACAGAACCACAGGAATATGACCTGGACACCTTAAACAACAGTTCCCCTAGTAGTTTGGGAGTTTACTTTGGATCGAAAGATTGTAGGTTCGATTCCCTCACCATTACGTTGCTTTGAGGTACCCTTGAGCAAGTACCGTCCCTGTCAACTGCTCCCCGTGCAATTTTAATAGCTGCCCCCTGCTGCACGGTGTGTATAGGGTGAAACGCATGAAGCAGATTTCATTGTGTTGTGCTGTGCTGCATTTCTATTGACAGAGATATGACATATACTTTCATTTCACTTCTTTTCACTCTCTCACTCCTCTACTTCTCACCCTTCTCACCAGAGTTTCTCTTTACACACTTCACTCACCTCCACATACTGCTCACATAACATCACCCCTCCTACTTCTCACATCTCTCCTTTCCACACACTTCTCAAACTTCACACACTTCACACACACCGCACACCCCTCACACATCTCACGCCTCTCACACATCTAATGTAAAGGTTTACAGTCTAGTGTAAAAACAGTATGATTTCCATGGTGAGAACTACAGTATGATTTTTATCTTTTTTTCTGTTTAGTCGGATTAAAGCGTGACCATCCTGCAGAACATCAATGGATTCAGATGATTATTATTATTATTATTAGTGTTTACAGGACCTGTGAGAAAGCATGTGCTGTACTATAGTTTTATCCAGTTTTCTGTTGTTTAACACCAAACCCTCATTTACATGAAAATAAAATCTCCTTTTCAGAAACAGATTAAAGAGCAAACTATGAGCGTCTCCTCTCGCCCCTCATACCAATCCCTTACTCTGTGTGTGAGTGTTGTGAAATGCTGGACTGTCCCTTTAAATTACAGCCTGGATGGAATGGGGGGATCTCATTAATACAGGATGGCAGTGGAGTTCTGGGGAGGGAGGGTCAGAACCTTTTACACACACACACACACACACACACACACACACAGACTCTCTCATTTGTATTCTCCTCACACTGGATTTATGGAGAAACTGAATTCACTGTCAGCAGGTATTTTTTTTTTTTTTAAATATTTAAAATATAAAACCTCTGTATATTTATATAATAATAATAATAATAATAATAATAATAATAATAATAATAATAAAACAAAACTTACTATTATTATTATTATTATTACCATTATTATTATTAATAGAAACAGATATATTTACATATGGAAAAAAATATTCAGTGGCTACTAATGAAATGCGCATTTAAGTAGGACTTTTATTCTGTAACTTTGAGAACATTTAGTACTTTCAGACATGAAAGTGAAAAACCCAGCCACTAGGGATGCACAAGCCAGTGTATTTCTTCGTGCCATGTTCCAAGCCCAGATAAATAGGGAAGGTTACATCAGGAAGGAGCATCGGTGTAAAGCTTTGCCAAGTCAATATCGCGGACAAGCGATACAGAAATTCCCATACGCGGATTCGGTGAGGCCGGGTGCTGCTGACCGCCATCGGTGCTGTTAGCCTACAGGGTGCTGGTGGAAATTGGATACTATTGGCCAAAGAAAGAGAAGAAAGAGAGAAAGAGGAAGGCATGTCCAGAGGAGAAGGAGAGAAAGAAAGGAGAGGAGGAGTGGGAGTGAGGGGTAGGGACTTTGAATGTTGGCAGCATGACTGGTAAAGGTAGAGGTAAGCTGAACATGATGGAAGAAGGAAGGTTGACCATTTTGTGTGTGCAGGGCTTAGATGGAAGGAGTAGTAAGGCCAGTGTACTGGAGGGGGTTTAAACTGTTCTACCATGGTGTGGATAGAAGGAGGAATGGAGTAGGTGTTATCCTGAAGGAAGAGTATGTGGAGAGTGTTTTGGAGGTGAGAGGTGTCAGGGAGGGTGATGAGTTTGAAGCTGGAAGTTGAAGGTTTGATAATGAATGTTGTTAGTGCTTATGCTCCACAAGTTGGTTGTGAGATGAAGAGGAAAAATTTCAGGAGTGGAGTTAGATGAAGTGATAGAGTGTACCCAGAGAGAGTGATGATTGGTGCAGATTTTAATGGTCATATTTAGTGAAAGGGAACAGAAGGTGATGAGGTGGTGATGGGTAGGCATGGTGTCAAGGAGAGGAATGCTGAAGGTCAGATGGTTGTAGATTTTGCAAAAAGGATGGAAATGGCTGTAGTTAATACTTATTTGAAAGAAGAGGGAGGAGCACAGTGTAGCGTATAAAGTGGAGGAAGATGCTCACAGGTGGATTATATTCTAGCTGCAGGAGGGTCCAGTTTGAAGATCAGAGACTGCAAAGTAGTGACAGAGGAAATTGGCTAAAAAGCATGGGATGGTGGTCTGTGGGATGACCTTGGAGGTCAAGAAGAGGAGGAAAGTGAGGGCAGAGTCGAGGATCAAGTGGTGGAAGCTGAAGAGGAGGACTGTAAGGTGGAATTTCAGGCAGGGTTAACACGGAGCACTGGGAGGTGTTAGCTTCAGTTGCTGGGAAACTTCTGCAGAAGTGATCAGGCAGGCGGCTAGAAATGTACTTGGTGTGACATCTGGAAGGAGGAAGAAGAGGATGGCGGTGGTCTAGTGGTAGGGTACTTGCCTCACGGACCTCTATGGGTCAGTTCGAATCCCACCTCTAGCACTTTACCTGCACTGGGTCCCTGGGCAAGATCATAACCCTGAGTTGCTCCAGGGGGACTGTCCCTGTAATTAGGAAATGTAAGTCGCTCTGGATAAGAGCGTCTGCTAAATGCCGTAAATGTAT
>CM029393.1:11692631-11752331 GCA_017165825.1 Hepsetus odoe
TCAGAGACACACAGAGACACACAGACACGTGGAGCTTCACTGGGGGACAGAAGATGCAGATTTGGGACGTCTGGTTCCGTTCACCATGACTCTGTGAAGTAATCTGAGCCTAAAGTAGATCTGTCCTGGGGAGCTGTTACTCAGTTTATCTTATAATGTTTTGTCTTCCATAAAATCCAGCAAAGACCCTTCCTGTCACAGAACCCCCATGATACACACACGCACACGCACACACACACACACACACACACACACACACACACACACACACACACACTCTGCTGCCTGCCTGAATAAACACACACATACACACACTGACGCCAGCCTGTATAAACACACACACACGTCACTCTAAAAGTTAAATCAGGTTCTCGGTGGGGGTTTGGGGTGTAAATGTCTCACAGATATTTCTGTAGTTTAACTGGTTAAAGCCAAGCCACTGGGGTGTCTCCTCGGGTTACCATAGCAACATCATGTGTCAATTCTCACATATTTCTTCAAATTTAGAGTTAAGACAATAATGTAATTTTGTTCATCGCTCTCTCCCTCTGTGTGTGTGTGTGTGTGTCACAGAATTAAACTCCTGTATTATTGTAGGCTATTCAGTAGCAGATGAAGAATTTACAGTAAGAGACAGGCAGGGGGCAGGGTGAAGTGTGTGTGTGTGTGTGTGTGTGTGTGTGTGTGTGTGTGTTCAGTTTGGGGTTAATTTTAAAAATCATTAAAAATCATCAATTAAAAATTTAAAATCCTTCTGCCCCTCCTCAAAAAACAAACAAACAACAACAACAACAACAAAAACACCCAGCTGGTCTCAGATCAGCTATTAAAACTGGTTCCACACTCTGCAGCTCCCTGATGGTGGAGAAAGAGTTCCAGGCCCCTTCTGTTTAATCACAAAACCAAAGCTCAGATCATCAGCAGGTACTGACAGCTCACAGCCTTTTAGCTTGGTAGCTACATCATTAATCATTCATTCATTCATTTTCCAAAACACACAAAACCTCATTAGAACACCATTAGAACACTGTAACATTACAGCTCAGCAGGTCTGAAACCTTCAGGACTTCTTGCCCTGCTGTTCTACCCACCATCGGTCCTCACACACTTTTCTCACTAATAATAACCGGGTCACACTGAGGGATTCCAGCGCCGACTGCATCGTATCACACCCCCGATTTAACCTACAGACCTGCTGTTCACAAAGCAGAACTGATCTGGGATCAGATTCCTCTGTATTTAGAACTGATTCTAGATCAGCTCCTGAAAACACACCCTGTTGTGTAAAAACGCTGGAGTTTAGTTGATGTTTGTAGAGACAGTAAGTCCTCCTGTGTCCTAAACCACACCCACAAGTCTGATCCACCTTCATGAAGATCTGGAGGAGGGCTGAGTGAAGTTTTGGGGAAAAAAATATGTGGGCGACTATTGACTATTAGTGTTAAAGACCTATATTTCCAGTTTTAAACTAACAAGGATGAATTTGGATCCAAATATTGAGCAAATCAGGGGGAGGTGTTGGGGGGTGGAGCTCTGTATAGAGGGGTGGAGCTCTGTGTAGAGGGGGTGGCGGTTGTCCTCCTGGAGGACGACTTCTCTTATGAGACACTGGATCCGCTATGACTGAGTGAAATTACACCTACAACTCTCTCACACTCTTTTCCTTTAACACCTCTTTTCTTTGTCTCTATTCTGCTCCTTTGTCTTCTGCAGAAAGTCCCATGACCAGAATGCTGCTCAAGGGTGGGTTTTTAAAATAGCCCTCCTGGACCAGTCAGTCCAAATAAGGCAGGGTACAGAGCCATGACCCCAAATATATCAGCAGCCAAGCCATGAAAAGTAAAAATACTCCCTTTCTCCCCTCAGTGCTGGGTTAGGGCAAAGAGTTACAGCGAAGTATGTATAGTGAGGTCAGAGGTCTTTTTAAAGCCCAGGTTTAAAGGAGAGATTTATTCCAGATATATCTTCTCTACTTTAGAACTGGAGATACAAGGTTAACGTCATTAATGCTAGAAGTCAATAGTCACACAGATCTTTTCTCTCCAAAACATCCACTCAGCCTTCCTCCAGCTCTTCATTAAGGTGGATGAGACTTGTGAGTGTGGTTTAACCCTTACTGTTGGCTGGAAAACAGGCTGTATGTTTCTGCTGGATGGTGCAGAATCACAGATTCATCAAAGGTAAGTTTCTGACAAAACTCCGTCTTTCTGTTTAGGCTCCTGGTTGGAGCACCTCGTGCCAGAGGCCTTGGAGCCTTGAGGAACAGTCACCCTGGAGCTTTGTATCGCTGTCCAATTACAGCAGAGGAATACGACTGTGAGAGAGTGGACATCGATGGAGATGGTGAGAGTTCACAGGACGGCAGCACTGCAATTAAAACATCACCATGTTATTCTTCACTCTAGTGATTATCTTACAGCAAATCTGTGGGAGAGAGATGGAGGGGATAGACAGAGAGAGAGAGAGAAAGAGAAACTGGGAGAGTGAGCAAGAGAGATGGAGACAGTGGGAGAGCGAAGGAGACAATAGGAGACAATAGGAGGGTGAAGAAGACATGGAGACAGTGGGAGAATGAGGGAGAAAGAAGGAGACAGTGATCTGCAGTTTTCTGAAGTTTGACTGAACTGGTTTCTTCAGTAAGCGGTTCTGAAATCTGTCTCGGTTCCTACAGTGAGTCTGCAGAGGGAGAGTAAAGACAACCAGTGGCTTGGCGTCACAGTGAAGAGCCAAGGGATTGGAGGAAAAGTGGTGGTGAGTCTCTCTGAAGTGTTTGGTGCGGTAATTCCCTAATTGTGTTCCTGTAACTGCTCTGTTATTGGACACACACACACAGCAGGAATGCAGTAACACAGACACGTTTTATCACACACAGACATGTGCTCACCTGTACGAGCTCAGACAGAGAGTCAATCAGACGTCTGAGACCCGGGACCCCGTCGGACGCTGCTATGTGCTGAGTGAGGATCTGACAGAGAGAGACGATTTGGATGGAGGAGAGTGGAAGTTCTGTGAGGGGCGTCCTCAGGGCCATGAGCAGTTCGGATTCTGTCAGCAGGGTTTGGCCGCCAGCTTCACTCCTGACAACAATTACATCCTGTTTGGTGCTCCAGGAACGTATAATTGGAAAGGTATGGCATAGCTTTTTGGTATTTAATTTTATGATTTTTATGAGTATTTCTGTGACTGTCCCTTTAAGAGACGAAAACGTTAATGCACTGTGTTCTATATCCTGTCCTGTTTTGTACCTCATTAAAGTGTGGGCTGAAAAACTGCCTACAGATTGAAGGGTCAGGGAGTGAGAGAGAGAGAAGCAGATGGTGGGAGAATGAGGGACAAGACAGAAGACAGTGGGAGAGTGAGAGGGAGAGGACAGGAGACAGTGGGAGAGTGAGAGTGAGAGGGAGAGGACAGGAGACAGTGGGAGAGTGAGAGGGACAGGACAGGAGACCATTGGGGGCTCAGGAAGATAAAACACTGTATATATATATATGTGCTTCATGTGTTCATTTACTGAGGAGTCACTCGTACAGTGTGTGTGAGGAGTGTGTGTGTGTGTGTGGAGTGTGTGTGTGTGGAGTGTGTGCAGTGTGTGTGAGGAGTGTGTGTGTGTGTGGAGTGTGTGCAGTGTGTGTGAGGAGTGTTTGTGTGTGGAGTGTGTGTGTGAGGAGTGTGTGTGAACAGTGTGTGTGTGTGAGGAGTGTTTGTGTGTGGAGTGTGTGTGAGGAGTGTTTGTGTGTGGAGTGTGTTTGTGTGTGTGAGGAGTGTTTGTGTGTGAGGAGTGTGTGTGTGTGTGCAGTGTGTGTGTGCAGTGTGTGTGGAGTGTGTGTGTGGAGTGTGTGTGAGGAGTGTGTGTGGAGTGTGTGTACATTACTTTAATGTGTGTAGTGGAATATGTCTATGTGTGTATGTGGTTCTCACCCTCTTCCTCCCAGGAGAGATGCGGGTCCAGCAGCTCAACCAATCCCTGGTGGATTTGGGTTTCTATGACGACGGGCCATATGAGGTGGCGGATGAGAAACAGCAAAACTCCAGGTTGATTCCTGTTCCGAACCACAGCTATCTTGGTACGGCCCACCTGAGCCCGTCCGCTCAGTACCGGCACAGGGAGAAAACCGCAAGACCCCAAACCGAGCCGTCCGTCCCTCAGACATCTGCTGCCCCACCCCAACCACCACCCCAGCACATCTGCAGCGCCAGCTTTTTACCCAATCAGGCCACACAACACTATCTGTCCAAAAGTTTGCAGACAGCAGCAGTTCTGCTTAGTAATGGGGAGAGTTGGTCCCTGTTTTTCGGTTTTTCTGGAAAGACACTTGATCATTGCTGTGAGGATCTATGTGTATTCTGTCACAAGAGCAAGAGCCCCGGGTGTTTGTCCAGATGCTTTTTTCTCAGGTGTTTGTCCTGGGTTTTTGGCATGGCCATTTTTCCCAGATGTTTGTCACATGGTTCTTCTGAACAGCAGTGTTTTCTGCTCCTGCTTATTGTGGCTCAAATCACTTAAAGTGCACAGTCTTTCTCACACCTGCACTTTTGATTTCTTTTTCTTTTTCTCACTCCTGCACCGGCATTCAGGGCTCTTGTTCATGGCCAGTCCTGTTGAAGACGCACTGGTGTACAAAACTCTGGAACCTTCCAGCCGACCCCTGTTTGAGGATGTAGCGCAGAATAGCTACTTAGGTTTGTAGGGGAGACAGTTCTGCTTTCTGTTTCTAAAGTACTGACCTTCTGCCTCATCTGTAACCCTTAATCAGACTTCTCCTGTAGTCTCACTTCTCCACTGTAGAGAGACGTTTACAACCCACACAGGACTGGACCACCTGCCTGGAGGAAGTGGAAGTCTGCGGGTTAGGGTGAAAGAAAAGTACTTCAATTAAAGTAAAAAAGTAACATTTTCTTTTAATCTTCTCAGCTTAAAGTCCAAAAGTACTCAGAGTTATTTATTCTCCTATATTTATATTAAAATGAATATAGTATTATTATTGTTATTTATAAACATATTTACTATTAAAAAGTGGCATGAACTATAAACAGGTTATGTTTCAATATCATAATTTAAAATCTGGAAGCTGCTCAGTGGCGTCCAGGCTGCAGGTACGACTGGACAGGTGTTTTTAAGGAAGCGCTTTAGGGAACACTCACATGTTTCTTCAGTAACACAGCTGCAGCTAAACCCAAACCCAGAGAACTTCATTCACACTGATGCTAAAATCAAACCCACCTTAGGAACTGTCCTGGTCCACCTTAAACTGAGGCTTTACAGCCTAAAGAGCATCTTGTAAGTGAAAGATCTGTGTGGGGTCCAGGCGTCTCTCTGCACTCGGAGAAGCCGCAGCCGACACACACAGGTGTGTGTAGTATTTGTAGTGTGAAGTGTGTAGCATCAGAGTGTAGCTGTCTGTCTGCACGTGTGTTTCTGTGTGAGACGGTTTCCTTGGTGGTGGTTTTTCAGGGTTTTGGACGACACTAAATCAGAAGCACAGTTGAAACCCTGATCAGACACGAAGCTTCAGGCACCTCTGCTTTTACTGCAGGTCTTAAAAACAGAGAGGCTTCACAGGTGTGGAGAAAATAAGATCAAATCATACATCAGTGTATTTCACATGCCCCCCTTCTTACACTGCTGCTCAACAGTGTGGAGACAATTTAATCATGTACATCATTTTAATCCTTTAGTTAGAAAATATCTATTCAGTGTAGTGAATAAAATGCAAATCAGCTCATATACAACAACCAATCATCTGCACTTTAGTCTGACACTGTTCCGTCCCAGCAGCGTTCTGCAGTGGGAGGAGCAGTCACACCAAACTAATGCAGAAATAAATCTGCAGGACAAACCAGGTGTGAACAGGTGTTGCGATGTTAAGAATCAGCAGATTAGAATTATTATCTCCTAAATGTCTGAGAAGTGATCATAACGTCCCCTTCATTATTATCTCCACACTGTTTTCACGCATGTGCACAAAAACAGAACTGTGGTTCTCCTGCCACCCTGGAACCTCTCCAGCTCTTCTGTTTGTCTGCTGCTCCAACCCTGCATGATCTGCTCTGATCCATTTTCTCTCCTCACTCTTTCACCAGCCAGACTACAAAACACCACACACTCAGCATAACACAGCAGCTACAAAGGGTTCTCCTGCAATGGCAGAACCACTTTTGGCTCTTTAAGGATCCAAGTAGATGATGTGTAAGTCCAGGGAATCGTTAAGTCGTACCTCTGCAAGATTCCTAGATAGAATTTTTAAATAGAATATAATGTTTATATTATCCACATGCATCTCTCTCTCTCTGTATATATATATATATATGACTGTCAGTATATGTACTATTAAACACACACGCGCACACACACACACACACACAGTTTTGATAAGAGTTTAGTGAACAGTGACATGGTTCCCTCCAGGTTTCTCTGTGGACTCAGCTAAAGGAATAATGAGCAGAGGGGAGCTGACGTTTGTAGCTGGGGCTCCAAGAGCCAATCACACTGGAGCCGTGGTTCTGCTGAAGAAGGATAATGTTTACCGCCTGGTTCCTCAGTATATTCTGTGGGGGGAGGAGCTAGCATCCTCATTTGGCTACTCGGTGACCACGGTGGACCTCAACAGCGATGGGTAAGACACTGAACACCAGGACATCCCAATAACCCTCATCTCCCAGAGATCTTAGGATCTTTTATCAGCCACTCTCATCTAGACCTGCTGACACTGGAACCCTGTTACTGTTACAGGAGAACCTGATACAGCCAAAAGTCCAGAGGAGTCAGACAGAGGCTGAGATCTGTGTTAAGATTTATGAAGTAAAGTCATGAGGTCTAGATCTTCTTCAGTGCTTCTGTACAATTGTGTTAATCCTCCAGGAAGCTCCAGCAAAGCTGCAGTTTTTAACCCTAATTATTGTCCCAGTAAACATTTCTAAAGATGATCTGCAGGTCAGTCAGGGTGATGTGATGTTGATTAAAATAGACATTTCTTCCACGGCATGATTTAATGCTCAGAGTGGCAGTTGTTCTGGAAGGTGCTAAACTGAGGTATACATGATGAATGTTTGGTAAACATGTTCTTTGAAATCCAAAAAAAAACCCAATCAGCTCAATACTCAGGGGTTAAAAGAGAAAACACAAACACAAATAGGGTCAGCAACATTCTTGTTCCCTGATGGTACCAGCGTTGGGCGCAGTGGAGTGTCAGGTGAGCAGCAGTCCTGACAGTCTACTTTCTCTTTCACAGCTGGACTGATCTGATAGTAGGAGCCCCAAACTTCTTTGACCGGAAGGCTGAGATCGGCGGTGCCGTGTACGTGTTCCTGAACCCAGCCAGTCACTGGGAGAAAGCTCGACCCATCCGCCTGAACGGCACCTACGACTCCATGTTTGGGATGACGGTCAGCAGCATCGGGGACGTGGATCAGGATGGATATCGAGGTGAAGTGAAGCGTGTGTTTGGAGGCCCAGTTTGGGGTGAATTAATATTTTTTTATAAAGTCATATTAGAAAGCCATTTTCTGCAACCAGACTGGAGAAAATGTTCCAGGTCCAATGTCTCTTCATAAGTATGTAAACAAACAAGATGGTGTCATGTTATACCCCTACTGTTCTCCTGGTTTATCAGGTGTGGTTCTAGATAATGGAATGTAAACAGTGTTGTGTTGTAAACAGACATTGCTGTTGGGGCGCCGTTCGACGGAGACGGAAAAGTTTTCATCTTCAGGGGCTCAGCCACTGGCATCGATACCAAACCCTCGCAGGTTAGTGGAACCTCATAAATATATGAAGTTAAATGGATTGATTTTAAAGCTATATCATTACTGTAGATGATCTAAAATCTTATTTTATCCCCTCAAGCAGAAGGTCGTATTTTTTTTCTCCTGTTTTTGGAGATTTTATATCAGCAGGGATGATTTGATGATTTGAAAAATGTTTGTTCTGGACTCTTGCCTTCTGCTGTTTGATGATAACGAAGGTTTGAGGCGTCAATAGTTTAGATCACACTGAGCTGCTCTTCACACTCCATGTGAACCAGTTGTCCAACAAGTGATATATGCTGTTTGATCTGGTCCTAGTCAGAATCTGGTGTAGAATCTGATTGTGGGATATTCTGTCATTCACCTGTCCATATACTATTGCTCCTGTACAGGTCCTTGACGGGTTAAATGCTGGTGTGAAATGCTTTGGATATTCCATATCAGGAGGTCTAGACATCGATGGGAACCACTATCCTGATCTTGCAGTTGGTTCCCTCAGTGACCAGGTGGTGCTGTACAGGTGATGCTCCATTGAATGTTCACTCTCTGGGTAAAGCAAAAAAGTGTGTGAGATCATGAACAGGAACCACCAGAACCTTCCAAAAGAAAAGCTTTGGCTCACATCCAGAAGATACTCTTAATGCGTCGCACAGACAGAAACCCCACATTATCACCAAATACTTTCAACAGTAACACTGGGTTAATTCAGCTTCTCACACTACAGCCCAACACTCTTCACACTGCAGCCCAACACTCTTCACACTACAGCCCAACACTCTTCACACTGCAGCCCAACACTCTTCACACTGCAGCCCAACACTCCTCACACTGCAGCCCAACACTCCTCACACTGCAGCCCAACACTCTTCACACTGCAGCCCAACACTCCTCACACTGCAGCCCAACACTCCTCACACTGCAGCCCAACACTCTCACACTGCAGCCCAACACTTTTCACACGGCAGCCCAACATTCTCAAGCACTGCAGCCCATACCATACTGCAACTCAACACTCCTCACACAGCAGCCCAACACTCCTCATACTGCAACTCAACACTCCTCACACTGCAGCTCAACACTCCTTACAGTGCAGTCTAACACTCCTCATACTGCTGACACTGATGTAATGACCATTTTTACCGGATATTAAAATTAAGTGATTGTTTACACAAGGTGTCCTGACCTCTTGACTTCATGACCCCTAGGTCACGTCCAGTTGTCCATGTGATCAGGGAAATGTCCCTGGAGCCTCAGCTGATTGATCTGACTCAGGACAACTGCAAGGACAGAGATGGCGTGTGGTGAGTTTAATGATCAGAAAACTGGAACCTGCAAACTCGGCCTCAATGACACTCCCTAAAAAAGGAACTTTATATATTACACTGGAAATTTCTCTGGATATTAAACTGGTTATTACACTCTGTTATACACTGGATGTTCCACTGTTTACTCTTGAGTGTGTGTTTGAGTGAGTAGAGTGTGAGGATCCTGTTTTTCATTTCTCAGCGTGGAGATCTCGGCGTGTTTCACCTACAAGTCTCACCCAGACTCCTACTCACCACACATCAGTGAGTTTAACTCATTAACCCTGAGTTTTCCTCTGACCTGAGATCAGCTGCCGTGTGCAGTTTTGATAACAGTTTTCTGTTTTTGACAGCACTCAGTGTACATTTTGAAGCCGATACTGAGCGCAGGAAGTTGGGTTTGCCTCACAGAGTCCAGTTTCTGGGACAGAGACCGTCTGAGCGGGAATACGTTCACTCTGAAGAGGTGGAACTGAAGGGTCAAACCCATCCAGCCTGTCAGAGCGCCACCTTCATACTGCAGGTACAGAACATCAGCTGGGTCCTCCTCATACTGGCCTCATTCTGCACCAACAGATCCACAATGGCATGATCCAAAACCTACAGATTTACAATAACCTGATCAAGAAGTAACAGATCCACAGTAACCCAAATTCAGAACTAACAGATCCACAATGAATCAATATGACAGAACAAGGTTGGGTGTGAAATGTCATCAGATTCTCTGAATTTCTTCCTGTTTACTCTCCTCCTGCAGGAGAACATCAGGGATAAACTCCGCCCCATTTCTCTAGCAATCACCCACACCATAAAGAAGACCCGACACCAAGGACACCTGGCTGATAAACACCTGGGCAGGCTGAGTCCGGTTCTGGCCGTGAGCCCGTCAAACACGTACTACTCGGAGGTTTGATTCTCTGTTCCATTATAACATGGATGGTCCCCTAGCTTTACAATTAAATATTGAATTTTACATCATTTACAGCAGCTGTGTTCTACACTGTGTGATGATATCATGATGAACAGAACGATCAAGATCTATCACCCTTTCACTCCATCACTCCATCACTCCGTCTTTCTGTCACATCGTCACTCCATTACTCTGTCCCTCTGCTCTTTTCCAGGTGAATTTTCTGAGGGAAGGCTGTGGTGAGGACAAGATCTGCCAGAGTAACTTACAACTCAGCTACCAGTTTGGGACACGAGCCCCAATTTCAGACCAGTTCACCCCTTTACCAGTGTAAATTCTGTGTAAAATCTTTGTCTGGCTCTTTTTTTTTCTCACTCTCACTTTGTGTGTGTGTGCATTTGTCATTTCCCTGAATCTCAAAGTACTCTGTGTTTCCTCTGTGTGGACTCAGGGACGAGGATGGGACTCCAGTGTTCTCACTGTCAGATCAGAGGTCGGTGGTTCTGGAGGTGATGGTCACAAATGCGCCATCTGACTCGGAAAACCCACAGGAGGATGGTGACGATGCTCATGCTGCTCAGATGTTGGTCACTCTGCCCAGTACACTGTCCTACTCAGGCTTCAGAGGACAGCAGGTACCGTCCTGCTCCAATGTGTTTCCATCCTGGAGTGTCTCATGTTTGACTCATGTTTAAATCTGGATTAAAGTGTGACGTTCACACCTTCATGTCTATGTGGTTAGGGTTAGGATCAGATCTGATACTGGTTCTCAGAAAATCAGATCTAAATGAGTCGTGAGATAGACAGAGAGGGACTGAGCCTAAATGTCCCACTGTGTGTCCCGGTTCTGCAGGTGGTGTGTCAGGCCAATCAGAATGGATCCCAGGCAGAATGTGAACTGGGGAACCCTGTCAGACGAGATGCTGTGGTATAACACACACACACACACACACACACACACACACACACACACACACACACACACACACACTTTTGGAAATTGACCTCCTTTTGTTTTGTAGTTGAAGTTCTACATAATACTGAGCACCTCAGCGATCACCATAGAAACGACGTCTTTGTCTGTTGTCCTCCTGATGTCCACGTGAGTCATTTCACGGATCAGCAGCTTTTCTAAAGAGCTCGTCCTGCATCATTTACAGTTACTGAGGTCCTGTTGATCCCTGTCCTCCCCATCCTGTCTGTCTGTTTCTCTCTGTGTCTCTATCAGGATTAGTGAACAATCTGATCTGAGTGCAGTGACAGCGTTTGCCCGGGTGGTGATAGAGCTCCCCCTGGCGGTCAGTGGGTGAGTCTCCCTGGTGGCGAAAGCTGTGTTTTTGCCTCTTGAATTATTTTTTGGGAATATTTTTGTGTAAAGTGTCCCTTGTTCTGATTTTCTGTCGCTTTTACCTCTTTTGGGATAAATCATTACTTTATCTCTGAGTTTTAAACTCAGGAAGACATAGCAACAGTTGCTAATGTAACCAGAGTCATATGGTATGTATTGTGATGAGTGTTCAGATGCTGATTGGTTGTTAAACATCCAGAAAGATAAGTTTTGTCTCCTGAATGTGAATATTCATGTGGTGGGTGGGGCCACAGCGGGGGAAGGTGAGAGTTCAGGTGTTTAAGGTGGACTTTGTGTTTCTCAGGCTGGCCCGTCCCCATCAGCTCTTCTTCAGTGGGATGGTGAAGGGTGAGAGTGCCATGATCACACTGGAGGATGTGGGGAGTGAAGTGGAGTATGAATTCATGGTAAGAGGATTGTGCGTGCGTGTGCTTGCGTGTGTGTGTGTGTGTGAGTGCGCGTGTGTGTGTATGTGTTTAATAATGACTTATCCCGGACAGGTCACCAGCCCTGGTCAGCCTGTCCAAACTCTGGGCTCTGCGTTCCTGAACATCATGTGGCCTCATGAACTGCCCAATGGCAAGTGGCTGCTTTATCCGTCCAGTCTTCAAGTGGAGGGACATCCTCACTCCCCCTGCACCCACCTGTCCACCATCAACCCCCTGAGACTGACCTCCAGTGAGCCCCACCTACCTCACCTGCAGGTAAACACACACGTGGAGGTAAACACACACACATCTGCAGATTAACACACACTTGGAGGTAAATACACTCCTTGAAAGGAGAAAAGAGTATAGAAGGAACTGAAGAGACAACAGCAGGAAGTGAAGAGAGGACAAGAGGAAGTGAGGACAGGTCTTTCAGTGAAAGAACTAAAAATGATCTGTTTCACCTTAGGTGGTGCTTCTGTAATTAAGCTAATTACATAGAATCTGTTGCTTTGTCTCAGAGGTTGATAGGGTGTAGCCGAGGTGTTGCTAGGGTGTTGATAAAGTGTTAGAGTTAGGGTAATTAACTAATGTTGGGTGGTTGTTGTGGTATCCAGGGTGGTCACTAGGTTGTTGCTTGGTGATTGCTATGTTATTTCAGGTGGTTAAAAGATTAACATTAGTGTCCACTTTTTGTCAATCAGGCCAGGAGAAAGACACGCTCTCACCCAGATGGGGACGGGAACACCGCGCAGAAGGACCGCCCACACAACAGCACTCCAGCAGTGGCAGCATCTGAGAGGAGGAAGTCCCTGAAGTTGGTGAGAAAATACCTGTTGCTGGGATCCTGATGGACCTCCCTGGAGACAGCATCACTTAAACTTCGTGTGTGTGTGTGTGTGTGTGTGTGTGTGTGTGTGTGTGTGTGTATGTATAGGACTGTCTGCTGGGTTCTGCTCGCTGTGTGCTCTTTCAGTGTCCTCTGCACAGCTTCTCAGGCTCAGCAATCTTCAAGATCAGAGGACGCCTGTGGAACAGCACCTTCATAGAGGTAACAGTTCATAGTCTGATCTTCTTGCTTCTGCTCCTCGCTGGGTTACATCCTCTGCATTATTCTTAGATGTCTGATATCTATCTCTCTCTCTCTCTGTATTCTGTCTCTTTGCATCTCTCTCTAAGGAGTTTTCTTCGGTCAGCGCGCTGGAGTTGCTGGTCAGAGCCAACATCACAGTAAAGTCCAGTATAAAACACTTGGTGCTCAAAGACTCTGCTGCACAGGTACAGCACACACACACACACACACACACACACACACACACACACTATATTGACACCTTTTTGACCCCCCCCCCAGGTGGCAGTAATGATCTACCCAGAACATGGAGTCTCGGATCAGGACTGGGTTCCCTGGTGGATCATACTGATTGCGATCCTGGCCGGGGTTCTGGTTCTGGCCCTGCTGGTGTGCGTTCTGTGGAAGGTACAGCTCAGATTTCTGTAAAATACTGAAATAATCCACTCCAGTAAAACACACACTTCTCTTTCCTGCTCCTTTCCAATCTTCTCAGTCAGATTTTCACTTCTTTCGACATTATTTATTTCTCTCTCACCCTTTCTCTTTATTCATGTGTTCCACTTTTTCTTTTACTGCTGCCCGTTAAGAGTCCACGCTCTGATCTCGGCTAAAGAAACCTGTCAGTTTAAAACACATCAGGTGTTTATAACGTAAACAGAGCGATTCTGATCAGGTTCTGTGCGAGTCAAAACATGTTCCCAGTGTTGGTGAACGGAACTGGACGTCTGAACGTCCCTCACAGAATGAGCTGGTGGTGGAGACGCTGTCTGGTGTCTGAGACGGTGTTTTAGTTCTGAGAAGATTCTGGACTAAAACTGAACCCGTTCATGGTGGAGGGACACGAAGAACAGAGATTTAGTTCAGATGGACTATTTTACCATCATCACCGTCCCACAGAGACTCTCAGAGACACACAGAGACACTCAGAGACACTCAGAGACACACAGAGACACTCAGAGACACTCAGAGACACTCAGAGACACTCAGAGACACACAGAGACACTCAGAGACATTTGGAGCTTCACTGGGGACAGAAAATACACACATTTTGGAGCATCTCGCTTTATTCACCACTACTGGGAAAGAGTCTGATTCACACCAAAAAAATGATAAAAGTCAGCAAAAACCTAGGGTTTAGGATTAGGGTTCAGGTTAGGGTTAGGTTATCAGTTTAGGTTTTAAGAAAATCTGAAAATCAGAAGTCGTCATATTCACCACTTTTGGACACAAGACTGAGCGTAACAGTCTTTCCTGTTTTGTACATACTGTCTCTCTCTTTCCGTCTCTCTCTCTGTCTCTCTCTGTCTGTTGTTGTCCTCTGGTCAGTGTGGTTTTTTCAAGCGTACTGAAAGACGTCCGCAGTATGAGACGGAGTACTACCAGGCTCATGTGCAGCTGCAGCCGTCTGATGCTGAGAGACAGGCCCTGGAGCTGCAGTAGTGCCCCCCGCAGCCCCCCAGCGGTAAAGCAGCGTCCCGGCAGGCGGGGTGTGGAGTCGGGCGTGTGTTGATGTGCATGAGTTCAGGCTGGAATGAATTTTAACCCGACACTCTTCACTTTTCTGCTTCTTGGCCTTTTGTCTAAGATCAAGTGTAGTATCTGTTCTTATCAGTTTAATATCTGATACAGTCTTTATATGAAGACTGCATTTGGGGCAGCGGTGGCCAAGTGGTTTGGAAATAGGCCCCAGGATCGTAAGGTTGTGGGTTCAAATCCCAGATCAGTAGGTTGCCCTGAGGTACACTTGAGCAAGGTACCACCCCCATCACTGCTCCCAGGGCGCTTGACATAGCTGCCCCCTGCTGCACGGTGTGTGTATGCGTGTATACCTTCAGCCTTCCCATATTTCACAACCATAAGTGTCTTCCACCAGAGAGCAGCGTCGAGCTGTCTTACATTTTACAGCTGGGTTGGCCGGACTGGGCTCAATGCTCTTGTGTGTTTTCTGCTGCAAGAAAGGGTTTTTTTTTTTTTTTTTTTTTTTTTTTTTAATTGGGCTCAGTGTTTTCAGTGTTGACACCTTGAAAACCTTGATCTTGATTCCTTTTGTGTGTGTGTTTGACCCTGAACAACACAATCATAAACATCAGACACATGATTAAAACCTTTAAAGTAATGAATTCATGTAATTAATGTTCTAAACAAATTTCTCTTTCTGTCTCTCTCTCTCAGTGTGGGTTCTTCCGGAGGGCTCAGTATAAAGATAAGGTTCCTCAGTACCACGCAGTGAAGATCCCACGGAAAGAACGTTCTCAGTTCCAGGACAAGAAGTCCATCGTTTTACACAAGAAGGAGTGGACGACTCACTGGAGCGACAGCACCTCCTGACCCTCCTCCCTTCCTTTGTTCTGACTGTGCTGCGTCCGGCGCACAGCCGAGTGTTTATATTTCATAACCTGTACTAACACACACACACACACACACACACACACACACACACACACACACACACAGACACTCGTTCCAAAAGGGTTAGCCCTAACCCTTACCCTTCTGAGAGACTGACTAACCAAAGGCCCACACTCAGTGTTCCCTCAGAGCGCTGACCCCCGTGACCTCAAATGACCCCCCTCCCCTGTGTGTTGGGTGGCGCTTCGATCTCTAATGACTGCAGGTTCTGAAAGAAGTGCCTTAATTACACCATTCTCTACACCTCCACCTGCACGGAGAGCTGTGCTATTGATTCAGTTCCATCATCTCCAACAGACGTGAAGGAGAAAAAAAAAAGTGTGACTGGGTCTGGGGCTTCAGCTCAGACGCACCAGGAGTTTAGGGGGTGTAGCTTTGTGGTGATCTGTCTGTGTAAAGGTTAAACGTGCTGTTAGATTAATTCAGAGTGTTCGGGAGCAGCTTTACAGTTCAGATGTTTTCCATTAAGTTGCTAATAACTCATTAAAACCCTAGGGTTAGGGTTAGGGTTAGTGTGAGGTTAGGGTTAGAGCTAAACCCTAGCTAAACCGTAGCTCATTAGTGTCCACTGTCCTGGGTTCTCCCAGATAGGATGATAATTTAGTTTTTTTTTTAGGGTTAGAAGACGTTTCAGTTTGTTGATATGATGCTCAGTCAGACCTTTTTTCTGTTTTTTTACACTTTTTTGAGCTCCAGGATATTGATGCGTGATGGGGTGAGAAGTTTTGCACAGGCAGCAAATCCTTCACATCCTTTCTTCTTGTGATGTGAGATCAGTACCTTTTCAATACACTCCTGTATCTGTCTCACTGAGCTCCACCGCCCCCTCCAGACAGCAGGAACCCTCCTCATTCACATCTCAAACACCTGGAGAACAAAGCAAAAGGGATAGTTCATTAAAAAACAGCTCCAGATCCCCCAGAAATGTTCCATCAGCTAAGACATGTTTGAGTCCACAGATTTGTTTTCTCTGTCTGATTCTAGATCAGCACTCCCGATAACCTGCATGAAGAGCTGGACGAGGTAGAGTGGGTAGAGAGTTTTAGGGGTAAAAGATTTGTGTGACTATTAACTTCTAGTGTTTGTGACATTGACCTCATATCTCCAGTTCTAAACTAAAGAAGATACATTGGAAACATTGAGCACATCTGGGGAGGTGGAGCTGTGTGTAGAGGATGAGCTGTAAGGATTGTTGATTAAGTGAAATTCTGTTCTCCTGCCTGTGTGTGAATGTGTGTGTAAAAACACACCGAGGGGATAAATCAGATTCTCAGAGTGCAGGTCACATCGCTCTAGAAGAAACTGAGAGTGTCTGAAGCAGCCCCATGTGTTCATGACCTGGAAAGGAGTGCATGGATATTGCTGGACAATCTAATCTCAGATGCATGAATGATCTCACTGTAGTACTTGTTTCTGTCTCTTTGGTCTCAACCAAACATTTATTTATTTCTGACTATACTGTAAATAAATAAACAGATATGGATATATCACAAATATGGAAGATTTACTTTCTTTGACTTTTACTTTAAGGGTCAAAATCTCGACAACATATATTTGTACATCTTCTGTCCCCAGTGAGGCTCCCCGTGTCTCTGAGTGTCTCTGTGTGTCTGTGTGTCTCTGTGTGTCTCTGTGTGTCTCTGAGTGTCTCTGTGTCTCTGTGTGTCTCTGTGTGTCTCTGTGTGTCTCTGAGTGTCTCTGTGTGTCTGTGTGTCTCTGAGTGTCTCTGTGTGTCTCTGAGTGTCTCTGACTTCTGTGTGTCTCTGAGTGTCTCTGTGTGTCTCTGTGTGTCTCTGGAGTGTCTCTGTGTGTCTCTGAGTGTCTCTGTGTGTCTCTGTGTGTGTCTAAGAGTGTCTCTGTGTGTCTCTGTGTGTCTCTGAGTGTCTGTGTGTTCTGTGTGTCTCTGAGTGTCTCTGTACCTGAGTGTCTGGCGCGGTCTGTGTGTCTCTGAGTGTCTCTGTCTGTGTGTCTCTGAGTGTCTCTGCGTGTCTCTGAGTGTCTCTGTGTGTCTGAGTGTCTCTGTGTGTCTCTGTGTGTCTCTGTGTGTCTCTGAGTGTCTCTGTGTGTCTCTGAGTGTCTGTGTGTGTCTCTGAGTGTCTGTGTGTCTCTGAGTGTCTCTGTGTGTCTGTGTGTCTCTGAGTGTCTCTGTGTGTCTCGTGAGTGTCTCTGGAGTGTCTGTGTGTCTCTGAGTGTCTCTGAGTGTCTGTGTGTCTCTGAGTGTCTGTGTGTCTCTGAGTGTCTCTGTGTTCTGTGTCTGTGTGTCTCTGTGTGTCTGTGTGTCTCTGAGTGTCTCTGTGTGTCTCTGAGTGTCTCTGAGTGTCTCTGGAGTGTCTGTGTGTCTCTGAGTGTCTCTGTGTGTCTCTGAGTGTCTGTGTGTCTCTGAGTGTTCCTTGTAGTGTCTCTGAGGCTCTGAGGTTCTGTGTGTCTCTGAGTGTCTGTGTGTCTCTGAGGTCTCTGAGTGTCTCAGGCCCTCTGAGTGTCTGTGTGTCTCTGGAGGTCTCTGGAGTGTCTCTGGGTGTCTCTGTGTGTCTCTGAGTGTCTCTGTGTGTCTCTGAGTGTCTCTGAGTATCTCTGTGTGTCTCTGAGTGTCTCTGTGGACGGTGATGATGGAAAAATCCATCTGATTTAAATCTCTGTCTGTCCTCCACCATGAACGGGTTCAGTTTTAGTCCAGAATCTTTTCCAGACTATAACACCGTCTCAGACACCGATAAAGGTCTCCACCACTAGCTCATTCTGTGAGGGACGTTCAGACGCCCATTCACCAGTGATAGAAAAATCTGGTGAATTCCCTTTAAAAGATAACAATAATTGAAATTCTACAGGAAGATTTAGGAGCATCTGAACTGCTTCTTGTTGAGCAGAAGTAAAACAATGAGATTCCTTCCCCCAAAATAATGCATCATCTACAAAATTCAGAGCAATTAGTGTTTCAGGCACAGAGTCCACTGCATCCTACAGACCCGGAATACAGAGTGTGAGTTTGTGTGTATGTGTGAGCATGTGAAGCTGGTCTTCAGGGATGCCAGGATTTTTAGCAGAAAAACCCTGTAAATAAGGAGCTGCTGATAGAACACAACTATGAGGTTTTCCACAAGTTCAGGAACCAAACCTGGGTTCTCTTAACCAACATTTCCAAAACTTTTCTGAGCAGCATGTTCTGAGCACTAATGAACCACATGAATGAACTTTCCTGAAACAGCCCAGAACGTCCGTCTTTATTTCTGCTTATTTGCAGTTTAAGTCTTTATGAAAGGAAACTTCCCATTCAGTCAGTCAAGCTTTCAGTGCACCATTTCAGTCAGATGAATCACTTCTAATTGCTTAGGTCCACACTCATCTTCCTCATTTATAAAGAGGTCCAGAGGGTTCAGTCCATCCCTCATATCCTCCATTAGTTGGTATTATGTCTTTAACTCTGTGTGTTTATGGCTTTATCCTTCTGTGGGACACTTAATCCTCACTCAGGAGAGAGTCCTAAGAACCACTAAGTGCTCAGACAAACCGGTGGAACTTTTCAGAGATTTGTCTGGCAAGTCAGGAGTATAAATGAGGGCCTCCACACCTTCCTGCTCAGTAGACCGAGGGTTCATCACCATTCAGACTGTTGCAGAATGGAAGCAGGATTGGGGTTTGCATTAGTCGGAGTGCTGTTGGCCCTGACTGGGATGGGCCATTCCATCCAGGAAGGAGAGGTTGTGGAGCCAAACACACGCCTGGCTGTGGACTCGGTGGAGAACTTAACTGAGAACCTGGTAAGATCTTCCTTGGACCCATAACATGGAGGGACGTTTGGTGCAGAAAGCACCGTTGGTCATCGTAGATGCCTTAGCTTAGGATTAGGAGAAACGGACAGTGATCTTTTAGTATGTATATCTACTCTTAGGCAAGGGCACTACTGAAGTCAACGCTGAGGCGTTTTTGCAGATTTTCAGTAAATTCTGGAAAATATTTCAGCTATACTTCAGTTTTCTGCTTAGGGTTTAACCCTAACCCTAGTTCAACAAAAGTACAGGTTCTGGAAGGGTTCTTTGTGTGTGGAGAATAAAATCAGGAACAAATCACCGAATAACATCAAGAACCAGGAGTCCTTACCCTGACTGATGCTCCATTTGTCCTTGTCTTCTGTCCCGTTCACTGCAGGTCAGTGAGGATGAAGTGAACGCCTTCTTGAAGATCGCCTCGACTTCAGTCCTGCGCTCACTGCTCCAGGAAGTTCCCAAACACACACCAAGAACCTTCGTAGTCCTGCACCAGCCGCAAAGGTGTGTGTGTGTCTCCAGCCACACACATTAGTCAGAGCACTTGCTTTTAAGGTGGACTTTTTCTCAGGACTATCTTTAATTGTCCATCTGCTTGCTGTCCACTAGGTTTGGCCGTGGTGCTCGGGGGGACTTACCTGCTGAAGACAGGATACAGTCTCGGGACTGGGAAACAGTGCCTGGGCAAATATGCATGGCTGTGCTAATACAGAGATTTGGCAAAAAAGTGCAGCAAATCTGGAGGAATGTCCCAGCAAGATCAGCTGAGTCTGAAGAACAGGCCAACCTCTTCGTTCATATGCTCCTCCTGTCCCTTCCAACCACCTGTCCTCCATCAGCCTGTGTGCTTGTGTCAGAAATGAATAAACCAATAAACCTGTCTGGGTAAATCCTCATGTGTGGCTGTCATGGCAGACAACGCAATATGTATTGCTGGAAGCTGCTGATGAGAGCTTTTGGGTTCAGATGGGTTTATGGAAGCTGTTTATTGGAAATAGGGGCATTGTGTGTGTGTATGTGTGTGTGTGTGTGTGTATGTGTGTGTGTGTGTGTGTGTGTGTGGGGGGGGGGGGGGGGGGTTAAGCCTAACCTTAACCCTAGGGGGGAGAGGACCCATCCTCCTCTGGTCGACACCAGAAACAAAGAAGGAAAGAAAGAAAGAGAAAGTGCATTTTTATAATTAATCAAAGTGAAGACTTCCAGTAACGTGTGCGCTCCAGTAAAAGAGTCTGTTAGTGTCTGTAGTTGAAAGTTCAGTGAGCTAATAGTGGTGGTTCTGTTTGAGTGGGTGAAGATTTTATTAATCTTAGTGGCAGCAGCTCCTGCAGATGATCCAGTCTGGAGGAGCTGATCTGGAGTTCAGGTGAGGAGAGACACACAGCTGGAAACAGCTGCTTCCTCATCTGAATTTGATGGAGACGCAGGAGGAGTGCAGTGTGTCTGTGTGTTGACCTACAAACCTTGTCGTATTTGTTTTATATCTGAGCTTTATTTGAAAGTACAGCACAGACATGTGACCATGTCCCCCTTCTGAATATCCCCCTGTTCTGAGGGGTAATGAGTGAAAATAAGGTGAAATAAGTGAATAAGTGATAAGTGAGAGATGGAGACTGCAGACACTTTCCTGCTGATCCTGTCATGTGTTGACCAGCCTGCAGTGAGGACAGAAAACTGTAATAATTATTACGTGTAGCCTATTATAAAAATGTCTCAGTCAATCAGTAAATCAGTTGTGAGTAAATGGGTCAGTGATTTGTTTGGTCAGCAGGTCAGTAATTCAGTAATGTTTTATAGTGTAAATGAGGTGTAGATAGTTTTATGGAGCAGGGCTGTTTGTGTTTGCAGAGAGGCAGGACGACAATCAGCCTGGTGACACCAGATGCATAGTCTCCCAATTTAATGTTTTTTTTTGGAGGATTTTAGCAAACAAACGCCCTCTGAGGATCCAACTTCTCCATGGAAACTGAGAAGTGACTGAAGCAGTGAACCCAACCTGATCCCAGTGCAGAATGACAACTAACATTTACATCCCGTTACCCCATTAAAGCTCGACTGTCTCCCGGGTCCTGGGTTTCAGTGTGACCCTGTTTTTGGCGGTTGCCATGGTGTTCATATGTGATTGTTATGATATTCCAGCTGGTTTACCAGAATGTTGATTCGTAGTAGCTGGGACAATTACTGGGGCACAAACATTTGCTCTAAAATTTCTGCTATTCATTATTTAAAAAAGGGTTAGTTTTAATTTCAATTTAATGCTAATTGCTTTCAATCTAAACATTTGAAATTAGCTCTATAGAGTCATTTTCAGTCAAAACAACCATAAATGTAATATTAATGAGAAGAAGAAGAAGAAGAAAAAGAAAAAGAAGAAGATGGTGAAGACGAAACTGGATGACAATAGTGCTACTCATGGAGAGAGGAGGTAGAGATGATGGTGGTGGGGGTGGTGGGTAGGGAAGGTGGGGGTCTCAGAGGTTTGGATCTGAAGGTTGTTCAGAGATAGTCTTGATCTGAAGCAGCCAATCGGGAGGCAGCAGGGTGTTGGTGGGTTGGACTGGTCCCTAGCAGGATAGAAGGAGGGGGGGGCTAAAGCAGCAAAGGAGAGAGAGCGAGAGAGAGAGTAGGACTAGGGAGGGAGTAGGGGGTGAGACTATCTCTGAGAGGCTGTTTTACTGCAGCGAGAGACGCAGCAAAAGGACAGATAGATCTCAGAAGAAGACAGATTCGAGACATCCCAGAATTTTTTACAGGATTTTGAACCCGAGTAAAGATAAAAGGAGAATTTTCAGGCTGCAGATATTCCTCCTCCATCACCTTCCCTCCTCAGTTTGTCCTCCCTATCTTCCCAGTCTTTCTCTGCTGGTCTCTTGCCCATTTGTCTTCAGCACTATGGAGACTGGAAGTCCACGCAAGATCCAATTCACTGTCCCTCTGCTGGACACTCACCTGGACCCTGAAGCTGCTGAACAGGTGAGCTGTTTTATCAGACTCATTGTAAAAAGAAATAAAATAAAAGGTGTTTGTGTGTGTGTGTGTGTGTGTGTGTGTGTGTGTGTGTGTGTGTGTGTGTGTGTATGTGTGTGTGTGTGTGTGTGTGTGTGTGTGTGCCTTTATTTAAAGTAGCTGATCTCTCAGGAGTCACAGAAACACTCCATTAAATGCTCCTTTATAAATAATTGATCTGCTGTGTGGGATATTTATGAAGGTGCTGGTTTTATGAAGGCCCTGGTTCTGTTCTGCCTGAATGATTTGGACTAAATGGGACAGCCCAAAAAAATCCAACAGCACCCTGCCCTCCACAACTGCTGTGAAGAATGTCTGCTCCTCATGGGCCTGATCTCATGCTAAAGAATTGTGAGAAAGAACACTTGGTCAGAATGAAGTCCTGGTGTCAGTGTGTATCCTTTCCTGTTCTCTTCTGTTCTGTCCTATCCTCTCAAAGCTGGAGCAACACTCCTCCATAAACAACCTGACCAGGCAGGCTCTGTCGTCCTGCAGGGACTTCAGGGGTCCAGGGTGGACTTTGCAGAAGTTTCACTTTGTGGTCGGTTGATGGCAAATGTTTGTGTTGTGAGGTTTGAGGATTCATTTAGTAACATTAACTAACATGCTCCTCACTAATCTTTACACAAAGTGGAGAAACCTTTCAGCTGAAAACACACTAAAGAGTGAATAACGAGTCCTGAACATTGTGTTCTGTCATAAAGACCAAAACCCAAAACTAAACCACAGCAACACTAATCCTCAGCACCAACAATGGAGACTAACTCTAATCCTAACCTCACAGGTTTGTTCTCTTGGACAGAACTGTATCTAATTCACATAATTTCAATAATGTATTTCAGTTTTTCAGTGTAAATAGCTTAATGGAACCCTGAAAACCGCTATAAGGTCCATCCATATGTTTAATATGCCCTAAGCCACAACTACAAGTCTGATCCACATGAACGAAGAGCTGGAGGAGGGTTGAGAGGGTGGAGAGAAGGTTTGGGGATGTCTTATTTGATGTACAGATCTGAGGTCAGTGGATGCAGCTGTAAAAGCTTTTTTGCCTCTTGATTTTTATTCTCACCTGAACCTCAGCTGGACTCATTTGTGGTGACTCAATGAAGTTTAGAACTATGAACTGAACTCCTCGCTCTTCTAGGTCTCCTTGGACAGAACAACCTTTACCACTGTTCCATTCATCTGCTGTTGCCGTGGTCCTTTCCCAACATTGACTTCCATTAATTTCCCAAACTCCTCCAATCGTTTCAGTCTTCAGCCACCCAGGTGGTACAGCCTCACGGAAGTGTGTCCCCCTGCCCGTCACAATCTTTTATCTTATCTTATATTAATAAACCAATTAACTTGATAAACATGTTTTTGACAGAGAAGAGACAAAGTTACACCTTGGCTTCCTAACCAGCACCTGAAAGCAGGCCTGAAACGGTCAAGATCCAGCGGCAACCAAAAAGAAAGGAATGAGACAGAGCCAGGCACAGTTACTCTGGAACTGAAGGTGGAGGATAAACCAGTTCACTGCTACTTCTTACAAAATGTTGACAAGATATAGAACCAAAATGGTTTGGTCCTAATGTCAGTAAAGGGTTCTACAAGATAAGAGTTAGTAAGAGTAAATTAGTAAAAAAAAAAAAAAAAAATAGTTACTAAAGAGTAAGAGTAAAATAAACTGTTGCTCTGTTCAACTCCCAATGCACGGTATGGGGGAACCAAGGAAACCAAGCACTGAAGAAAAAAAGGTATTGAAAAGGTTATTTAGGGAACCAAATATGAACACGAGAAACAGAAATGTTCAGTAACTGGATTCATTTTTATATTTTCAATCAGTGCGTCTATTGTGTGCGTGCATGTGCGCCCAGAGGGGAAAACAGAGCTGCATTTTAAGGGATGTGGGCAGAAAGTAGCCTGATCCAGAGATACCAGTGAGAGATGCTATACTGCCTGAAAGTCTGTGTGTGTGTGTGTGTGTGTGTGTGTGTGTGTGTGTGTGGGCAGTTTGGAATGTTCAGCTCAGTAAAAAGATCCTCTGTGAGGCCATCAGTAAAGAACCACCCCTACTACAGCTCTACTAGAGAGACTTTTCCATCCACCTGCACCATCTCACTGACCACTGTCAGCATCACCATGGGGTTCAAGATTAAACAGCATTTAAACGTGGCCTGACCAATGGGAGCGCTCGCTCAGCTCCTTTTACTTAGATCCCACAGAGAGAACCGACCTAATTGGAAGATGTTCTGTTGGGTGTTTGAGGACTTTAATAGTACAGAAAGGGCAGAAGTTTAAACACCAACATGATTCTGCAACGACATCACATATTTTTCAGTTTTAGTCCCCAGAGAACATTAGATCTCTCAGGAACCAGAAGGACCTGAAAGATGCTTTCTGTCCTTGTTCTCTGAAACACTGACTGAGAAGGAAAAACAGGTCACTGACCAGAACCGGTTTCTTTGTTCTAGATCAGGAGAAGACGACCAACTCCTGCCACTCTAGTAGCCTCCAGTGACCAGTCCTCTCCAGGTACAGCATCTTCACCCGACTGCAATCACACAAACACACACACACACACACACACACACACGCCCCATTTTGAAAAATGTTCTCGTGATGTTCTCCAGAACATCCTAAAGATTCTGCAAGGGTTCCGGTCTGGACTCTGTAGTGTCACTCCATGTTTGAAATGAAGTCTCAGCTCCTGAACCCCATTCTCACAATCTAAGCTCCATAAATCCTGCAATATTCTTGTGTCATCAGCGAAGAACAAATTCCAGTGATAGATAAAACGGATGGATAGTGAATGTTAAAGTGAAAGTGACAACCCTTGTCATTGCGAGGTCACGGCACAGCACACATGAACCACAACGAAATTGGACCTCTGCATTTTACCCATGCACACTCAAACCCGTGCAGCAGTGGGCAGCTATTGAAAGCGTCCGGGGAGCAGTGATGGGGATGGTACCTTGCTCAAGGGTACCTCAGGGCAACCTATTGGGAAGGGGTTTGAACCCCCGATCCTCCGATCATGCGGCTAACGCCCTAACCGCTAGGCCACCGCTGCCCCATTGTTATTCATTGTAACAATGAATGAATGTATGTTATTCATTATATTCAGGTCAGCGCATAATGTTGCTGAAACCTGACCACCGGAAGTGACCCCAGAACATCGTTCACTACAGGCTGGTGTGCTTAGCACAGGGCATGATAAGGGCATCAATCCATATTCCTTTCTTCTTACCCTGATCACTATGGAACCTGGTCAGTCTGGACTTATCAGAACATGTGACCTTTTTCCATCGACCAACAGTCCAATCTTTACACTCAGTAGCAAATGAAAGGGTTTTAAAAAATTATTATTCTCTCTGATAGGATTCTTTGCAGTTTAATAGAGGTGTTTTTGACTCTATTTGGCCAGGCAGTGTAGATACACATGCTTACACACACACGCACACATACACATAGATTGGACATTTTTAGGGTAGATTACAATCACCATGGCAATGATGACACTCTTCTGTATTAAACATCACCACAGAGAGCAGTTGATCTACTCCAGCTGCCAAATTCTAAAAAATATTTCACACATTAAAGCTGATCCTGCTGAGACGTGACACACATTCTCACACCACTCTCACTGTCAGGGGATGCTGAGGTTGCCAGGCAACAAGGTGTCCTGTCCTATAAGGAGTAAAGTTTTAAAAGGCGGCATTTTCATCAGCACAGCTTCGCTGCTTTAAAGGACTGTTGACCTTCACAGATGTCCAGAAATTCTCCCAGTCCAGCCTGAACCCACCCCCCAAAATACACTGACTGTACCTTTAACACTTAATTATGGTCATATAAATTTGTTCTGCCTGGATGTTAGACTGGGTGTGTGTGAGATACATCACTGTTTCTTCAGGAAATGTTTGAGATGGTTTGAATACCTGTAAACGGATCTGTTCTCTGATTTAACTACAGAAATAGATGAAGACCGACTTTCCAACCACTTATACAAGGTCATTAATACTCATTATTATTCTCTGTGTTTCAGTTTTTATTGCCTGAAATAATAAAAAAAACAGCATCATAAAGATCAGATGATTGTACTTAGACTGTTAATCTGACCTATTCCTTTCCAGCAAGCCTTGCTGAATTCACCTCGACAGAGACGGAAAGGAGCCAAGGGCACTCCGACCATGAAAGGTACAAATACTGCACACACAGCCAGAGACACCGTGGTACCGGGACATTTTTATTTTTCCATTCCTTCTGAATGTGTGGATAGAGCTGGATGGACCATCCTGATTATCAGTGGGTCCAGTCCAGATGAAATGTTGCTTTTGGGAGTGAAGTGAAAGTGAAGTGAAAGTGACATTCAATCATTGTGAAACACGGCACACAGTGAATCCAAACACATCCTCTGTGTTTAACACACACACACCATCCAGCAGAAGGCAGCCCTATCCAGCACCCAGGGGAGCAATGATTGGGATGGTACCTTGGTAAAGGAAACCTCAGGGTATCCTACTGGTCTGGGATTCAAACCCACAACTTTCCTGGAGCATAACAAATAAACACTAGGACACCACAGCTCCTTTTGGGGGTGGGAAGTGAGAAACCACAATGTCAGGAAGAACAAAAACCCTTGAAAAAACTCTGCATTATGCCAGTAACACCTGGAGGGGAACAGTGGACAGCAGAAAACATGCTAGATAGATTCTGACATCTAGCATGATTCTGACATCTGAAGTCTCCAGAGCAGATTCCATTTGTTCTGTTGTTTTGATGATGGTGATGAAAAATGAGGGAAACTCCAGAATGTGGTCCTCCCTCTCCCCCATCACTCAGTAGAACTGTCCTCTATCTCTCTGGGTGTGTAGGGTGGTCCTCCCTCTCCCCCATCACTCAGTAGAACTGTCCTCTCTCTCTCTGGGTGTGTAGGGCGGTCCTCCCTCTCCCCCATCACTCAGTAGAACTGTCCTCTTTTCTGCTGTGCTTTTAGAACTGCAGTACCTGGTAGAACATCACCTGTACCGGCAGCAACAGGGAACAGCGGATGAGTCTTCAGAGAGCTGTTTATCTGAAAGGACGAGTCCAGATGCCGTTCCGAGCGGAGAGGATCTGCCAGAGGACGAAGGAGGCTGGAGCACAACAGAGACGGCCAAAGCCTTTGAGAAACTGCGCTGCCAGATGGAGGGTGAGAAAAATTCATAAAGTTGGACGCTGCATCAGTTCAGCTGATTTAAACTCCAGTGTTTCCCAAATTCCAGTTGGAACCCTGATTGGCAATGTTTGATCCCACTAATCCAATCAGCTCACTGTCCATGTGATCAGCTCTGCTGAGTGGCCAGGTGCCCTGTGTAGTTTACAGGTACGGAGTGAGTAGTTCATAGGTTTAAACTGTGCTCAGGACCTCACAAGACCACCACTGAGCAGGGATTACTCGGAGTGTGAGTGTGTGTGAGTGTGTGTGTGACCTCACAGGCTCAGTGCTTGTTTGTTTCTCAGAGTTTTCGAAGGACACTTTATCAGAGGCAGCAGGAGGATCAGGAGCTCCTCTCGCAAGGGAAGAAGGTGGCTCCTCCTCAGTGGCCCTGGCAACATTTAAACAACAAACGCAAGCAGGTAACGACAGACATGCGTGCACGCACACACACACACACACACACACACACACACACACACACTTAGCTGTTTGTAATGTTGTTATGGAGAGGGTTTGAGCTGGTGGTCCTTAGGGGCATGGAATGAAATTCAGTGAGGTGTGTGTGTGTGTGTGTGTGCCTGTATGTTGTTTTCACAGTTGCAGCAGGACAGTCCTCATCCACTGAGTGTCCAACAGAGCAGCTTCAGAAGAGCAGCAGTGACAGAAAGTAGATTCAGTATGAAACCCTGCAAGACAATCCAGGACTAATACTTTAATTCACCACTCTGACTCACTTTCACCCCAAACTCACTCCTTTATTTTCATATTCACCGCCACCTTTCTCCACGTTTCCCTTCTTCTAACATTTCATGTGCAGTCTGTGCGCACACGCACACGCACACACAAATATATATTTAGGTTAACTCCTCGGTCCCGGTGAAAGTGAATGGGAATATTTGAAAAAACTATTTTAGTAGAAATATGACTTTCTTCACCACTCTTTACCGTCCTTCCCATCTCATACACAAATATGTCCAAAAGTATCCAGATGATCTGTCTAATGCAAACTGGGATCCCAGTTCAGCTGCTTTATAAAGTGTTGATAAACTCCCCAAATGAATATGCGGGAGAAGAGCTAGAGGGGTGGTGCTCGAACAGGACGGATTATGTCCCTGGTTATGATATGATTATGTTCAGGCCGGGCGGTGCTGGATGGATCTTCAGTCAGACAAAACTACAGCCTAACACACAAACCTTCAGTGGACTGGACTGATGGCTGTTTGTGTTGATGGTTTGGGGGTTTGATCTTCTGGACTGTTTTGTTTTTGTCTTTTTCATTAGAATTTGGAACTGAAATGAAAGGTGCTACATCAATAAAATTTCTTTTTCTCCTCCAGTGTTGTCCCTGTGGGTCATGGTTCAGCAGCCCTGATTAGGTTCCACCCCTTTTATCAGTTCTGTCGGTTCTCTGCACAGTCTAGAACATCCACTCAGCCTAACAGTTCTGAGTTTAATGAGGTGTTTAGAACAGACTGCCCCCCACTTTCTTTTGTGGAAGTGACTAATTGTCTCTGTGAAGTACAGCACACAGCGAAACAACCAAATGCTTCCTCTGTTTTTCACCCAAACACACACGTACAGCAGGGGGCACATAGTTAAAGCGCCTGAGGAGCAGTGATGGGGACGGTACCTTGCTCAAGGGTACCTCAGGACAATTGCTGGTCTGGAATTTGAACCTACGATCATCCGATCCTGGGGTCACTAACCACTAGGCCACCACTGAGCCTCAAAAAATAACAAGCTCCACAGTGATACCAGCTTCCACAGAGACCTGAACAGAGGAGAACACACACAGATACACTCCCAGGGGTCAGTTTATCACCTCCGTTCCACCCGGGGTGTGTTTGGACTGTCAGAGGAAACGGTTTCTCCCGTAGAAAACTCACACAAACACAGAGCGATCCCAGACTGGGATTAGAACCCACAACCTTCTCAATGGAAGGAGACAGAACTGAACACTGCAGCGCTGTGCTTCCTTCCCACAGACACATTGACACACTCACACAGTAAATAAAATAAACAGCTCTTAATCAAAACACACCAGTGAAGATCAGCCATGTCCTGCTCTTTAATTAGAATGTTAAAAATAATAAAAATGAACACAATAAACAGAAGAAGCTTAATCGCCTGTTTAAAAAATGATTTAAAACAAAGATACAGAAATGTTCTGTTGCTGAAAACGTCAACCTGTACTGATTCTGTTTATTGAGTCTGTTTACAGAGTTAGTTTACTGTGTTTGATTACTAAGTTTAACCCTAGGTGTGGATGATTGTTCTGTGCACTTCTCTGTAAGCGTTGCGCAGGAGAACGTATGGAAAGCAGTTCTCCAGGATGTCTTGGCTTAGAAACGGACTCTCCTCCACTATCTGAAACAAAATCCAGACATTCATTAGGATCAGATTTCAGGATGCAAGTTGCTCTGGATAAGAGCATCTGCTAAATGCTGTAAATGTAAATTTCAACACTTTAAAGGTACAATGATGCAGCGAAGGGTTAGCCTTTAGCTTAGCATTAGAACCACACAGGGGACTATATAGTTCTGTAATAAAACTTCAGCCAAACCAGCTCCATCACACCTACGCAGACCCAGCTTCAGCATCAGAGAGGTTCTGTGTGATCAGAGGAGTGAGTTTACCAGGTCCAGGAGAAGATAAACAGAGTCCCGGTTCCTAATCTCGCCTTTATCCACGTTCTGACCCAACTGCAGCAAAGTGGACGACACCACCTGTTCACAACAGCCACAGAGCAACTCTTACTGTTTTACCAAAGCTAATATCATCATCATTATATTGAATAAACAGACTGAGAATAGAAAACAGATAAAAATATGCAGATAATTTGAACATTAATTAACATCTCTAAACACCAATGCTGTTCTCTCTTCCTGTATTGTACAGTCTCTCAGGCTGAAGTGTGTATGGTGTGAAGGTCAGATTTCCTAGAATGCATCTGTTCATAACCCCCTTGCTCCATCTACAGGAGAACCCTCTCGGCCTGAACCTGGTGTGAACACGGTGTGGGAGGTGAAGCTGGGCTGCTCACCGTCAGAAACTCTTTCAGGTGCTGCTCTATGTTCTTGTTCAGGACAGTAAACATGGCAGCTGACAGGTGGTTAATAGCCGTGGCGAGACAGTGGACGTTGTTTTGATGACCTAACAGAAAGACAACATTGTGTTTACAGCAAGACCCAAACTACTGTTGGATCAGTCAGAGCATCAGAATGGAGACTGATTTCCTGCTCTGACGCTCTTAATGTGTAAAGCCTTCCTGCGGTGGTACCTCCACGTTCTCGGCTGTAAAAGGTGCCCGGGTCCACAGATAAGGTGGGCAGAGACACAGCGATGAACACCAGCAGCAGGCATGCAGTTTTATACTCCTCCTCAATGGAAGAATTGTCTGTAAATCAGGGATTTTTTCACAAACAGGGAATGAAGATCCATGCGGGGAATCTCTAAACACAACCTGAGCAGAGACTCACCCGAGCGCATGCTCGCAATTGCCGAGACCAGAGCCGGATCGATATCACACGGCAAACCCGTCGCAGATGCCAACTCATAAATAGTGAGAGCAACCTTCACCATCAAAAATACACAAAAAATAACATCAACAACAATAAAATAACTATGATTATGATAATGATTATAAACCAAAATGACTGAAATAGGTGTCAGTGATCATGATGTGCTTAAGTGTTTTACTGCTTTGAATGATTTTCAGTTTCAGTTCAGTTCCAAAACCTTTAGTTTTTTTTTTACTAAATCGGTAAATAAAAAGTAACTGTATAAATGTGTGTGTGTTTGAACAGAATTTGTGAAAGTTATAGTAAACAACAGAACTCGATCTTCAGGTGGACATTTCTCACCTTGATGTCCGTGTCAGTGGCAAAGTTTCGGAGACATTCCACAGGTCCCATTAGGAAGGGACAGCGTTTGTGCATAATCTACAAGAAAACAGTCCTGGGTTAGTTCAGAGCAGAAGGGACTCAGCAGTGTCTTACTGTTTGGCTCCGGCCGGCGCTGCTGAAGTTGATCTGCTGCCTGTTTTGTAAATGTTGATGTACAATAAGAGACCTGAACACGACCACCCTTAACATAAAAGTCTCTGTTGGCAGCACTAACGTTCCTGCTCTGGTGTTTCATATCTAATTGTTATATAAACGTACATGAAAAGGTCATAGATTCCCAACTTATAATAACTTTAAATTTGAACTTTTCTTGTCTGACGTTTATAACAATTCATGTGTGCATCAGTGAGATCCTGCTGGTGTAGGTTTTCTCCCACTTAGAAGATTCTCACTTGTGGAGAATGTCTGACTAATCACAACCTGCAGAGCTCATTAAATCTTAAAACTGCAGTAATTCACACACAGTATCTTAATATTTTTTTACTTTATTAATCTAGGTGGCTGGCTGCTGTGGGCTTTGGGAGGTGGCACCAAAGGGGGTCCGGAAATATGAAGAAAGCCTGCAGTAAGAACTGCATTTGTCATGATTACAGTAAGAGAATTGCAAAGACCAAATTTTCACAGAAACCACAGAACAGCAGGTCAGGGTTTGTGTTTTCAGAGGGGGTGTCCAGGTTTGGTGCGCTTCTAGATGCCGTGGATCTTTTACCTCCCGTAGTGCTTCCTGGGCCATCGTACGAAAAGATAAAATCACCCCAATGATGGTAATTCTCTTCAACACGTTTTCAGAACCTGTAACACACACCAAACAGAACCTCTACAGAAACACACAAATTCACACACTACACATTCCCCCTCTCTATCTCAGAGGGGCTTAAAAGGTCAGGACAGGTGTGTGTATGTGTGTGTGTAATATGCTGGGTGATAATGATATATGCTGTTTATTTGTGCTCTCCTGTAATAATGTAACCAGGTGTTGGGGGTGTGGCCTCCTGGCTGCACCTTTACCTGTCAGTCTCTTCTGAAGGTTTATCATGACCTCAGGTTTATCAAAGTTCGCCTTCATTTGAACCAAAACATCCATATTTTCAAAGACCAATTTCTGAAAAATTAAACACACATTATTTATATATATGTGTGTGTGTGTGTGTGTCAAACACACATAACCACACACACGCACACTCACAAGTACACACACTAATGGAAAAGACGCTGGTGTGTTTTTCGTACCTTCAGTTCTCCGACCTGTGAGGTGATGTGCCACATCAAGTTCTCTCCAAGAAACTTCAGCCCATAAGGACCGATCAGTTCAGCCAGAGCACGCATCTCTACACACACACACACCCACACACACACACACACACACACAGTAGATCAGCAGAAGCCTGTTTTATTTTTTCAATTTTCTTTTGGGATTAATCATGTACTCTTTCCATCTATTCTGTTTTATTGTTGTATTAAATTGATATGTATTTTTTTCTCACCACAGATGTCAGAAAATTCCTCGGCTTTAACCCTCTGCTCATTCTCAGTGCTGTGATTAATGAAGCAGTGCATTATGGGACAGTGAGCAATAAGGCCGCTGCTGGCCTGGCGCAGTAAACCCTCCAGGTACCTACACACACACACACACACACACACACACACACACACACACACACACACAAAATCAGAAGGTAAAATAGTGATTTCTAAAAAAAAAAAAAAATCTATTTTTTTAATAGTTTTGTAAATATTTCTAAAAGTGATTTATAGAGAGTGAGATAGAGAAATTGTGACCGTGAGATAGTGTTTAAGTGAGAGAGTGAGATAGTAAGAGAGAATGAGAGCAAGTGAGAGACTGAGTGAGTGAGATGGTGTTATAGAGTGAGGAAGAGTTAGATAGGGAAAGAGTGAGAGTGAGAGTGAGATAGACTGAAATAGTGCGAGAATGAGAAATGATTGGCTAACCCTAACCCTAGAAAAAGTGAGAGTGAGAGAATGATATAATGAGAGTGAGATACAGAGAGAAAGACAGTGAGTGAGAGTGAGATATAGTGAACATGAGTTGTAACCAGTTTGTGTAGAGGGTGGTGATGGTCTGTGCTCCCTGAGAGTCCAGTGGTTGGGTCTGCTGCAGCAGGACACTCTTCACCACTCGGGGAACATCCACATTGATGTAGCGGCTCAGTGTGTTCAGGCTGGTGACATAGGCTTGGATGCAGGACAGGAGCTCGGAGGGTCTGGAGATATCCTGGGTAGTTTGGTTATAATTAGCCAGTCGAACAAAAATCCTGTAAACCCACAACAAACTATTGATCAGTTTATCCACTCAGAACCAAACCTCAACCCATCCAAAACGAAAGCTTTCTAAAGAGAACATTATCAGTTTATTTATCAGTAGTTCAGTAAAAAAAATCTCATCTACAAAACTTCCCCGAATATGCAGCAGATCAGCAGAATTAAAGTCAATTCCACAAATCTGCTCCACCTTAATGAAGAGCTAGACTGTGTTTCACTGTTAAACTGTATCAGACTGTGTTAGACTGTATCAGACTGTATCAGACTGTGTTAGACTGTGTTAGACTGTATCAGACTGTATCAGACTGTGTTAGACTGTATCAGAGGAAGACTGAAGACTGAAATTACTTGCAGAGTCGTGACTCCAGCTGTGAGAGCAAGAACTCTGAGGGAATGATGATGTGTTTGAAGACTGTGAACTCTGAACACATGCTGTAAGACGTGCACAGCTCTGTGAGGGTCTGATGCATCTTGTCCATACTGAGAAGGGGAAACAAAGGAGAAAATGCTATTATGTCGTCAATCTGCACTTATTTATTCATGAACTGCAGGGTTTGGGTTTAATGAATCTTTAAACTCTGTTACGAAATAGTGATTGAGTCAGTCAAACATGTTCAGTGGGGTTAAACTTTAACCCCTCACTCGCTGAGAAAGTATCTACCAGACGTTCATCAGCCGGAACTGCTACTAAAACATGAACACATTCTACAGTCAGAGTACATGATAACCCTAAGTTTAGATCGATATTAAAATACATATTTACCCGAGACCGAACACCAACCTACCAAAGCTGCGCTCAAAAAGCAGCATCTTAAAAATCCTTAATGGATTGAATTGGGCTGGTCTGATGAATCATATTCTCCTTTACATCAATCACTGTTCAGAAACACTTTGGGGAACAGTTCAAGGTGTTCCTCCAAATTCCCACACATCTCACCTTCAGAGGGACTATGGAGTCCAGACCTCAACAGGTCAGATCTGTTGGCATGAGATGCACCCACACAATATTTGGGAGTTTTTAAAATTATGATGGATTTGTTCATGCTTTTTTTCATAGAGGATTAAATTCTGAAGAAGGTTCAGAGTGAAATAATGTAATGAATTAATAAAAGTGAGATTTCTGCAGGACTCACTTGGTGACCACAGCTCGGTCCTTCCTGTGACTTTCAGTGCCAGGTTTCTCTTTCGGCACTTCTCCTTTCTTGGGAACGGGTTTCTTCAGCTTCTTGTTGCGGGCGGTGCTGATTGTCTCAGCAGAATGTTTTGGTAACAACTGTCAGAAAAGTCCAAGAAAAACATCACATTTCCCAGTAAGACAGAAACAGCAGACAATCCCTCATTATCAGTCAATCAGTTAATAAAGACCACCTTAAAAACCCCCTTTTGGGGAACACCTCCTTCATAAGGTGCCACATGGGTTATAATACTCATAAGCTGCTCTTTAGTCCCATCTATAACACTTTATAAAGTCCTGACCTGTAGGATATCTCTTCACTGAGATGTTAATGCATGTTAAATGTAATTTTTCCTGGACCCTGAAGATCACCTGTGTCCCATACCTGCTCGTGGAGGTTGCACTGTTCAGCTGAGATCTCCAGCACTACAGCACAGGTCTGCTTGGCGATCTCCTCCAGAAACGTCACACACAGTTTGAGAGTCTGCTTCTCCATCACCTCAGTCTAAAGAGAAAGTGAAAATGACTGCCCTTGTCATTGTGAAACGCAGCACAGCATAACACAACGAAACTCAACCCCTGCGTTTCACCCACACACACCGTGCAGCAGGGGGTAGCTATTGAAAGCGCCCGGGCAGCAGTGACAAGGACGGTACCTTGCTCAAGGGTACCTCAGGACAACCTACTGGTGAGGGAATCGAACCCACAATCTTCTGATCCCGGACAACTCCCTCACCACTAGACCACCGCCGCCCCGGACACACACACAGGCAGCTCTGATCTGACTGGTCAGATGTTTTACAGTGTGGAAAATTTAAAGCTCCATTCAGATCCTTTTATGATTCTTAACATTTTATGAAGATTAAATCTCATAATAAAGTTAAACTAGATCTTTTTGGAATTAATCTGTATAAGAATTGCTCAATACTGACCTCCTCAGGACACATGGGGTGTGAGCTTTGGCTGAAGTGGGAACAAACCAGAGGGAAGGCCATCAGGTAGCGCTGCATGGAAGTGTCCTCACTGCTCTGAGAGAACATCTTCTCAAAGACGCGGGGGTAAAAACTATGCAGGCAAACAAATCCAGAACAAAATCACAAGCAGAGCAATCTGATCAGAGAATAAATTGTACTGGGGATGCAATCATATGAAGGTCAAAACTCTGGTTCTTCTCTGTTCCACAGAGAATCTTATTCACAGAGTAATTTCTTCTGGATTGGGTTGGTGCTGATCTCTGTGGCCTTAAGAAGCCGTATCACATCCAGAATCTCAGCAGAACATAGGAACATTGCCGCCCTGCAGATTCACAGACTCCCTCTCCCTCTGTTGTTCTCCCTCAGAGGGCTGGAGACTCCATGTCTTCTTCTCTGGTTCTTTTAACGCCCATTCACTCACCTTTGCTGAATTGCTGTCAGTGACTGAACTGCTACAGCTCATAGATGCTGGTCTTTTAATTTCTATGTTGCTTTTATGGGATATCTTTTTAATGTTGAGGTTTTGATGGGTTTTATTTCACTCTTTTGCATTTATTTACAGCGACTTTGAGAAGGAGAAAAACTCCTGCAGTGAATAAAATGATTTTATAGGTCTGTAGTTTATGAGTAGTGGCTCTAAAATCTGACATCTGAACACCAGCCTTCATGGGGATTGATTTGCTGAGTCAGGTTTCAGTGGAACAGCAGAATGTGTGAAAACCTCAGTTGTCCTGCTGAGGAGAAGTTTGTCCATTTTGTTGGCCTGGGAGCGGAGCTTCACCAGGTGAACGGATGGGATGGCAGTTCGGATTCCACACTGTCAGAGACTCATATCCACGACACTTCCTTTTCCCTGCCTATGTCTTCTCTGTCCTCCTATGAGACCCGCCAACTAAGAGTCCCAGAAATCTTTCAGGGTTTGTGAGAATGGAGTAAAAGTTTCAGGAGTGAACTGACTGAAGTTGAGCACTTTTCTCTGGTGTAATTGATCGAGCATGAGTAACAGTACACAGAGAAGAAATCAACAAAATCATGGAAATTAAATAGGTGGTAGCACTGCTTGTGGCAGGTATCAAACACAAACCCACCTCAAAACAGAAAGATCAGCTGTTTCAAACAGAAGCTCATCCACGTTGTCCAACATCCTGGTGTGGAACTGGGTCAAGTTCATGATCTTGGCGAGGTCAGGGAAGTCCTTCAGTGCCAGGGTGGCCTTTCCTACAGAGGTATAGGCCTGTTGACAGGTCAGCACAGACAGGGGTTAATGAAGAACTTCAAGCTTCAGCAGGACTTACGGTTAGAACACAGTTCTGTTCAAGTACAGTGTGAGACTATCACTGCCAGAATATCCCCACAGTCCCTGTTTTACCCTAGGGTTAGGGTTTTTACCCTTATCCTAACCCTAACCCTAGTTCCTGTTCCACCTGTGTTACCTGTAATCTCAGCCAGTCCAGCCTGATAGCCTTCAAATCAAACTCCTCCCCACTTTCCACTGGAGAAAGAGGGGAAAAAACACACTGTTATTACACACACACAACACACACACAACACACACAAACACACACACTTCTTACGCTGTTTAAATGTCAGGGCAGAAAGAACCGAGACAAAGGATGTCATGAGGACAGATTCCTCTTCAGGACAGACGTAGAGACTCTGGAAAAAAAGAGGAAAAGGAAGTGATTGACCTGATGAACCTTGTAAACCACAATAGAGTGACAGAGTGATAGAGGTGGAGATTTGAGCAGACTGATGGAGTGGTGAAGAGCGGAGAGGTGCACTTGTACCTGAATGCTGTCGTTCAGGATCAGGGCGTCAAACTGGGACAGATACTGCAGGTGGTACCGCCGAATGGTGAAGAGGTGTCGGTTCAGCAGGGCTCTGAGCTGCTGCATGTGGAACAGCAGCTCCGCCATGTTCCTGTACAGACCACACCCACTTTAGTCTCCTCCCACTGATCCCCCCAGCGTTTGCTCCTCTCATTCTCTACACTTACGAGTCGCTGTAATCCTCCGGAGTTTTGGTCTTGGGGATGTTCTCAGAGTGACGCACCAGCCACAGCACTTCATCTCGGGAGAATGATAAGGCCATGAAAACGAATAAGGCCTGAAGGGAAGAGAGGAGGGGAGAAGGATGGGAGAATGGGAAAGAACAGGGACAATGAGATATGGACAGGACACATCTACAGGTGCTGAGTTCTCTTTAATTTATCAACCACATCAAAGAGGGAACCTTTGGTCCGAGTAATGCAGGCTCGTCCTCCAGAACTTTAGTGAGTTCCTTTAAAGTGCCTCTCAGGAAGAGACGCTTCTCTCTGTGAATCGCGCCACTGAAAGAAAAATGTCTTCAGTTTACTGGTTCAGTGCATCCGAAAAAAGTATTCACAGCGTGAATTCCACATTTTACTGTGTTACAGCCTTTATTTCTACACATAATACCACACAGTGACAAAGTGAAAGAAGTTTGCATGAAACTTTTGCAAATTTATTAAAAATGAAAAAATAGCATTCACATCCTTTGCTCAATACTTTGTTGAAGCACCTTCAGCAGCAAAAACAGCCTGAAATGTTATTGATTTCAACGCTACAAGTTTGGTTTACCTATTTTTGGGCAGTTTCTCCCGTTCTTCTTTACAGAGCCTCTCAAGCTCCATCAGGTGGATGGGGAGCGACCGTGCACAGCCATTTTCAGATCTCCTGTGATGTTTGATTGGGTTCAAGTCTGGGTTCTGGCTGGGCCACTCAAGGACAATCACAGAGTTGTTCCAGAGCCACTTTGTTATCTTGACTGAGTGTTTAGGATTAAAGGTGTTGCTGAAAGATGAACCTTTGCTCCAGTCCGAGGTGTAGAGCGATCTTCAGCAGGTTATCGTCAAGGCTGTCTCTGTACATCGCTGCATTCATCTTTCCCTCCACCCTGACTAATCTCCCAATTCCTGCTGCTGACGAACATTCCCACATCATCCCGCATCACCACAGCTTCACTGTAGGGATGGTATTGGTCAGGTGATGAGTGGTGCCTGGTTTCCTCCAGACATGACACTTGACATTCAGGCCAAAGAGCTCAATCTTTGTTTCATCAAACCGGAGAATTTTATTTCTCCTGGTCTGAGAGTCCTTCATGTGTCTTTTTGTGAACTCCAGATGGGCCGTCATGTGCCTTTCACTGAGGAGTGACTTCCATCTGGGCAATCTACCATACTGGCCTGATTTTACCTCCTCCTGTCTTTGAGGTCTACAGACAATTCCGTCGTTTGTGCTCCTACATCCACTGTAAACTATGGGACCTCATATAGAAAGGTGTGTGCTTTTCCAAAGCACGTCCAATCAACTGAGTTTACCACATGTGGGCTCCAATTAAGCTGTAGGAACTTCTCAAGGAAGATCGGTGGAACCAGGAAGCACCTGAGCTCACTTTTGAGTGTCATGGCAAAGGGTATGAATACTTATGTACATGTTTTAATTCTGTATTGTATTTCTAATAAATTTGCAAAGGTTTCAAGCTAACTTTTTTCACTTTGTCATATCCTGGGGTAAGTGTAGAATTAAGAGAAATAAGGTTTAAAAAAAAAAAAAAAAAAAGAAATGAATCCCTTTATGAATAAGGCTGTAACAAAGCAAAATGTGAAAAAGTGGAGTGTGCAGCAGAACTTTTCAATGTGTGTGTGTGTGTTTATATGAACTTGGTGGTACGTTTAAGTATGTGCATGTGTGTGTGGAACTCACCAGTTTGCAATGGCGTACTCTTTACACTCTTTAATATCAGCGATACGTTTACTGTACCTACAGAGACACACAACAAGCTCCTCAGTATTTGAACTCTACTGTCACGAACCTTGACCCTGACACTAGCCGAACGCAGGTCAGCCCTGCAGCGCGGAACTCAGGATCGTAGCATGAGAAAAGGATAAAGTAGTTTCATAAGACATCATTACCCTTTTATTCCATCGAAGTGCTCCTCAGAGATCTTGTGTATGTTGAAGATCTCGTCTCTGATCAGGGAGATGTACAGGCCGCTGCGCAGAGCCGCTTTCCAAAGATCCTGAGAGACAGCGTTGGAGTTCAGACTGTTGTGGCACAGCAGGAAACCCACTGTCCATCAAAACACAGGGTTAGAACCAAATCACACACACACACACACACTGTACACCCTTCACACACACACACACACACACACACACACACACACACACACACACTGTACACCCTTCACACACACATACACACTGTACACCCTTCACACACACTGTGCACCCTTCTCACACACACACACACACTTCATACACACTTCACACCACCCACCAAAACCACATTTTGAGTTTAATTCTGAAGAGGTGATAAATTCTCAGGCTTCATCTTTTAGTTGTTCAGTCTATGGAACTCAATTAGAGGTCAGGTTTTTGTTTTCACATTAAAAGGAGGAGCTGGAACGAAAATCTCCACTTATTCTCCAAGAATAAAAAACAGAAAATGTTGGGGTCTGTTCAGATTCAGGGCGGAGAGTCTCAGCAGTGCCGATCTGAGGGAGAACGTTTCAAGTGCAGTAAAACATCGCTTAATAAAGAAAAATGGGTCAGTCTGGGTTCGGGTTTTTAAGGGTTTATTGAGCTTTAAACAGTTCCAGTGCCGGAACTTAATTTATCCTGCAGAGTTTCTCATGACAGAGAACCATTCAGCAACTTCTGTTCTCAATAATGTGCTGTTTTTGATTCTAAATATGCTCTTGAGAAAATCCCTCTGACTTTCAAAAGAAACACAATATTTTTATTCAAAAATCCCATATTTCACTCTGCAGGAAAAACTTTAAACCAATAAGAAAAAAACCTTCTGTGTCGGGTGACAGTTTTTTATTAACAATTTTTTAACCCTCAGTCAAAACTGAGCAGGGACAGGTTTAAATGTTTTAAATCTTAATTTTGGTCAAAAGTAAATAAGTATTTATGTGGTATCAGACTGAAGAGGCTTGAATTCCCATTTCTTTCACTGAGTACATATATAGCGACACAGGGGCAAACAAAACGCCACACAGTAGTTTCATTCCGAGCAGTTCCCCTCAGTTTCATTACACCTCATTAGATCTCAGGACATCTCGGTAGAGTTCAGTCCAACTGCAGTGAAGCAAAGTGGTTTATACTGTAGATACTCACAAATAATCCAGCGTTCCATCACCTCCATTGACAGGTATTCACAAGCCATCTGTCAAAAAACACACACACACACACACACACACACAGTATGTGAAACACGGTTCTCAAATAAAGCACAAAACCCTTCAAAAACCTAATCAGCCATGTGAAAAAGTAATAGCCCCATAAATGTAAATTTTGCTTGTGCCACCTTTATCAGCATGTCTGCAATCCAACAACTCTGCTAACAGGAGGTCGGACTTTGGCATCACTGTGGGAAAGTTTTGGCTCTTCATTCTCGACAAAATTCTTTAAATTCAGTCTGGCTGGAGGCTTTTGCTGCCGAGGCCTATAAACTGTCCGATAATCGCAGGGGGCTTGATGAAACAGAGTGACATTGACAGCAGAGTCTCTACCTGCGTGGGCGGAGTCAGCTGCTGATACAATGTATTTTGTTTCTTTTTAAACTGAAGAGGCTTTGTGTGTTTATCACTGATGTCTGTTAGTATTATGGATTGAAAGCACCTGGAGGGTGAAGGTTTGGATTGGACAGAGGGCTCACAGTGTCGCAGGAGGCAGGACTGAGCAGAGTGGCAGGAGCACTGAGGAGACTGAGGAGCTGAGCACTGCGCCACTGCTCGGCTGGAAGATTTCGGCGACGATAAACCAACTGCAGCGACAGCAGAGCCTCCGTCACTGACTGAACACCAGGAGGAACATAGAGGAGAGAACGTCAGCAAACACACACACACAAATTATACATGTATATGAGGGAGATGGAGGACCGCACTGCAAAGCCTAACTGTAGGTCTGGCTGTTTGGGTTAGTTTAGGTTTAAGGTTAGTTTAGGTTTAGGGTTAGTTTAGATTCAGAGTTTGGTGTGTTACCTTGGTGTGGGGGCCGAACTCCTCGGTGAGTTTTTTCAGAGGATGTTCATACTCCGTGATCATCTGCCCGAGCCGAGGGTACGCCGGGTCGCTGCACCACGAGAATAAATGATAATAAACATCTTCACTCAATAATATCACTTCAAATTTTAGTTGAACTTTTTTTTTCAAATTTTAGTTGAACTTTTCATATTTCTCACACATCACTCCTCCTTCTCATCAAAATGAAACTCTCCAAACAGTGTATTCACTTCATTGCCCATCTGGACTTCTTCCTAACCCTTTTTTTATGATAAAAAAAATGAATAATAAATATTAAAAAGTAATAATCGAGAGCAGTTTTATTGGTCCTTTACCTTCCATAAAATAAACCCAGCTGGTTCCTGAGAGAAGTTCTAGTGTTCTCTGAGGACTACAACTGAAAAATATGTGATGCTCACTTCAGAATCAGGTTGGTGTTTAAACTTCTCAGGGACAAACGTGGCCCAGACAGATCAGTAAATTCAGGTTTGTTGAGGGTGCTGTGCGGGGACGCCAGTGTCGCAGGGTGCTCTCCTGTCCTTTTCAGTCGGGCTGTAATAGGAATCACATTACTGCACTCTTTAAACTTACGGTCTGCACAATGAGTTCAAAGCAGATCTAATTCCTTTCTCTCTGTCTGAGATGGACGGCTGTCCTGGGTGTTTCCTGAGAGCAGGTCCATCGATCTCCGTGAGGGTCTCCTGAGTTCCATGCCAGCCGCTACACCGAGTTGGCGAAGCTACCATCATCTTATTCTTCTCCCGACCTGAACTTCAGATCAGCCAGAGCTCCCACCATTAGATCATCAACCTCCAGTTACAGTCACCAGTGGACTCTTTTACTCTTACTGGAACTCATGTTTACCGGAAGTCATCACTGTACAGGGTTTTCTTTCTTTCATGCCTTTTTATTTCCGGTGTGGACCAGAGGAGGAGGGGTTCCCCTTTAGGGTCTTGGTTCCTCCCAAGGGTTCTTCCTCCTGTTTGGGGAGTTCTGTCTCTGTCACCCTCAGCTTACCCAACTGGGGCTCGGACCGGATTCTGTAAAGCTGCTTGTGACAACAACAGTTGTAAAAAGCGCTTTATAAATAAAGTTGACTCAACTTCTGCACTCACTGCACTATGGAAGCTTCAATTTGGAATCAACAGGTCCAAGTCCTGAGACACCTAGAACATCATCCAATCAGGATAGATCTCTCTGTGGGATCTACATTTACAGCATTTATCAGACGCTCTTATCCAGATCGAATGACATTTCTTAACGACAGGGACAGGGACAGTCCCCCTGGAGACACTCAGAAACCCAACGGTGGTGGTGCTGGAGGTGGGATTTGAACCTGCAACCTCTTGGTCTGTAAGCGAGTATCCCACCACTAGACCTGACAAGACTAGAACAGTAGAGGCTCTATGGACTTTTAAACACTGTTTAGAACCAACAAAACATGCTCATGTGAAGGGACTTAAATCTATTTGCTATTTATTGCTTTGATATTTAAGGTCTCAGCTGAAGGCTGAGCTCTAATGATAAACAGCAGCTTGTGCATAAAACATTTCTGTTGCTCCTCTTTAATGAAGACAGAGCCGTTAGTAAAATTAATCTTTTTCCGCTGTTGAGGAACAGAAGCAAATCCAGGTGATTGTGAATAATATCATATTTAATTAAAGCTGAAATAAACAGCTTCATTACCTGCTGCCATTTGAGAGCTCATGTGCACAATTAAACATCCCCACCAGAGCTTTTCTGTCATCGATGCGTGAGAGCATCAGTATAACTGAGGTGTAGGTGATGATCAGGTCCAGGTAGTTCTTGGTGAAGTCGAAATTCACCGTCTGAAAGGGTTCATTGGTGTTTTGTGATGATAAAATTAATCACAGCTTTATTGAGTGAAAGCTGTTGTTTGATGTTTTCACTTACAATGTTAAAGAAGCATTGCAGAGCATCGATCGTGTTGAGTAACTCATAAACATGATCCTGAAATTCAAATGAAGTGTTGTTTTAACAAATTATTAATCAAGCAAAGAGAAGTCAAATGCTAAGAATTTGTTTCAAAGTAAATAAAAAAAACAAACAAACAAAAAAACAACTAAATCTCTAAATATGGGATTGTAAGATGATCATTTTATACATTTAAGAGTTTGTTCATTGGGACAGCGCTCACTCTGGGTCATGGTGGGATCGCTAGCTGCTGCTTTTCATAAAACTTAGTTAAAAATACAGTAATGAACACTGAAATCTTTAATTCAATAACTGATTGTTGTTCTTTTTAGTTTTATTGTTAGAATCGGTTTTTATCATTTGCAGAAATGTTTAAGTTGAGCTTCAATTTCTTTCACTTTCTTTTTTTCACTTTCAATAATGAACTTTAAAACTGAATTATTGATTTAATGATTGGAATTTAGTCCATCATTCTGGAGGAGCTGAAAGCTGAAATGATCTGATAACAGCAAGAAACTCTTACTCTGAACTCCATCACATCAACGAGCGACTCGTAGAAGCTGCTCAGCCCCTCCAGCACAGCCGTCTTCTGCTTCTGGATGCTGCTCAGTTGCTGCTGCTCGAGGGTTGGAGAGAAACACTTAGCATCTACACACATTTACACACTACACACTCACACACACACTGCAAAGACACTCACACTGCCTCCTCTGAAGTCTATGTTTGGGAATTTTCGGTTGATGTACTTCACAGCACTTTCCATCATCTTGTCAGTAAGGAAGGTTGGTCTTCTTTTGGGGTCTGTACACACCTGGAACCAACACACATCTGTCACTCAACACTTTCCCTTCATTTGTTCCACCAGTCATTCATCCACTCCTCAGTTTATTCATCCACCTCCTTCACTGATGTTAAATGATTAGTAAAGTTAGAATCCTTTACAATTTTCTATATTTTCAGAAAGATTTTTCCTAAAAAATCATCTTTTTTTCCCGCACTAAAGTCCTAAAAATAGATCAAATGAACCCAATTAAAAAATGAGACAAAAATATATGTTCATGTATTTATTCATGAAAGCACACCAGTATTCCAGATGTTTAAGGGTAAAAGCAGTGCAGAGTGTCATCACTGACATTGACATTTACGGCTTTCATCAGACGCTCTTCTCCAGAGAGACGTCCATGTCCTGAGTACAGGGACAGTCCCCCCTGGAGACACTCAGGGTTCAGGGTCTCAGGGACCCAGTGGTTCCACCACCACCCCCATTTTTGAAACTCTTTCATTTCACCATTATATTGTGGATCCATATCCATACAATTTGGATCAGAATACATGTACCACTTGAACAGTGCTGAAATTTAAGCAATCTGATCAAGGTGTACATCGTGATGTCAACTCTTCTTTTTCAGTTGGAAAGTTTTGAGTAAATAAAACAAAATTCTGTTTTTCTTCTTCTTTCAGCTGCTCAGGGTCTGTTAACTTTGGGTTTCTGTAAACGGTTCTGTAAATCTGTTCTATAATAAATGTATAATACTTTTTTTGGGGTAATTTACAGAGTTTAGATTTTGAATTTTCATTACCTGTGTTTTGAAAAGTGTTAATTCTCTCAGGCAATAATACAGTTTATGATTTTTGAACCACGGCCTTAAAGAGCGTTCTTTAAAATGAATCAGGTTTTGGTGTAGAACCTCAATGCATTTCTCCGTGGGCCAGACTGCAGGTTATTCAGTTGTTTAGATCAATCTTAAGGGTTCCTCTTCCATATCTAGGCTCCTTCAAGAGGTTTTGGTTCCACCTGCTGTTCAAAGTGCTGGAACTGTAATTGATCACTGCAACCAAAGAAGGTTTATTGACATTTTTACAGGATCAGTGTGATGGAGAATCAAAAAGCCCCTTTATCCAGGGTGTGTTTTTCTTTCATGCATGTTTTTATTTCTTCATTTACTGATCACTGTAACTCTCAAACAAGAGATAAAAACGGTCTCTCCTGTTGGTTTAAAAATTATTTTGGCACTTCTGACTCTTCCCAGTGTGTCTCCTGTCCCGCCCCCTTTACACAGAGCACCGCCTCCCCCAGAGACCCATACCCCCTCTATGCAGAACCCCGCCTTTACCAGATGAGTTCAATGTCTGGATCCAAATTTCACTTCTTAACTTTAGAACGGGAGATATGAGGTTAATGTCACAAACACTAGAAGTTAAGAGCCAACCAATTCTTTTGTCCCCAAAACATCTCTTTATCCAGTCAACCCTCCTCCAGCTCTTCATGGAGGTGGATCAGACTTGTGGGAGTGGTTTAGGACACAGTAGGACTTACTGCCTCCACAAACATCAACTACACTCCAGACGAACTGCTGTTCAGACTGATCTGGGATCAGATTCCTCCTGATTTAGGACTGATTCTAGATCAGCTCTCCTGCTCCTGAGGCAAATTGAAAAAGTGATAATACGGTTTTCTGTATTTGAATATTAAGTTGAATATTTCATTGGAGCAAAATACATCAACAGTATAAAAATAAATATAAATGGATTTCAGTTAAACATAGTTTTCATTTTTTCCTTGTTCTTTTTTTAAACAACTTGAACCCAGAACAGTGCTGAGTGTGACTAATGTGTGTTTTCACATTTAGACTGTCAGCGGTTTGAAGATCTGACAGTGGCTGGTTTCCTGCTTGTACTTCCTCTTTTATTTTCTGCTTCAGAAATGTTATACACCCCTCAAAACTTTTCACTTTAGTTCACAAAAAAGTGCTAAAAATGATCAACATCAATTAGTTAATCCATGGCAAAGCAACTCCAACATCTGTGTGTGATGTACTGTAAGCCTTCTGCTTGCTGGGCTCATTAAATTAACAAACAAGTAAATAAACATCAACCAACAAATCGAGTCCTTTTTTAGTTCTTAAATAAGCGTAGTGTAAACCGAACGTTTCTGAATCCATGGAAACTTCCCTGCACTTCCACGCTCAACACTGAAGATAAAAGTGCACATTTGAGCTTTTTCTCACCTTTTTAATGTGATTCATTCGGATCAGAACACCTCGACCACGCTCGTTCAGAACCAGGAGCTTCTCCGCCAGTTTCTGCTGGTAGGCCATGGTGTCTCCACTCTGATGGACCTGGAGGACTTCAGTTCAACACACTCAAAAAGGAAGCTGGAGGGGAAAAAAAGTAACAGTCACACCCATTATGGGCGGAGCCAATTACCACACGTTTCCTTTTGATGTATGAAGAGCAGCCCCAAGCTTCAGTCAACCTGAAACGTGTGATACATTTGCCCCCTCCTCAGACAATACACCTGAACATTTCTCTTCCAGTTTCATGGAAAAATGATATTGTATCAAAAGTGTGAGTCATCTGCATTTGGTTGGCTTTGTACCAGTCAGTTCCATTTATAACCCTCTGAGTGAAAGAGTCATGAACACATTATTAACATGACATTAGAGCAACGAGTTAGGACGGGCGGGGCTCTGTGTGAGGAAGGCAGGGCTGTGTGAGGAAGGCGGGGCTCTTTGTAGGAGGGGCAGGGCTCTGTGTGAGGAAGGCGGGGCTCTGTGTGAGGAAGGCGGGGCTGTGTGAGGAAGGCGGGGCTCTGTGTGAGGAAGGCGGGGCTCTGTGTGAGGAAGGCAGGGCTCTGTGTGAGGAAGGCGGGTCTCTGTGTGAGGAAGGCGGGGCTGTGTGAGGAAGGCAGGGCTGTGTGAGGAAGGCGGGGCTCTTTGTAGGAGGGGCAGGGCTCTGTGTGAGGAAGGCAGGGCTCTGTGTGAGGAAGGCGGGTCTCTGTGTGAGGAAGGCGGGGCTGTGTGAGGAAGGCAGGGCTGTGTGAGGAAGGCGGGGCTCTTTGTAGGAGGGGCAGGGCTCTGTGTGAGGAAGGCGGGGCTCTGTGTGAGGAAGGTTGTAAATTTGCTGTTTTAACTGAACCTCTTTAACAGCTGTGGGACTGAATTAGACTGAGGGCCAAGTGAGAAATCAATCCAGATTTAAAAACCATAATTATTCCTTAGTGAATGGCTTGTCCTTTAAAACTGTTCATTTAGGTTTGGATAATTCATTAAGTTCTTTTTTTTTTTTTTGAAGCCTTTGAGCACGTTACCTTAAATGAACAAAGACCTGCGTATTATAGAGCACACACACAAGAAAAAGATAAATAACAAGTCTACACTTGTTTCCCCTCAGATTTTGGCCTTTATGTATCAGCCAGACAAAACCAAATTCTTATACATCATTACAAATAACATTAAAAAGAACTCAACAGCCTCAGACTGACCTGTTTCACCTTTACATGTACAGATTATGGCACAGACAGGATTATAAAACTGACTGAAGGCTCAAGAACTGTTTGTCCATTTCCATTCCCATAACCAACCTTAGATTAATCTTCAATATGGATTAAAGTTCATGCTTTATCCTCTTATACAAACTGTATAATTTAAGCAAAGGGAGAAAAACAAAACACACTTGCAGAATCCTGGGAGCTTTAGATGCTCTTAAAAACATGAAATGCCACTTTAAACACATTGGAATTAGGGCTTTTACAGGTTAAGTGCCGTTCCGCCATTATATGCTCAAATTTAGCTCACAGTGATTCCCTTTGTTTTAATATAGGAAACATGGACAGACTGAACTAATGGACCCTCGGACCCTTAACTTTGATGCATATGGTGTCAATTCACACCATGAAAAAGGGAGAACTTGTCAACATTTCATAAAAAGAAAAAAAAAGAGTGATGAACGCAGTCTTTCATTTTTAAGACTGACATTTTTCATGGCTGTGCAGTCATGGCGCAAACAGGACTTTTGCATGAGTTAATGGATTTTTTTAATATAAAATATTTTAAGATGTCAAAAACAAAGGCAATCTCATTTCGCATAGTTTTCATGTTTAGAAAAATATAATTTATGTACAAAAACAAAGCAACGCTGTCATTTAAATTACTTGCGATGACAGATGTATCATATCAAAGCATGATGGCTTGGGTGTGTACAATTTAAAAAAAAAAAAAAAAAAAAAAAAAAAAAAAAAAAAAAAGGGTCAGATCTCAATATTTCATTACATGGTGGTTCAGGATCTACAGCAGAGCGAGGATCTGGACCCGACCAACTCCACCGCACAGAGCAGCTCAGCTCTAAGGCTTCTAGGAAACTGTATTCATAAAAAAAGAATAAAGTAAAAGCACTGAGTGCGTAACAATGGCAGACTGACAGAAGAGTTCGCTCCAAAGCCCCGACCCACGCTGCAGGATGTCCGCGGTGCTCTAAAAGCCATTGGTGTTTAGATTGATGGGCTGGAGGTCTCCCACTTGGAGGACGTTAATTCCGCTGCTGGCTAAGCGAGCGATGCCCTCTGGCGAGAGTGTTTCCATGGTAATGAGCGGCTGCTGATCCGGCCTCACTCCCACAGAATCGTGTTCGGATGATACCGCAGTGCCGTCACCGGAGGGCACCGTCGCCACACCAGAACCTTTTTTACTTGTGTGTGTTTTCACGTGTTTGGAGAGATGGTCGCTGCGCATGAAGCGTTTGGGACACTCTGGGCACGAGAACTTCTTTTCACCTAACAAATAAGCAAACAAACTGATTTATGCTCAGTCACTTAATACACAAAATTTATTTTCCAAAAAGAAACCAATAACCCTTTCCTGTACATTAAACCCCCTCACTTCTAAAGTGAAAGTGACTATTCTCATCACTGTGAAACACAGCACAGTACACAGTGAACCATAAAGAAATGACACCTCTGCATTTTACCTACACGCACCAGGCAGCTAATTAAAGTGCCCAGGAAGCAGTGACAGGGACAGTACCTTGCTCATGGGTACCTCAGGGTGCCTGGTAAAGGATTCAAACCCACGATCTTGCGACCTGGATTCCTCATCCCTAAACACTAGGCCACTGCTGCCCCACTAAATCCTTGTAAAGTGCCCATAACCTCATTTTCATACATTTCCGTAAATGAACTGTGGTTTGTATTTTACCAGTAAGCAGAAACAAAGTCTAAATCGCTGCTTAAAAATTCAGTGCAGCTCCAACACTGCAGGAACAAGCGTCCAGCTGTTTTAAGCCCAGACTCACCCGTGTGTGTTCTCTTGTGTCTCTGCAGCTCGTCAGAACGAGTGAAGCGCTTCCCGCAGTAGGCCCAGGTACAGACAAAAGGTCTCTCGCCGGTGTGCCAGCGTAAGTGTGCCCGCAAATGAGACGTCTTACCGTACACTTTTCCACACCCAGTGATGTGGCAGATGTGCTGTTTCTTTTTGTTTGGGTCACTCCTGAAATTAGATGCATAAGTACTTAGACAAGGCACACCTCAAAACATATTTTGAAATAAAAATAAGTAACATTTGTGAAAACGGGTAATCAAATCATCCAAAGGGAAACGAAGCAGAAAGTCACTAAAGGATTGCCGTCATCGTACCGTCCCTCTCCATCTTTGCAGTAGGGACAGGTACAGGCTTCCCGGCGTGTTCGGCGGCTGCTCGGCGTCGGGCTCGTCTCCAGATTGGGGTCCAAAACCGTACAGTCCTCTAGGCTCTCCCCGCCTTGACCACCCTGCTCACCTGAAAAAAAAACCACACAATCTTCCAGTCAACTCACTCAGGAACTGACGTACATGGTTCAGAGAGAAGAGCTGCACTATTTTTATCAACAAATATTCAACACCACCAAAAGTAAGAATTTAGATTTAAATGTTTCACACTGAAATAAATCCTCGAACACCACCCTTGTAAAGTAAAGCAGTAAAACAAGATCCTAACCCTAGAACTACAAATGTATTTAGGGTCATTTACAACAGAAGGTAAAAGCAATATTAAAGTATATAGAGACTCATTGGGAATTAAACCTCAAAGCTGGAAAGAAACTGCTCTGCCTAGTGGTTTTAAGAATGAATTGCGCTAAATGGGCTTATTAGTCACTTCAAAATGAATAAAACATTTTTAATCACTGATACTTGCACTTGCTTGCATCAATTCTGTTTTATAAACACAAAATAATGAGTAAATTCTGGAAGAATTATTCCCCTTAATTGTATTCATTGTGGTAACTGACTTAGTTCCAATAGTAGAACAATGGTGTGCTAGTGTTTAGGAACATCATGATGAGAAGGTTGTGGATTCGAGTCCAAAACCAGTAGGTACCCCTGAGGTCCCCCTGATCAAGGTACTGTTGCCAGCCCTGCTCCCTGAGTGGGCTGAAAACACAGAAAAGTAAAAGTGTGAGAGCAGGAGTGTGGGTGAGCACAATGAAACACCTCCTCTGTATAACACACGCACGCGGCAGCAGTAACCATACATCCAGAGCCCAGGAGCAGTGATGGGGACAGTACCCTGACCAGGGGAACTTTAAGGTAACCTACTGGTCTAGGACTTGAACAGATGACCATCCTATCAATAGGGCAAAAAAGCACCAGGACGAAGCATTTCACTGTGCTGTGTTCACAATGACCGTTAATTTCATTCATTTATTTATTTTTTAATAGACCTAGAACGACTGATTAAAGTCACACCAAACCATAGCCTTTATTACGGTTTTCATTTGTTTACAAAAAAAAAAAATCCTGAAATCCGTAATAAAAGTTGGAGAAAACACCAAAAAACGCAATCTACCTCGTTTTAAATACGCTGCCTAATAAGTGCCTGTAAGACACCAAAATTAAGACTGAGATCCTCTCAGGTTAAATTCCGGCAGAATTTTTTTAAATAATGAAATATAAACCCAGCTTTAGACACTACGCATTAAAATGTCCCTCTGATCTGTCTCAGTCTGACGTTTTGAGAACTCATGCCTAAACCCAGTCATGCTGTATCAATCCCTGCCCCTGGAGAGTATAAAGGAGAAACATTTCCATTATGAAAAAGCTGGAATAAATCATTATCTGCCCTAGTGCTGTGACCGATGGTTGGACAGACCTGCAGTGTTGGCCACAGTGAGAGGAACTCCCTGCAGTTGGTGCATCTGCAGCCCAGCGTTTCCCAGATTGATGGTCTGAAGGCCTGGAAGCTGCACTGCAGCTGCTGCTCCAGCCTGAGCCAGTGATGGAAGTGAAGACACTGGAGCCAAAGTAATCTGTGCACCAGCAGGGCTCTGCAGCTGAACCGTCTGCCAGCTCACCTGACCGTTAGGGCCCACAGTGCGCAAAAGAATGGAGCTATTATTTGGAACGGCCTGGATCTGCAAATTCTGCAGCCCATCTTGAGAAAGTGAGGGAGTTGAAAACACCTGAGCGCCGCCAGGCTGAATGGCCTGAAGAGCAGGCGCTCCCTGAAAGAGCTGCTGGGGCTGGATGAGGATCTGGGGTTGCTGCTGCGACAATGGCTGTTTTCCATCTCTGTTGTCAGACTGACCCGAAACTGTCGTGTTCTGAAAAGTGGCACCCGTCATCGTGCTGTTCTGGACTAACACGCCTGCACCGCTGGACGTAGTCACGGTTTGGGATGTGGTAGTGGTTGAGCTGTTGTATTCGGAGGTTGTGGGCTGCTCGACCTGGACCAGCTGCTGACCAGCACCTGAAATTCCTCCTCCAACGTCATCACCTTTAACTCCTGCGCTGACAGGAAGAAGGGTAATGCTACCGTTCAGCGACACAGGCATGTTAGCAAGAAACTGCGTCTGATTGGGCAGCACAGCGTTTCCCAACGCCAGGTTTTGAAGAGGAATGGCCTGCTGAAGAAGACCAGGAACAGTCAGGATGTTTGCAGCTCCTGTACTTTGGCTGGTGGGAGCTGCGATGAGGTGCTGGCCGCCAGCAGGAGAGGACACGAGCTGAAGCTGCCCTGTTCCTGTAGCAGAAGCATCTTGAGGGGTCTGAGCAAACTGCAACTGCTGACCATCCACAGTCTGAAACTGAGGAATGACTTGATACTGGATGTTGGGCATCACCCCGGAGATGGTAGTCAGAACCTGGCCTTGTAAACTGGGCGCAGACGCTACGATGAACTGCTGCTGCTGTTGGACGGCTGCTCCGCTGCTCACAGCTTGTGGAGATTTGTCGTCCCCTGCCAGGCCTGACTTCTGAGAGAGAGTATTCACAGAGCCTGCGGTGGTCTGGGTACTCATGGGGATGATCTGCCAGCCGTTAGCGGTCTGAGATAACTGGCTCTGGTTCAAGTCCGTCCGGTGGTCCTGAAGAAGGTTCTGCTGTTCTGCTGTGTCGTTCTCATCAATTCGACTGCAGGTCGCAGCCAACAAGGCCAAAGGTGACGGCGGCTGGGCTTCCTACAGAGAGGGACAAAAACATCCAGGGATTTGTGATGTCAGTACCAACAGATAATTGCTTCAATAAAGAGACAGCTTTCAGACAGATGTATATATTGTACTGATGTTTTAGGCTGACATTTGATGCATTTAGTAAACCAAAGAACAGAACTTTCAGGGCCTGGGTTCACCCATGTGAACAATGTTGAGAATTTTTTTTTAGAAAATGGCAAGATATTCATTTCAAATAAAAAAAGTCTGGCAAAATAAAAACTCTCTTAATATCAACCATTAGGACCAGTAATAACATTCCCACACTACACTGAATCTTATCAAATAGCCCTAACTCTGTTCTCCATGTCATAAAACATCCAGCTGAAATACTGACGACATACACAAGACACCCAGAAAATCAGACACTTTTACTAATCTACATTTACGGCATTTATCAGACGCTCTTCTCCAGAGTGTCTCCATGTCCTGAGTACAGGGACAGTCCCCCTGGAGACACTCAGGGTTCAGGGTCTCAGGGACCCAGTGGTGGTAGTGCTGGAGGGGGGATTGAACCTGGGACCTCTTGATCCACAGGTCCATAGACCGGTACCACCACTAGACCACCAGCACCACCCTGGGGCGATCCATCTATAATCTCACAAGAACAACAAACCCTGCCGTCATGTGTCAAACTCCAGTTACTCACTAATCTCTCTGTATTCGCTAACAAAGTTCACATCCCATTTGACCAAAGATGTCGGTTGATGTAGTCCTCAGGTGCTGTGGATCAGCTCCTGTATTTACACACACTAGTGTTTCAGAGACGTTCAGGCACCGAGATTACAGCTAAAGTACCGCCTGTGAGAGGAATCCCCGCCGAGGCTCGGGGGAGTCACTCCGGGAGGACCGTGGAGGAGCGAACGCAGTGCGTGTGTATAAAGTCCACTTTTAATGAGATAAAGTGAGTTTTGGTGGAGTTTGTGACCTGCTGCGAGTTCCTCTTTTTCCGGAAGTCTCCGTCTCCCTCCAGCGCCGCCATTTCACTCCGATCTGCGGAAAGAAAAACTCCTTCAGAAACACTTTACACACAAACTCCGAACACAGCCCGATTAATACCGACTCTCTGCGGAACATTTACACGTTAACGCTGGAAACGACCGACTTCAGACAAAGTTTTCCGTTCCACCTTAAATGGCGCAACAGTTGCCGCTCCCGGTCCCGGCGCGAGGAACCCGCTGCTGCAACTTTTAAGGTGGAACGGAAAATTCAACAGCTTCGTCACGGCGACCAACTTACTCCGCCGTGGATTCGCACTTTAAAGTTTGACTGTTGGAATATTCACAAGGTGGTTTTCTAATTTCGACACTTTCGATATTAATGCGAACTAAACCAAACTTGGCTGAGACTAAAGACTGTGATATAAACTAAGTCACTTCAGTTGGAGTCGAACAGCCACCGAGCTAATCAGAGCTAATCAGACCAAACCAGTTAATCCAGCGGACCCGAAGGAAGCGGAACCGGTCAGAGCAGGCTTTGGAGCTGCAGGTCGGCTCGGATATTTAACTTCGTCAAGTTACTGCTTTAATGACTCGAAAACAAAACCCAAACCGAAGTTTAGCACGCAAAGACGTTTAAAGAGAATAAAACCACAGAAACCAGCCGCTCATATTTTACAGCAACACTACAGAGACTCTATATAAATACAACATAAAACTGGCCAAATAGCCACTCACCGCTCATGTTTTCTCTCGGAGCAGTTTATGAAGGAGAGACATCAACTTACAAACAACTCTACCGAACTTGCTGAGCAGAATGATGGATAGAAACTGTAAAATCAACTGTCCAATCAAAACGAGTACTGCTGAACACTAACCAATCAGAAGCTTCCAGCCGCCCCCTTAGCGGAAGAGCGACCACAACTGAAATATTTTCCAATATTTATACAAATTATATTTGTAAATTGAATAGCACCGAAAAAAAACATTTTGATATATATTTGCTGTAGATTTTAGGTAAATCGCGCAACAACTCCAGAGTTGCACTAAAAATGTAAAGTTCCCGGTGTCGCTGGAGCAGTGGGTGGAGCCAAAAAAGGCGGGAGAAGTGAAGTTTGGATTCAATAAAGAATGAAACCCCGCCCACTAAGACGAGCTCAACCAATAGAAACTACAGGATTAGTTACGCAATACGTTTCCATATTATGATTGAGATTTTGTGTGTGTATATGTATATATGTGTGTGTGAGTGTGAATGTTCTCTCTTTAAAAAGATTTCAGACAATTTAAAGACCAGCTGTTCCTTTAAATTAAGTAAAATGAGAAAAAAGACACATTAAGTACAATATATGTAAATAAATAAAATAAATTAAAAAGCACAAACTGTATCTTACATAGCAGTACATTAAATTCCAAATGTATATACATTTTCAACATCTACATATTGTAAATACCAATTTTTCTTTTTTTAATGAATATATTTTTATGCCATTCTGCTTGTTTAATATGAGTAATTTTAATAGACATGGGAGTGTTCCAGGTTGCATTTTGCTGATGCTTGTATCTGAAAGATAAGCTATTTTCAGTCATGTATCTTAACAGTTTCACAATTTCACTTTTTTATTCTGTTATAGTAAAGTAAAGATAGTGATAGTAAATACTATAGTAATAGTAAAGAATGCCAGAAAGGTTTCACTACAACATAATCATGATTTGTTCATTTATATTTAAAAATATAAAACCTGTTAAATCAACAACAGCAACAAAAACACAGGCAGTTGATCCCCACAGGAAAATCCCCTTCCTCTTTACCAAACCCCACTGCTGAACAACAGGGGGCGCCATAGAAACTCATCACTGAACGGGTGAATGAAGCTCAACCTGAACCAACCCTCCAGAGGCAAAAACCAGCACTGATCAAAACAGATCACACAGCCATTTCTCCACATCAGAACCGCGTTCATCCCGACCGGTTCTCCAGCTTCTGGCCATCAGAACCTGCAGCTGACCTACTACACACTAACACATCCGCACACGCACACTAGACAACTACAAACATACACATTCTACACATAATTACAGATACACAACAACACAAAACACACAACAGAGCATGCCTGCTGAGAGCCTCACTGTCTTCATGGACGCAACACACAACAACACTCAAAGTTTACAAAACTAAAACTAGTTACTTAAACACAGCTTAACCTTTCTAACACAGTAAACAAACAACTCAAACACTACACAGCAGAAACACAACCAACAGAACTCACACACTATAAACATAGATGATATATAATTATTTGCTATCATGTAAGCTATACAAGAATACTGTTCATCAACTACAGTTCAGTATTCAACACCATCATCCCTCAGCATCTGAGTGAGAAGCTGAGGCTGCAGGGCCTGAACACCTCCCTCTGTGACTGGATCCTGGACTTCCTGGTGGATAGATAGTAAGATAGATAGATAGATTGCCTAGGGGCCTAGGATCAGAAGGTGGTGGGTTCAAATCCCAGACCAGAAGGTTGTTGCACTGAGGTACCCTTGAACAAGGCACCGTCACCCTCACTGCTACTCTGGCGTATTAAATAGTTTCCCCTTGCTGTATGGGTGGGTTCAGTGCAGAGAATGCATTTAGTTGTGGTTCACAATGACAGTTAATCAGTTTTACTTACAGCTATAATAATATATAAATTAGACATTATTACGTATGAAGTGACATGGCTGAGTGAGAAAGCATGTCTGAAAAGCAGCATTTATAATGAATGTGTATGGGAACACACTGATTTAGAGCAGCTCTAGAGACACAACTGTTCTTTTGTCCGTGCAGAAGACTTGATGGCAGGAATTTCTGAAGTCAGTTATAGTCTGAAGTCATTTACATTTATCAGACGCTCTTATCCAGAGTGACTTCCATGTCCTAATTACAGGGACATGGACTGTCCCCCCTGGAGCAATTCAGGGTTAAGGGTCTTGCTCAGGGACCCAGTGGTGGTAGTTCCAGAGGGGATTCGAACCTGGGACCTCTTGATCCATAGGTCCATAGGCGAATATCCTACCAATAGACCACCGCCACCCCTGTATAGAATCAGTCAGTCCACTATATTCTATACTCAAAAATCCTTCTCACATATGTGTTCTGACCCTCCAGGTAAGTCATTGCAGTGTGAAGGACCAGAGGTGGCATGCTGTGTAGATATATTTGCTCTTTAAGCAAAGTGATATGGGTGTGATGTGGTTGGAATGGAATGTTTCATTTGAGAGGGCGCTAGTCTTTCGAATCATTTCAGCACAGCTGGAGTAAGAGCTTTCTTTTAGCATAGCAACCATGATGACCGTTTCCAGTCACTTCAGGACAGAAAATATAAAATCACCTTCAGAAAATGTAAATAAATGTTAATTAAGGAGATCTATTTTGACACTTTGTCTCCCCCTTGTGGCCACAAAATGGAACTCTATTCTTTATAGAAACATAAAGTGGCATTGTGAAAAAGAGCACAACGCTAGAAAATGCATTCTCTGCTGTGACGGGGACGGTACCTTGCTCAAGGGTAGCTCAGGGCAACTTACTGGTCTGGGATTTGAACCCACAGCCTAGCCCTAAGCCCCTGGGGCCTAGTCCCTAATCACTAGGCCAACGCTAGCCCAGATATTATGTTAATATTGTTTTATGTTTAAGTGAAGAATGAGCCAGTGCAATTAATGCAGTGAAAGTTTGAATTTTTTATTTGAATTGCTAATTTTGTGTTTTATGTTAAATGATTAACTTAAATAAACTAATAAATCAATAAAAACCCAGGAACACCAATTAGGAATGAATAGCTACCACTTAAATTTGAATAAATTCCATCTGATTCTATAAAGATTCATTCATTCATTTTCTGACGCTTGTCCCAAACGGGGTCACGCTGGTGTCCAACCCAGCGCACACAGGGCGAGGACGGGGGACGCACCCTGGACAGGTCACCAGCCCATCGCAGGGAGGAGCGAGACGGGGACGGCACCTTGCTCAATGGTACCTCAGGGCAACCTATTGGGAAGGGGTTCGAACCCCCGATCCTCCGGCCAACGCCTGAACCACTAGGCCAGCACTGCCCCTTATAAAGATTCAATTTTTAACAATTATTTATTTTTCATCTTAGAAATGACTCTGAATCCGTTGACCCGACTGATCTGTCCTAAATCAGTCCTGGAATCAGTTTGGTGTTCTTCTTCCAAACTGAATTTAACAAACACTGATTTTAGATTTTTAAGGTGGTTGGTTTTATTGCAAGAGATTATTTTAAATCTGTGTCTGCTTTGGTATTTCACTGTGAACTACATTAAATGTTTAAGATGAGTTAAGATGAGTCAAGTCCAATGTAGAATTTATTGATGTTTTTTAAACAAACTGTATTAAGCTAAGATTTTTAATGAATCTAAGTTCTGTGGAAAATAGAAAAACGATAAAAAATAAAAAAAGACCTTGAAAGGTCGGATCCTTTCAGTCTGTCTTGTTCCAGGTAGTCTTGACTGGAGGTTCCCTTTCCTGGGGATTCATATTGGGGTTTTCCCAGAAATCATAATCTCTTTGGGAAACCGATCGAGTGGTTTTCTGTCTCTCTCTCTCTCTGTGTCTGTGTGTGTGTGTGTGTGTGTGTGTCCCATCAGAATAGATTTGGGTCATAAATGTTTAATTGAAATGATGAATGAAACTATCTTCACCGCTGAGTTAGTGAAGCCTTTCTAAAGCAAACCCCCACATTTCTCTTTGTTTAGTTTTGAGATATTTAAGTTTAAAATTCATGATAAAAACCTATCCCATTATAATTGACACATTGTGAATGATGGATTCTTGCATGTTTTTATTTATGTGTATGTGTGTGTATATGTTTAAATTTAATTTTGTATTTCAGTGAGTAAATTGTTTTGTGATTTACTTGACACAGATCAAAACTACATTTCCCAGCATGCACCTGCAAAACGCTTGGCTTTTGATACTTTTTGTCCCTCTGCTGTTACTGGACCTCCTGATTAAGCAGCTGGAGGCTGATTAGTCTGGGCTCAGCGACTAAACTGATATTTGAGGAGTTTATTTAGCCTGATTTAACTGAAGATAAGTGTTATATATATATTCACAGTTTGTGTCGGTCCCTGTGCTGGTGTCCGGTGTTCAGGAGTGTTTGGACCGGTTGGTGAACTTTTCTGAGGTAACGGTAGTTTTGGTGCCAGTGTTCCTCAGGAGGCTGTGAGCGCGAGACTGAATAAAGTGTGGGCGTGGTCTGTTCTCCCACCTGTGTAGAAGTGTGAGCAGCAGCAGAGCGTCACTCAGCAGGAGGAGGAGCTGTGTGTTCACAGGAGTGTAGGAGATGGGCTTCATTCACTCTCTTACTGATGGAGCACTTTAATACGGGCCGCTCCGCTCCGAGGGATTCACATTATATTCTATTTTATCATAATTTTGAAAAAAAAGAATGAATTAGGAATTGTTATTTTCTTTATAATTGTATTATTTAAGTGAGCAATGAGCCATTGCAAATCACAAAGATTTTAATTTTCCTTTTAATTGGTGAATTTTATGTTTAGAAATGTCATAATTGCTTAATGTTAATGATAAATGAACTAATCTTCTCCATGAAGTCGCAATCGTTCTAAACCAAAACCACCACATTTCTCTCTCTTTTGGTTTTAAAGTTTAAAATTGATAAAAAAAGAAATCCCATGATTCCTAGTGGATTTAATGGAGTGTAAAAAAAAATTAGACACAAAAAGCAGCTACATAAAGAAAAGGAAGGCATCTTAAAAATGTAAGAAAATTCTTCTAAAATGGTCAAATGAAGTAGTTTTAACTACTAACTGTAGTTTCTGAGGGATGTCGATGAGTTATGAGGCCCGTCAGCTCCCCGAATTGGTCTTTGCCAAGGACTCGGTGCGATCGGCGGGCCTTTTATGACCGTTTGCACGCATCAACCGATCGGTTGCACATAGTCGCATTCATTTGACTTTCTTTGTCAAATGGTTGGCTGGATGGGTGGGTGAGGCCAAGGGTAGGTGGTGGGGGAAGGAGGTGGGGGAAGGG
>CM029393.1:11767112-11790282 GCA_017165825.1 Hepsetus odoe
TTGTTTATTTATTTATAGCTCCTCTACTCTTTCTCCTGTACTTGTTCCTCTTTCTCTATATCTTTATATTTTTTTATATATTTTTTCTTTTCTTCTTCTGTACACCTGTCACTTTTATAAGAGCCCTGTAACGCCCAAATTTCCCATTCGTGGGATAATAAAAGATCACTCTACTCTACTCTACTCTACTTATTTGTCCATTCTGTGTTAAAAACTCGGCACTCACTGTGGACTTTTCTCTTCTTTGAGAAGTGTCAGTGCTGGTGTTGCAGTTTTATTTTCCAGGAGGTTTAAGCCAGTGTCCTGGGACGGTGTGGAGGTGGTGAAGGGGAGGTTTTTAATTGTCACGGCCACAGTTGAACATATGAGGATTTGTTTAGCGAGTGTTTATGATCCAACTGTGGGTCTGGAGAGGGTCGTTTTCTACCGAACAGTGAGTGAGTGAATATTACTTGTGATTTTCTTGTTTTTGGAGGTGATTTTAACTGCACCGAGAATGAGTTTTTAAACCGAACCCCACAGAGCCTCTCAGGGAGCCGTTATAAGCCTGGTGGCGGTTCATGACCTGGTGGATTGCACACCTCGACTGGATTTATACTTTTAATCATGACTCCAGTGCTGTCACTGCGAGTGAGATTATACCGGTGGGCTTCTCTGATCAATGTCTCGTGACCTGTTCTGTTTATATAAAAAAGGTTAAATTAAAAAGCGCATACTGGCATTTTAACACCTCGCTTTTAAATGTCTTGCATTTTAAGTCTGTTTTTATCTTAATTATTTTGGAGACCGTAAATCTGATTTCACTTCAGTTCAGCAGTGGTGGGACAATGGTAAAGTTTTAATCAAGCAGCTGTGGCAGCAGTACTCTCTCAACATGACCAAGGACATCACTCGGTCTGTGAGAGCTCTGGAGAAGGAGATTGTGGAAATCCAAGCTGTACTAGACTCCACAGGAAATCGAGAACATATTGAAGTTCTCAAAAGGAAAACAACGCTGTTGGAGGACCTGTTAGGGGTTAAAGTGAGGTCCCGTTTTCAGAGTGCTACTGAAATGGAAGTATCCTCCAAGTTCTTCTTTGGCTTGGGGAAAACCAACGGTCAGAATAAACATGCTTCTTCTCTGTTTTCTCATCAGGGTCAGGGTCTGGTCTCCTGGTGGAGCTCTTTAAGGCTTTCTGGTGTGTCCTGGGGGACGACCTGCTGGAAGTACTGAGCGACAGTTTGCCAAGGGAACTCTGCTGTTGAGTTGCAGGAGAGCAGTGATCACTCTGTTGTCTAAAAAGGGGGATCTGAGGCACATCAACAACTGGAGACCCATCTCCTTGTGTGCCGACTACAAGATCCTGTCCAGAACACTTGCTCTGAGACTGAAAACTGTAATGGAGTTTGCGGTGCATTCAGATCAGACGTACTGTCTCTCTCGCTCTCTCTCTGTCTCTCTCTCTCTTTCTCTGGCTCTCTCTGTCTCTCTCTCTCTTTCTCTCGTGTGTAGATGGAGAACTGCTCCATGGCTTGTGAAGCCTGAGGTTTGTTGGGGGTCTGAATGAACCTGCAGACTGAAGGGTACTGGGTACTGGGTACCGGGTACCGGTGCTCACCGCTTGATTTTCACCTGTTAATGACGTCATTACTGTGGACTTAAATAGAAGCTGCTCTGTGTGTTTGTATCAACTAGATTTTATTTCTGTGCTGAAGAAACAGGGATGTTTACACTAGAACAGAACTAGTGTGTGTTTAGTTTTGAACATCTGAGTGTTTCTCTTTATACTGAGATATTAATGATTATTAGGAGAAAGTTGATGATTTTCTGAGTGATTTACTGTGATGTGAAAGAAAAGTGAGAGTGAGTCTGTGCTCCAGCCTCCATTAGAGAAGGAGAGAAGATCAGTAAGATCTCACAGATGTGCTGATAAAGTACAAGATCACATTGGCACTGTGGACTTTAACAGCAGCCGCTGTGTGTGTTCACCTGTGTGATTCTGTACATCAGCTCTGACCCCGAGAGAAAGAAGAAAGAAGGAACAGCAGTGTGAGAGAGGGGACAGTCTGATCTGGGCGGTTTAGTGGGTTTAGTTTAAACTGCAGTTGTCGTGGAAAATTGAAGTGTGAACCTAAGTCTGAAACTTTTTCTAAGTCAGAAATCAAACAAAGTGAAGAAAATCAAGCGAAGTCAGAGAGATGCAGCACAACCAATTTACTGAAGAGTTTCAGCAGGCGTGGTCCCGTGGGAGCAGCTCCAAATGCTCATCCCAACTCCGGACTTTAAATACATTTCGTTCGCCTTTAAAATTTACATAAATCCATCCCATTTATAGTCTTCCACCAATAATATTCAATGTTGTCATGATTAAAACCTCAGTTCCCCCACCTTTGCCTCTTTACCAACAATAGACAAAGGTCTTCTCACTGATGCCTTTCTGTCTTGTCCACCACCTGTATTTCAAGGTTTCCCCTCATCCAGTCTCCCAATTAAGTATTTTCACTGTTGGCTCCCTGTCTTATCTACCACCGGTATTTCAAGGTTTCCCTCCATCCAGCTTCCCAATTATGAGTGCTGCTGACTGATTAGAACTGTAACTGTTGCTACTGGCTGTCTATGAGCACCATTGTTCAATTAAAGATGTACCTCTTTTCTGCTGGATGTTTTCTGGGAACTCATGAGATGACGCAAGCAATTAAAAATGTAACTATTTGAAGGTGCAACTACTTGCTATCTTCAGGGGTCAGATTTAGGCCAACAAACTCTGTGAACTCAGTAGTGTAAGGCACTGTGAGACAGGGGCAAAAGTAAAGGGATTTTTACTATACAGTTCAGCTGATGATACTGCAGCACTCCCAGTGACTCTCCCAGTGACTCTCACTGTTCTCAGTGCTCGCAAGTGCTGCTCTGTCAGTGCAGGTGAAGCTGGACTATCATTCATAAAAGACCAACTTTCTCTCTTTCTCTTTCTCTCTTATGAGCTTTCTCCTTTAGGGGTCGCCACGGTGGATCATCCAATACCATTTCAATCTGTCTTCTGCATCTTCTTCCTTCAAATCGACTACCTGCATGTCCTCTCGTGAGGAAAGTTCTCCTCTTTGAGAGAAGAATAAAAATCCTGCAGTGATGCTGACAAAGTGCTCTGCCACACAGACTGCAGGTCAATGAGTTCAAGCTGAACATCACTGGGTGCATCATCCACGCTGCAAGTGAAGGGAGAAGAAACCATCTGCACTTCACTCTCAATTGTTTTAAAGTCTTCATATCGCCTTGAAAACTCATGCAGTGGCCATAACATGGTTGTGTACCTGTGTAGGTGATGAGCTGATAGGGTGACTTAAACAAGTGTTGGCGTGTGGGTGGGAATGTTTCTCTCCAGCTGACTGAAAGAAACTCCAACTTTTGACAAAAGCTTCAGCAGGCTGTACGTTTCATGTGCAAACAGGCCCCCATCTTGAAGTTTGGTGTGTAGTTCGTTCATTAGTGCAGTCCCAACTGCAAATGCGAGATCTGTCATCCAGTCTGAGAGCTCTGGAATGACCTTACCGTTCTTCTCACACAACTCTTCAATCTCTGCTTTCAGCTCCCAGACTCTCTTCAGCACCTTCCCCAGGCTAAGCCACCGGACAGCTGTGTGGTAGTCTTGTCACCATGTTCAGTCTCACGCTCTTCCAGAAATGCAACAGACTGTCTGTGATTCAGTGCTCTTGTCCTAATGAAGTGAACTACTTTAGTTACAACATCAATAACATGGTTCATTTTTAACACTGACCTTCTCAACACCTCCTGATGTGTAACACAACACAAAAACACAGTTTCTGCTCTGGATTTATTCCACTCACTTTCTCTTGCATCCACTTCAGAAGTCCAATATTTCATTGTCTCATAATGATGACTGAAGTTGTAATCCTTCAACACTGTGATCTGTTCTCCACAAACTCAGCACACGGCTTTACCCTTGACTTCAGTAAATAAATATCTAGATGTCCATGTCTTGTTAAAAACCCTACATTCTGTATCCATGTTTCTTTTTTTTTACTGTGAGCCGCCATTTTTGCTAAGTAAAACAACAATAACAAAAATAATAATAATAATAATTTTTATTTACATAGCACCTTTCTCAAACCCAAGGTCACTTTACAGAGCAAGAGTAAAAAAAATAAAAATAACTAAAACAGTTAATACAAACACAAAGACAAAAATCAGAATAAGGAAATTAAAAACTGGGAGAAGTGGAATAGCACAGACTGAATAGATCTGTTTTTAACTGTGTTTTAAAGAGGGACAGCGACGACGTTAAGCACAGGTTTTGAGGGAGGGAATTCCAGAGTTTAGCGGCAGCAACACTAAATGATCTACCAACCATGGAAGCTAACCTGAATTTAGGAACTGAGAGTAACCCGGTACCGGAGGATCACAGTGAACAGGTGGGAGTGTATGAAGGAGCAGATCCATGAAGGGCTTTAAACATAATCAGAAGCAGCTTGTACTGAATATGTAAGTTTGTGGAGAATGGGGGTGATATGTTCAGATTTTTTGGAGAACGTGAGAACACAAGCTGCAGAGTTCTGCACGTACTGGAGCCTGGTTAATGTTCTATTTGGGAGACCAAAGAGTAGAGCATTGCAGTAATCGAGATGGGAGGCTGTAGGCTAACAGCACTGATGGCGGTCGTTGTTAACCCAATACACCTTATCAGTCCAGCAAGTCTGAAGATCCCTCCAGGGGCCTTTATGCTCCACCCAGGCCCAGGATGAGATGCCATACTCAATCACCAACATCCTGGACAAGATGACCACACACCACCCAAGCCTTTCAGCGCTGCTGATATAGTAAAAATACCTCTACTTTTGTCCCTGTCCTACAGTGTCTCACACCACTGAGCTCCCACGGGAAAGCAAGAAGTTGCCCCGGCAAATGGTTACATTTTGTCCAGTGTCTTATGCTGTCTCACGAGTTCCCAGAAGACATCCAGCAGCAAAGAAATACATTTTAATTGAACAATAGTTCCCACAGACAGCCAGTAACAAACGGTTACAGTTTTAATCAAGCAGCTTCATCTACAATTGAGAACTGGATGGGAAACTGGTTGGGAAGTAACCTTGAAATGCTGGTGGAGCATGCTAACCCAATATCCCACCTCTCAGAATAAAGAGAACAAAGATGGAGAATTTATAGTACTGGATCGTGGAGGAATGGGGTACCTACCATGGAATCCGTAGCACAGTACTAACCCTAAGGTCCTAGAGATAAGCCCAAGTCCTTGTGACATGCCCAGAAGGCCAAAGAGCCATAGTGAAAAGAGTTTATAGAGAACTGGTCATTCTCTACTCTAGTCCCCGGTTTCCAGAAGCCCCTCGTGGCCTCGTTGAGACATTCACTATCACATTTCAAGTCTTATGGACACCATTTTTCACAAAAGCTCTACGAGCACAGACAGTGGAGGGAACCAGCATTGATGGCCAGTGCCACTCAAAGGTGAGCATCCCGGGCTTCCCTATTCTACCCTCTACCCCCGTCCCCTTCCCTAACCCTAACCTTAACCTTTCCCTAACCCTAACCTTAACCTCTCCCTAACCCTAACCCTATCCCTCACCTCTCTCCTTAACCCCAAACCTAATTTCACTCTCCTCCGGGGATTTGCGATACCTTTACTGCTCCTAACCTAACCGGCCCGTGCCCCGTGTCGGCCTACTCCGCTGTCTAAACAAAGGCATTTACCATTCAACCAATGTACCACTCAAAGAGACATTTTGAGAGAAAAAGAGAAAACAAACCCGAAAAGGGGACAGAAAATGGACAAAACAAAAACAGACAATGAGACAATACACGTCACACACTGAGGGGAATATACGTTTATTAATTATCACATTCAAGTCCACCTTAAATCCACCTTAAGCCTTAATTGGGAAAAAGGCCAAAATGGTGGAATTTAGCCTTGGGTAAGGTCACAAAGGGCAAATTTCAAATTTTCAGCAGAAAAGTTCTGGATGGAGCAGCCACGCCTCCTGCTCCCCCCTCCCTTCTCCACTCACTCATTAGGAGCACACACACACATGCGCACACACACACACACGCGCACACACACACACACGCACACAGACCTGAGAACCTCAGAGAGAGGAAGGTTCTGTCACTGCACAAGGCTCTATGAGACACACACAGACACACAACACCACACACACAAAAGGCTCATCAGCCAAGACAAACCACACCAACACACACACACACACACACACACACAACACGCACAAAAGGCTTTTTAGCAGGATACAAGACAACACACACACAACACAACACACACAAGGCTCAACCAAGTACAACACAACACAAACACAACACACTACATACAAAAGGCTCTTTAGCCACTACACAATACTACAACACACACGATGGAACAGGCTCACCTGATGAAGGTTCTTAGGAACCGAAACGTAGTGCTAAGGCCTGTTACCGATATTCACTTTGAGCTCACAACACACGCACTACATACAAACAAAAAACACAAACACAAACACACACACAACGAAGGTCACAGTACCACAATCTTTAGAGACACCACGGACGTGGGTCCTTATACACAACACTACACACATCACATACTTACCTTTAACACACACACACATAACGAAGACACACAACGAGGGTCATAGTACCACAATTTTTGGAGACACCACGGACGTGGGTCCTTTTACACAATACTACACACATCACATACTCACCTGCAAACACAAACATACACACACAACGAGGGTCACAGCACCACAATTTTTTAGAGACACCACGGATGTGGGTCCTTATACACAACACTACACACATCACATACTCACCTGCAAGGGCCTGAGGGCCACACACAGAACATTACACAACATTTACTTACCTGAGACTCACCGCACCACACTTACCTTTAGAAGGCCTTTAGGCCACTCACCACAAATGGACATTAGAGCCATCATTTTTTGAAAACCCACAATAGTGGGAACCGACACATCGTATCTAGAAGTCCAAACGGACACATAGGAAGGCTTAAGACCACCAGTTAAAGTCACTATCGACACACATCAAAGGGTCAAGCCCAATTTCAAGTCTCTACCGGTACAGATTCAAGGGCCTAGCCCTAATCTTTCAACCATAAGACTCCGTTTTAGGATCTTTAGGTACATACGCTACAGATATTGCACAAACTACAGATTTTAAACAGGCCTTTTTCACCCGAGTGTGGCATTAAGGTGAAGAGGTCTGCCGGAACAATGGGACTATTTGAGGTCCTGGAGACACGTACGAGGGTTCTTCAACCGACATCCCATCTCTCAGAATAAAGAGAAAAAAAGATGGAGAAATTTCAGTACTGGATCGTGGAGGAATGGTGTACCTACCACGGAATCCGAAACAAAGTACTAAGGTCCTAGTGATAAGCCCAAGTCCTAGTGACATGCCCAAGAAGGCCAAAGAGCCGCAATTAAGGAGCTAATAGAGAACTGGGAACTCTCTGCTCGACTCCCCGGTTTCCAGAAGCCCCTCGCAGCGCGATCGAAAGGCCTCGTGGCCTCGTTGAGACATTCACCATCACAAATCTCAAGTCTTATGGACGTCATTTTTACAAAGGCTCAATGAGCACAGACAGTTGAGGGAACCAGCATTGATGGCCAGTGCCACTCAAAGGTGAGCATCCCGGGCTTCCCTATTCTACCCTCTACCCCCTTCCCCTTCCCTAACCCTAACCTTAACCTTTCCCTAACCCTAACCTTAACCTTTCCCTAACCCTAACCCTAATTTCACTCTCCTCCGGGCACTTGAGACACCTTCATTTCCCCTAACCTAACCCTAACCCTAGAATGTGATGGGGGGAGTCATTGTAAATTCCTCTCCTAACCCTAACCCTACCCCCTAACCCTCACCTTACCCTAAACCCTACCCCCTAACCCTCACCTAACCCTAATCTTTTCTTTGACCTTTACCCATCTCATGCCCACCTTTACCGGGGGATGGCCTGCCCTTGGAATGCCGAGGTTCTTTGTCCCCTAACCTAACCCTAATCCACCTCAACCTACCCCTTACCCTAAACCTAACCTTAACCTAACCAAACATATCCCTAATCTACCCCTTACCCTAAACTTAACCTAAACCTACCCCTCACCCTAAAACCTAAATCTCATTTGACCTACCTTAACCTACCCCTTACCTTAAACCTAACCTTAACCTAACCAAACATATCCCTAATCCACCCCTAACCCTAAACTTAAACTAAACCTAGGTCTAATTTGACCTACCTTAACCTACCCCTCACCCTAAACCTAACCTTAACCTACCTTACCTTAGAACCTAATAGAATGATAGACATACACTATCCGCACCTCCTTATGAACCCGTAAACGGGAAGAGTGACGGAGGTAGTCAGACGAAGGAGTGAGAACAGGCCTAAACAGGCCAGGGAGTGATCTGCGCAATCCCGTACATCCTTCCGTCCTTGCTCCGCTGTCTGATGAGGATACACCCAGAGACGCAGATAGACCGAAGACAAATAGGAATAGCCCTGGAAAAAACACACAAAATAAGAAGGAAGCAGCAACAACGACAATTACAACCAAATGAGGAACATACAACTTAACAAACTGACAAGCATACATCTATCCGCACCTCCTTATGAGCCTGTAAACAGGAAGAGTAATGGAGGGAGTCTGATGAAGGAGTGAGGACAGGCCCAAACAGGCCAGGGAGTGATCTGCGCAATCCCGTACATCCTTCCGTCCTTGCTCAGCTGTCTGATGAGGATGGACCTAGAAGACGTAGACAGACCGATTACACACAGAAACACAGTTTAGGAAATAAATAAATAAATAATAAACTCACAACTCAAATGGAATAGAACTACCATTGGGTAGAAACATACAGGAAACTGAAAACAGAAAATAAGAATAGAACTCAACAAACAGACCCACATGCATCTATCCGCCCCTCCTTATGAAACCTGGGAGCAGGAAGATTAATGGAGGGAGTCTGATGGAAGAGCGAGAACAGGCCCAATGCGGTCGGGGAATGACCCGCGCAATCCCGTGCGTCCTCCTTTCCTTGCTCTACTGTCCAACCAGGATAGACTTAGTTATACCTAGCTACTCTTAGAGGCCGCGGGCTGGTGGCATCTCCTAACTGTGACTGGCCCGTGCCACTGCCTTGATCTTCCTACACCAAACCTCGCAGGCTAATGTGACTGCGATGGGGGAAGTCATTGTACCTTCCACTAACCTAACCCTAACCCTAGGGTCACGAAGGCCTAAATAACAACACTTAATACTTACCAAATGGAAATAAACAGAAAACCACACAAAAAAAGAATTAAACCAGAAGAAGAACAAGATCCTACCCTGTCAATTACAGTTTTTTTAAATAAAACTTCTTCAAAAAAATTCTCTCTCCCCCCCTAATCACTAACAGATTGATCCCCCATCCCCAAATTCACCTAATAAACCACCCATCCTAATAATACATTACTAGATCCAACCCCTCCCCCAACATGCAGCACTAAAATGCCTGATCCTCCGAAAGAAAAAACACCCCCCAAAAAAATACACAAACAAATAACCAAACACACATGGACGGCGATACATAAGGAGTCACACGAGAATGCACGGAACAACCCAAACGCTACCGGACACATAGGTTGAATAAAGACATACATCAGTTCACCAGAAGAAAAACACCAATTATGAGCTTTACATTTAATATACCAACAAACATAACCCATACATTATCTCAGTCCTTAGAAACTCGCCATAGAAAACAACCCGGAGCCCAAGCACATAGTACGGATCCTGTACAAACACCTCACAGCAACACATCACCGGAATAACTTACGCATGTTGCCAGGGGAAACATCGGAACCAAACGGACTCGAGAACCTTACTCTCAAACTGGAAAAGATAATAAATAACATAGAAGCAATGGATGAAACAACGACCAAACTCATACGGGAGAATACACGGGATTGGCTAACAAACATCACCCAAATCCTAGAAAAACATTATGACAGAGTAATAAAAACAAAGGAGGAGGAACTTACCCATACAAACTCGGAACACTGGCCCAAGGCCCTGAGAACTGCCACCAAATGGGCCAACACAAACCTGAAAACAACAATAAGGAGGGAATCAATTAAAGAAATGGAAGAAAGAATCAGCGAATTAAAACAACACGTGGAAAAACGGGAAGAAAAGAATGAACCACACCTAAAGGAACGCACCAAAACCACAAACAACACCGGAAAAGTGAACAGCATCGGAAAAGCAACAAACACTGTGGAAATAAGAACAGGACTCAAGAGAACCCGGAACAAAGTGGAGGACAACACGGAGGACCCAACTCCGACCAAGAGGACAACACCACCACCACCAACGAACAAGAAAGGACCAGAATCAGAACAACCAAAACCACTGGGGACCCCAGATGAAACCCCATGGGTGGCCCTAAGGATGGCCCTAAGGGAGGCCCCAAGAGAAACCCCGAACCAAAAATACACACCACCGACACCCCCACACAGAACACCACCGGTACCACCACACAGAACACCACCGGGACCTCCACCGAAACGACCTAACACGGGACTCCTAAGGATGCCTATGCAGGGGCACCCGGGAGGAAACACACAGATCCCATGCTCAGGATGAAACACCGGCACCCACCAGGAACTTAATAACCGCAGAACAAACACGCAGAACCAGACATCCAACCGAACACGATAACGCACAAGAACTAGGCAACGGGGAAATAAACACACACCAACATATGGGTGACAAATACAAAAACTGGTCCCTAAGACCAACAAAGCCCATTATAATAATGGGTGACTCTAACGTAAGAAGGCTGCCCCAACTAAGAGATCCCAGGGTACAATTTGACTGCTACCCGGGAGCAAACCTAAATCATGCGCTACACATAATTAGGAACAAAACCCCAACAACAGAAGACACACACAAGGTTTTACTCTCATTCGGCATCAACAATAGATCCCAGAGCAACCCCAGCCTCCTAAAAAACACAATACAAAGATTAATAGGGGCCACAAGACTCACATTTCCAAACGCGGAAATCATCTTAACTTTAATAAACTTCAATAAACAACTACCCAAAACGGAACAGGACATCAACCAGATCAACCAAATATTCATAGAAACGGGCAAAAACATCCCCATGATTAATGCAAAATGCTTCAACACGGAAGGGGATCTAATCCACTGGACCCCTGAGACAGGACACAGGATCCTGACCCATTGGCTTCAACATCTTAAAATTGAAGTAAGTAATCAATCACACAACCACTATAACAACAACCAAAAAGACACAAAAGAAAAGGGAAACAAGAACATAATCAACTTATCCCAAACAATCACACTAACCGACAACCAAACATCACTGCTGGAGAAAGGTCTCACGTTTATACCCACATCCAGCGTGAACGAAACCAGTAGAAACTAAATGACTAAGGAACTGATGGAATACCATCATAGGCTAAAATTGTCTATATTCTTCGAAGGAGCAGAGGATATGGAAAGAAGGCCCTTCACTCCAAGGTCCAATTGGGAACCCCCGATGAACAAACTTCCAAATGAACTCTGGGATCTAATAGAAAAAGATTTAAAAAAAATCCATCCAATTAACATAACTAAGGAAGGACATAACTACAACTAACATAACAGAAGGAGAAAAAAAGAGGCCTAGACGCATTAAAGAAAGACAACAATATAATCATAAAGCCAGCCGATAAAGGGAATGCAATAGTAATAATGGACCGGGTACAATATATAAAAGAAGCGCATCGACAACTTAACAAAACGGAATTCTACAGAAAAATAGACACACCAATCTACCTGGAGACTCAAAAGATACTACAGAAAGAGGTAGAGGAATTGTTAAAATAGGGCAACATTAATTCAAAACAGGCGAAATACATCAAAGGTGAACCGAGACCGCGAAAACGACAATTTTACCTATTACCCAAAATACATAAACCTAAAGAAACCTGGCCAGAACCCAATATGCCCCCTGGAAGACCCATCATTTCGGATTGCGGAAGTGAAAGTTACAGGATAGCGGAATATATAGATCACTTCCTAAAACCCATAGCAAATAAACATCCAAGCTATATTAAGGACACCAATGATTTTGTAAACAAAATCAGAAACACAACATTTGAAACCTCAACCCTCCTATTTACAATTGACATCAATGACTTATACACTAATATTGACACAGGAAAGGGACTTCAGACGATTAGGAAATGGTTCAACCGGTATCCGGACGACCAAAGACCGGACGATACATTACTGAAATTACTAGAAATAAATCTGAACCGGAACGACTTCGAATTCAATGGCCAATACTTCCTACAAGTGAAAGGAACGGCCATGGGAAAGAAATTCGCACCAGCCTACGCCAATATATACATGGCAGACTGGGAGGAAACAGCCCTTATGAAATGCCAATACCGCCCTACACACTATCTAAGATTCCTAGATGACATATGGGGAACATGGACACATGGGGAGGAACAATTTTTTAAATTTATAGAAACGTTAAACACACATCATGAATCCATTAAAAAAAAAACACACACTACACAATACACAAGTAAACTTTTTAGACACCACAACATATAAAGGACAAGACTTTGAAGAAACAAAGCGAATGGACATCAGAGACATTTCAAAGAGACAGACACACACAGCCTCCTACATAAGCACAGCTATCATCCGAAACATACGTTCAAAGGAATACTGAAAGCACAATTGATTAGACACCAGAGAATCTGCACCCGATGATGGGACTTCCAGGTGGCCACTAAAACCCTGTTCACAGCACTTAAAAAGAGAGGATACGGAAGATCATTCCTAAGATCAGTTTGCAACCACGTAATTAAAAACAAAAACCAAACAAGGGACAACACTGCCACACGGGCTGAATACCAAACAGTCGTCCCTCTCATTATGAGATTCAACAAGACAACCACTAACATAATGAGAAAGACCAAACAAAACTTCAACACACTACCAGACGACATAAGAGCAGGTATCAAAGTCATATCAGCCTACCGGAGAAACCCAAATTTTAGGGATCTCTTGGTTCGGGCAAATCTAAGACCTATTGACAACAAAGGACGGGAAAGACCTCCGACCTTTTATGCTAGAAACAGAGAACAGAAAACATCCTTTCTACTCCCTAATCTACCCAAAAACCTCCCAAATTGTATTTACCTAATTTACTGCAGGGTGTGCGGGAAACAGGTACATCGGGGAAACAGGGACATCGGTAGGGACCAGAATAGACGCACACAAATATAACATTAGGAAAAACATAAAAAGGAATACTCACCTGGTGATGCACTTTCAGAGACACGGCCTAAAAAACCTGAGAACCAGGGTGGTGGAACACAACCCCTACTGGACGCAACAGCAAAGAAGATCGAGAGAAAGATCCTGGATCTGGAAACTGGGAGTGATGTTCCCCCACGGACTGAATGAAAAAGGAACAAACACGAAATAAAGAACCCCACGACAACCAAAAGAACAACTTGGTGGGACAACATGAGCGATACCAGAAACAGAGAGGAGGGAGGGAGAGAAGGGGAGAAGGGAAGAGGGAGGGACAAAAAAGAAAGGAGGGGGGGAGAGAGAAAAAGGGGACAGCTCCCCATAGGAACAGACACGCATACACACGGGGGAAGGGAGCATATAGACACCACCTACCTTGATTCGACACTCCTATTGGCCCGCCTGCAACGGATCGACGACTCCTATTGGTCCCTTCACTAAAAGCCACTTCCTGGCTCGCCTCAACCCGGAACACTATAAAAACTGACTTTTTAACAAGAAACACCACCCAATACACACAAAACACACCCACAACAAAACAAACAGCATCACAACAACACACCTAAACCGGAAAAAAGGAGGAACAAAATCGCAAAAATAAAAAGACACAAAATAGATGGCGCCACATGAGAATCACGTGATGGCGCCACGTGAGAGGCAGCCAGTTACAGGAGCTCTGACTACTTTCTGTTCTTTTTATTTATTTAATCTATTTTCTTTACTTTATTTATTACTTCTTTCACTTCCTAATCTAATCTGTCACAAGTACAGCAGTCTGAGGAGACTTGTTAACTTTTCTTTCTGTTTTTTAATCGTATTTGGACTGTTTAACCCTGAACGCGGTGAGACACCAGGCAATGGGTTCATTGTTTACACCCGGGACCAGCTGCTGGCGCTTAGCAACCAGCCACTACAGCCCAGCGAGAGAGCAGAGATCCCCAGAGAACTACAGCAGAGGAGACGGGGCTGCAGAGCTGGAGTGAAACACTGGGAGAGGAAGAGACGGTACAAACCATCGGTACCCTTGGTCATCATGGGGCATGTCAGATCTCTCCCTAACAATATCAATGAGCTAACGGCGCTCACCAGGCTCCAGAGAGAGTACAGGGAGGTCAGCTTGATGTGCTTCACGGAGTCCTGGCTGACACACCTCACTCCAGACTCTCTCGCTGCCGTACCGGGATTCACCTGGTGAGAGCGGACCGGAGCGCAAAGGAGACCGGTAAGAGGAAAGGCAGGGGATCGTGATGTATGTGAACGAGAGATGGTGTAACCAGGGGCACATCTCCGTTAAAGAGCAGTGCTGCACACGGGACGTGGAGCTGCTAGCGGTCAGCATCCGACCATACTATCTGCTGCGCGAGTTCTCGCAAGTCATCGCGATAACTGTTTACATCCCGCCGACGGCAGACGCAGCAGCAGCTTGTGAAACCATACACTCAGTTGTGTCTCAATTGCAGAAAGCACATCCCCAAGCCTTCCTCCTGATTTCTGGTGATTTTAATCATGTCTCCTTGTCCTCCACTCTGCCTACTCTCACCCAGTATGTGGACTGCTGCACCCGAGACAACAGGACACTAGACTTACTGTATGCAAACGCTAAGGATGCATACAGAGCATCACCCCTCCCTCCACTGGGACACTCAGACCATAACCTGGTCCATCTGGTTCCCTCATACATACCTCTAGTATGCAATCAACCCCCCACTACGAGGTATGTGAGAGGATGGTCTGATGAGTCTAGCATGGCACTCAGGGACTGTTTTGAAACCACAGACTGGGAGGCGCTGTGCAGCCCACATGGAGAGGACATCGACAGCTTAACAGTCTGCATAACTGACTACATCACCTTCTGTGTGGAGAACACTGTACCGACCAGGACAGTACGGTGTTACTCCAATAATAAACCATGGCTGACCCCTGATCTGAGAGCTCTGCTGAAGCAGAAGTCAAGAGCCTTTAGATCAGGAGATAAGGAGGCAATGAGAACAGCTCAGAAGGAGCTGAAAAGAGAAATAAGGAGGGGGAAGGACAGATACAGAGAGAGGCTGGAGGAGCAGCTCAAACTAAACAACATCAGAGGTGTGTGGAGAGGACTGAACACCATTACTGGTAGGAGCACAGTGAGTAGGGGAAGCCCAGAGTCTGGAGATAAGGACTGGGCTAATAGTCTAAATCTGTTCTTCAATAGGTTTGACTCAGGAATCTGCCCCTCACCCAACCATCAAAGCTCATCACATGCCAGTGCCCCCCTTCACACCTCCCTGCAAACTCCAACGGCATCTCCCCTTCACACCTCTCTGCAACCCCCACCAGGGATATCAGCTACGTATCCCCTTTTATCTTTATCTTCTCCTTCTCTACCCCCCCTTTCCCCTGAGGACTCTACTGCCCCCTCCTGCTACCCCACTCATCAGGAGGCTCCCACTCTCTCACCACACGATAGCCTCTCCATCACAGCTGACCAGGTGCGGAGTCAGTTGAGGAAGCTGAAGCACAGGAAAGCCACAGGTCCGGATGGCATCAGCTCCAGCCTGTTGAGGGACTGTGCAGATCAACTCTGTGAGGTTATTACCTACATCTTTAACCTCAGCCTCAGCCTGGAGCGTGTCCCCATTCTGTGGAAGACCTCATGCCTCGTTCCAGTCCCCAAGACGTCGCACCCCAAGGAGCCAAACCACTTCAGACCTGTTGCCCTCACTTCTACCCCTACCCCTAAAACCTAAGTCTAAATTGACCCACCTTAACCTACCCCTTACCCTAAACCTAAACTTAACCAAACATATCCCTAATCCATCCCTTACCCTAAACCTAACCTTAATCCACCCCTCACCCTAAAACCTAAGTCTAATTTGACCCACCTAAACCTACCCCTTACCCTAAACCTAACCTTAACTTAACCAAACATACCCCTAATCCATCCCTTACCCTAAAACTTAACCTAAACCTACCCCTCACCCTAAAACCTAAGTCTAATTTGACCCACCTTAACCTACCCCTTACCCTAAACCTAACCCTAACTTAACCAAACACATCCCTAATCCATCCTACCCCTCACCCTAAAACCTAAGTCTAATTTGACCCACCATAACCCACCCCTCACCCTAAAACCTAACCTTAACCTGCCTTACCTTAGAATCTAATATAATGATGGATACATGCTATCCGCACCTCCTTATGAACCCGTAAACGGGAAGAGTGATGGAGGTAATCGGACAGAGGAGTGAGAACAGGCCCAAACAGGCCGGGGAGTGATCCGTGCAATCCCGTACATCATTCTCTCCTTGCTCCACTGTCTGATGAGGATACACCCGGAGACGTAGATAGACCGAAGACAAATAGGAATAGCCCTAAAAGAAACACAAAAAAATAGAATGAGGCAGCAAAAATGATAATTATATGGAAGAATAACCAAACAAGGAAGATAGAACTTAAACTGACAAGCACACACCTATCCGCACCTCCTTATGAGCCTGTAAACAGGAAGAGTAACGGGGGGAGTCAGTGCCTGGAGCAGGGGTAGGCCCAAACAGGTCGGGGAATGACCCGCGCAATCCCATGCGTCATTCTTTCCTTACTCCGCTGTCCGATGAGGATGGATCTAGAAGATGTAGACAGACCAATTACACACACAAACACAGTCTAGGGAATAAATAAATAAATAAATTTACAAATCAAATGGAATAGAACTACCACCTGGTAGAAACAAACATTGGACTCAAAACATAGAATAAAAGTAGAACTCAAGAAACAGACCCACACGCATCTATCCGCCCCTCCTTATGAAACCTGTAGGCAGGAAAAGTAACGGAGGGAGTCGGAGCGTGGAGCGGGGGTAGGCCCAAACAGGTTGGGGAATGACCCGTGCAATCCTGTGCGTCATTCTTTCTTTGCTCTACTGTCCGACCAGGACAGACTTAGTTATACTTAGCTACTTTTAAAGGCCGCGGTCTGGTGGCATCTCCTAACTGTGATTGGCCTGTGCCACTGCCTTGATCTTCCTACACCAAACCTCGCAGGCTAATGTGACTGTGATGGGGGAAGTCATTGTACCTTCCACTAACCCTAACCCTAACCCTAACCCTGATCCCTTCCCCTACCCCTAAACCTAAAGTCACTATCCCTATACCTAGCCCGAACCTTAACCCTTTCCCTACCCCTAACCCTAACTTGAGTTAAACTAACCCTGATCCCTTCCCCTACCTCTAAACCTAAAGTAACTATCCCTATACTTAACCCTAACCTTAACTTGAATAAAACTACCCCTAACCCTTTCCCTACCCCTAACCCTTTCCCTACCCCTAACCCTAATTTGAGTAAAACTAGCCCTGACCCCTTCCCCTACCCCTAACCCTAATTGGAGTAAAACTAACCCTGATCCCTTCCCCTACCCCTAAACCTAAAGTTACTGTCCCTACACCCAACCCTAACCCTAAATTGTATAAAACTGACCCCAACCCTTTCCCTACCCCTATACCTAAAATCACTATCTCTATAAATCTACCCTAACCCTTGCCCTACCCCTAAAACCTAAAATTACTATCCCTTCACCTAAACCTACCCTTAAATTGAGCAAAACTACTCCTTTCCCAAACTCACCAACGTTCCCCATTCCTTAATATTCTAAAAATAGGTTAGAACTCAGGCACAACTCAGCCCAGACTGGCTGGTGGACCTCCGGGTCCACAGTTGTACCAAAGTATAACGTCCCTTAATAATCCTAAAAATAGGCTAGAGCTCCGGCACAACCACCGCTGTGCCAGAGCACAATACTTTCTAAAAATAGGTTAGAGCTCAGGTGCAACTCAGCCCAGACAGGCTGGTGGACCTCCAGGCCCACCGCTGTACCAGAGCACAATACTTTCTAAAAATAAGTTAGAGCTCAGGTGCAACTCAGCCCAGACAGGCTGGTGGACCTCCGGGTCCACCGCTGTACCAGAGCATTAAACAGGGACTAAAAATAGAGCCAAGGACTGAATGGCAGAACTGATCATGTGTTGGCCCGTGCCCCTTCCCTTGGTCTCCCCACACCAAACCACACATTCGAAGAATGTGATGGGGGGAGTCATTGTAAATTCCTCACCTAACCCTAACCCAAACCCAAACCCTAACCCTAACCCTAACTCTAACCCAAACCCAAACCCAAACCCAGTGCCACTAACTTGATCTTCTTATACCAAACCTTGCAGGCTAATGTGACTGTGATGGGGGAAGTCATTGTACCGTCCACAAACCTAACCCTTAGAGTTAAAGGAACAATGACGTCCCCCATCACAGTCACATTAGCCTGCGAGGTTTGGTGTAAGAAGATCAAGGCAGTGGCACTGGGTTAGGGTTAGGTTTGTGGAAGGTACAATGACTTCCCCATCACAGTCATATTAGCCTGGGTTAGGGTTAGGGTTAGGCTTAGAGTTAGGGTTAGGTATAGGGTTAGCATTAGGTTAGGGTTAGGGTTAGGGTTAGGTTAGGGTTAGGGTTGGGGTTGGGGTTAGGGTTGGGGTTAGGTTAGAGTTAGGGTTAGGTTTTGTTTAGGGTTAAGGTTAGGGTTAGGGTTCGGGATGTGGGAGGTACAATGACGTCCCCCATCACAGTCACATTAGCCTGCGAGGTTTGGAGTAGGAAGATCAAGGCAGTGGCACTGGCCATCGCTGTTAGGAAATGCCACCAGACTACGGTCTCGAAGGGTAACTAAGATGTCAACCTCTACGCAGGGCCTAGTATTGGCTACTGGGAAACCCATCTTGCTAGCACTCTTGCCCAGGGAGAGCACTCTTGGCCTGGGCAAGATGTGAGCTTCTACCCGGGGCCTAGTTGTAGCTACTTGGACCCCCATATGCGTGGCGCTCTAGCCCAGAGAGAGCACCCAAAGCCTGTGTAGGATCTAGTCCTCTATCTGGGGCCTAGTATTGGCTACTGAGACCCCCATCTCAGTAGCACTCTAGCCCAGGGAGAGCACTCTAGGCCTGGGTAAGGTGTGAACTTCTACCCGGGGCCAAGGATTAGCTACTGGGATCCCCGTCTGTATAGCGCTCTCGCCCAGCGAGCGCACTCTAGGCCTGGGTAAGATGTGAACTTCTACCCGGGGCCGAGTTATAGCTACTTGCACCCCAATCTCTGTAGCACTCTAGCCCAGGGAGAGCACCCAAACTCTGGGTAAGTTGTGAACTTCTACCTGGAGCCTAGCATTAGCTGCTGGGGCCTAGCATTAGCTGCTGGAGCCAAGTATTAGCTGCTGGGGCCTAGAATTAGCTGCTGGGGCAAGCATTAGCTGCTGGAGCCAAGTATTAGCTGCTGGGGCCTAGAATTAGCTGCTGGGGCCTAGCATTAGCTGCTGGAGCCTAGTATTATCTGCTGGAACCAAGTATTAGCTGCTGGGGCCTATTATTAGCTGCTGGGGCCTAGCATTAGCTGTTGGGCACCCATCTCTGTAGCACTCTAGCCCAGGTAGAGCACCCAAAGCCTGGGTAAGAGCTAGGCCTCTGCCCAGGGCCTAGTACTAGCTGGTGGGGCCTAGTATTAGCTGCTGGGGCCTAGCATTAGCTGCTGGAGCCAAGTATTAGCTGCTGGAGCCAAGTATTAGCTGCTGGGGCCTAGTATTAGCTGCTCGGGCCTAATATTAGCTACTGGGGCCACCATCTGTGTAGCATTCTAGTACAGGGAGAGCACCCAAAGCCTGTGTAAGAGCTAGGCCTCTACCCGGGGCCTAGTATTAGCTGCTTGGACCTAGCATTAGTTACTGGGGCCTAGTGTTAGCTGCTGAGGCCTAGCATTAGCTGCTGGGAATAGTATTAGCTGCTGGGGCCTATTATTAACTACTGAGGGGCCCATCTGTGTAGCACTCTAGCCCAGGGAGAGAACTCTAGGCCTGGGTGATATGCGAACTTCTACCAGGGGCCTCGTTCTAGCTACTGGAGACCCCCATCTGTGTAGCACTCTAGCCCAGGGAGAGCATTCTGGGCCTGGGTGAGATGTGAACTTCTATCTGGGGCCTAGTTCTAGCTGCTGGGGCCTAGTATTAGCTGTTGGGGCCTTCTATTAGCTGCTGGGGCCTTCTATTAGCTGATGGGGCCTAGCATTAGCTGCTGAGGCCTCGCATTAGCTACTGGAACCCCATCTGTGTAGCACTCTTGCCCGCTTGAGAGCACCCAAAGCTCGGGTAAGTTCTGAACTTCTACCCGGGGCATAGTGTTTGCTGCTGGGGCCTAGCGTTAGCTACTGGGCCCCAGTTTCTGTAACACTCTAGCCCACCTGAGAGCACCCAAAGCCTGTGTAAGTTGTGAACTTCTACCATGGGCCTAGTTGTAGTTACTGGGCCCGTCTCTGTTGCACTCTAGCACGCCTGAGAGCACCCAAAGCCTGTGTGAGTTTTTAACTTCTACCCAGGGCCTAGTTCTAGCTACTGGGGCCAAGTATTAGCTGCTGGTGCCTAGTGTTAGCTGCTGGGGCCTTGCATTAGCTGCTGGGGCCTAGTATTAGCTGCTGGGGCCTAGCGTTAGCTACTGCACCCCCATCTGTGTAGCACTCTAGCCCGCCTGGGTAAGTTGTGAACTTCTACCCGGAGCCTAGTGTTAGCCGCTGGGGCGTAGCATTAGCTACTGGGCCCCCATCTCTGTTGCATTCTAGCCCAGGGGGAGCGCCCAAAGCCTGGGTAAGTTGTGAACTTCTACCTGGGGCCTCGTTCTTGCTACTGGGGACCCCCATCTGTGTAGCACTCTAGCCCAGAGAGAGCACTCTGAGCCTATGTGAGATATCAGCTTCTATCCGGGGCCTAGTTCTAGCTGCTGGGGCCTAGTTTTAGCTGCTGGTGCCTATTGTTAGCTGCTGGGGCCTTGTATTAGCTGCTGGGGCCTTGTATTAGCTGCTGGGGCCTAGTATTAGCTGCTGGGGCCTAGTATTAGCTGGTCAGACCTGGTAGGCCCAAACGCATCGTGAGGGTCTGCTGAGAACGTCTGGCAGAGTCCCCTGTCAGGACAAGCTTCAACTCCCACCTCCGTCAAAGCTTTAACCACGTCCCGGGGGAGGTGGGGGACATTGAGTCTGAATGGACCTTGTTCCACGCCTCCATTGTCAAGGCGGCTGACCGGAGCTGTGGCCGGGAGGTGGTCAGTGCCTGTCGCGGTGGCAACCCTAGAACCCGTTGGTGGACACCAGCGGTGAGGGATGCCATCAAGCTGAAGAAGGAGTCCTACCGGGCCTTTTTGGCCAGTGGGGCTCCGGAGGCAGCTGATAGGTACCGACAGGCCAAGCGGAATGCGGCTCTGGTGGTTGCTGAGGCAAAAACTCGGGCATGGGAGGAGTTTGGAGAGGCCATGGAGAAGGACTTCCAGACGGCTTCGAGGAAATTCTGGTCCACCATCCGGCGTCTCAGGAGGGGAAAGCAGTGCACGGTCAACACAGTGTATAGTGGGGATGGTACGCTGCTGACCTCGACTCGGGACGTTGTGGGTCGGTGGGGGGAGTACTTCGAAGACCTCCTTAATTCCACCAACATGCCTTCCGAGGAGGAAGCAGAGCCTGGGGACATCGAGGTGGACTCTTCCATCTCTGGGGTCGAGGTTGCCAAGGTGGTCAAAAAGCTCCTTGGTGGCAGGGCTCCGGGAGTGGATGAGATCCGCCCAGAGTTCCTCAAGGCTCTGGATGTTGTAGGACTGTCATGGCTGACACGCCTCTGCAACATCGCATGGACATCGGGGACGGTGCCTCTGGATTGGAAAACCGGGGTGGTGGTCCCCCTCTTTAAGAAAGGGGCCCGGAGGGTGTGTTCCAATTATCGAGGGATCACACTTCTCAGCCTCCCGGGGAAAGTCTATTCAGGGGTCCTGGAAAGGAGGGTCCGTCGGATAGTCGAACCTCAGATCCAGGAGGAGCAATGTGGTTTTCGTCCAGGTCGCGGAACAGTGGACCAGCTCTACACCCTTAGCAGGGTCCTGGAGGGTGCATGGGAGTTTGCCCAACCAGTTTACATGTGCTTTGTGGACTTGGAGAAGGCATTCGACCGTGTCCCTCGGGGGCTCCTGTGGGGGGTACTCCGGGAGTATGGGGTATCGGATTCCCTGTTAAGGGCTGTCCGGTCCCTGTACAACCGGTGTCAGAGCTTGGTCCGCATTGCCGGCAGTAAGTCGGACCTGTTCCCGGTGAGGGTTGGACTCCGCCAGGGCTGCCCTTTGTCACCGATCCTATTCATAACTTTTATGGACATGATTTCTAGGCGCAGCCAGGGCGTTGAGGGGGTCCGGTTTGGTGGGCTCAGGACTGGGTCTCTGCTTTTTGCAGATGATGTTGTCCTGTTGGCCTCATCATGCCGTGCACCAAGCATTAGCTACTGGGCCCCTGTCTCTGTAGCACTCTAGCTTGCCTGAGCGCACCCAAAGCCTGGGTAAGTTGTAAGCTTCTACCCAGGGCCTAGTTCTAGCTCCTGGGCCCCAGTCTCTGTAGCACTGTTGCATGCCTGAGAGCACCCAAAGCCCGGGTAAGTTGTGAACTTCTATCCGGGGCCTAGTTCTACCTCCTGGGGCCTAGTATTAGCTCCTGGTGCTTAGTGTCAGCTGCTGGGGCCTTTTTGCAGATGACGTTGTCCTGTTGGCCTCATCATGCCGTGACCTTCAGCACTCTCTGGATCGGTTCGCAGCCGAGTGTGAAGCGGCTGGGATGAGAATCAGCACCTCTAAATCTGAGGCCATGGTCCTCAGTCGGAAAAGGGTGGAATGCTCTCTCAGGATTGGGAGTGAGACCTTGCCCCAAGTGGAGGAGTTTAAGTATCTTGGGATCTTGTTCACGAGTGAGGGTAAGAGGGAGCGGGAGATTGACAGGCGGATCGGGGCAGCTTCTG